>PVKB01001416.1:0-420840 GCA_004027205.1 Ctenodactylus gundi
CTACCACTATAAATAATCTTAATTTACTCCATTATATTTTTGCACTTAGTATCTATCTTCCATATTATTAATGTGGCTACTGCAGATCTCTTCTGGTTCCTGTATTCATGGGATATGCAATTTTTGTACCTTTACGTTCAAATTGTTTTTGTTACTCTTTCTGTATTGAGCCTCCAGGTACATCTTGGTTATGTAGTAGAGAACATAAAATAGAAAATGTTTTGTTTTTGATCTTGTTAATTTCTGCCTTTTGATTGAGGAGTTTAATTTGTTTACATTAAAGTGATTACTAGTAAGGAATTCTGTCATTCCACTCTTTTGTTTTGTCTTTTTGATTCCTCCACTATAGCCCTAATTTGAATTTAATTAAATATTGAGAGTTAAACATTTTGGTTCTCTCCTCATTACTTTTTTCAATGTGTTTTAAGTTATTTTCTTAGTAGTTACATGGGGAATTATAATTAATTTTTTCTATGACTACTTTTATCTCATTGAATATATTTAAGACAATTGGTTTAAAGTCGTTGTTGGGTGAGTTCAATGCCTGTGTTTTCTGTTAATTGTAGTTATTTCCACTGTTTGTTACGTTCTCTCTCTCTTACTCTGTCGCTTTCTTTGGGGCATATTTCCTTTTTCTTTGCATGTCTAATGAGATTTTGTTGAAAACTGGTTGTATTGAATATTATAATGTGGCTAGCCTGAGAATCCTATTGTGTCACTCTCCAGGATTTTTTTTTCTTTTTTAGTTGTGTCTTGTAACTGTGTAGTGACTTCTCAAGCCTATTTCATGTAAAGACAAGTTTTTGTTGTTGTTGTTGTTATACGCTGTGTGAAATCTGCTTGT
Organism: Ctenodactylus gundi; assembly: GCA_004027205.1. NCBI lineage: Eukaryota > Metazoa > Chordata > Mammalia > Rodentia > Ctenodactylidae > Ctenodactylus > Ctenodactylus gundi. Next base: position 845 of record PVKB01001416.1, read on the forward strand.
TTTCAGTTTATTATTCAGCTAATAGTTTAACAGAGATTTTCTTAATTATCTATTTCTCTCAAATTAGGAAGAAACAAAAGTCTACACTCTCCTGGTATTTTCAGATTAGCTTTTGTGTTGCAGTACTTCTTTGATGTTTAGGTCATTTGCACCTGTGCATTAACATTTGCTTTCCCCCCTGATCCTCTAGTTTGGCCACATATGAAAGCTGTGGGATTTCCAGATCTTTCTTGAGCATGTGTTCTGCTCTGGGCATATATATATATGTAGCTTGCTGGATTTGATGACATGTGTGAAAACTTGTTAAAACCCTTATTTAATAAAGTATCTTATTCCTTAGGGTTTTTTTTTTACCAAGTTTTTCACTCAGCCTATCAATATGTTTTAATTATTTATTGATTTGTTTTTGCTGTGGATCGCACTAATATTTTCACATTTGCTATTCAATATTTGAGAGGACTATGCAACACATGACTGCTTCTCCTTCGTGTTAGAAATGTGAGTAAACATAAAAGCATGCCCCTTGTTTTAGTTTCCAAGCAAGTGTCAGATAAGTCAGAACAGGATACAATTTCTTGGGAAATAGGTCACTTTGTTTCTTCTAGAAGCAGATACTCACACTGAGGTATGAAAGAAAAAAAATAAAGTACATAGAAAAAAAAACTTGGAAAATCATAGTTTTAAAATTTTTAGTCTTAAGAGAAACTACATCTTCAGGCTACGGAAGTTACTCAGGCCTTTTACTTTTCCTGGAAACTCACTCTAAAAACATCCCAAAGAATCTTAAGAACAAAATAAGTTTGGGCTTTTCACTCATAAATTATTCTTCCTCTCACTAAGGGCTCTCACCTTTGAGCGCATGTAAGTAGTTTACAAACACAAACTGCCAGATTTGTGCCTTGACTTGTTATAGGTATGCATATTCTCAATCACCTATCTTGAGGAGAAGCTCCGGTTTACATAAAAACACAATCCTTAACCATAATGCATCCATTTTTAAAGGGCATCCACTCCATTTTCTCTGAGTATGTACTGTTAAATTTTTTTCTAAAAAAAAACTGTGACTTTTTTATGGATCATGAAATTTCTTTTTATTATTACAAAAATCAACATACCTGCAACTCATTCTTTGAATGAAGTAAGTGTAAGTCCCCGTCTCTGCTTTGGGAAAACTCCTGAGGCCTTGTCTTGTGGTAACAGTAGGAATGTGGGCTACTATCTCAAAGACTTCATCATGAAAAAGAAAAATGTCAATAAGATTAAGTCTCACAAAGAGCTCTTGATGTTTGGATGGGCTTTATCTTGATTAAGTGTTCAGTGAGTTTCTATAAAACTTTGCCTATCATTCAGAGTTCTGTTAAAGTTGATATGATTGTTTTTACCAGTGATTTTGTAGTTTCTGGGAGTGATAAACTATAAGAATGTTCGAATTTTCTATTTTCCCTGATAACATTCTTGAGACATTTTAATGGTATTTTTACAGTTTTATAAATAGCATCTCTCAATAAATTGCACTGAATTCACTCCGATTATTTCTTTGCAAATAAACAAAATTTTGGTCTTTTTTTGCATTTATTAATTTACATGTATCCGCTCAACTTACAAAAATTTTAGTTTTGTTACAATCTCAGAAATGTATAATTTTTGAAGAAAATGCTGAAAATATGTATTTGTGTGGTGTGTGGTGTGTGTGCATGCGTGCACATGTATGTGTGTTACTTTCTCATTGCTGAGAAGCATTATCCAGCACTCACAATTTAAGGGAGAAAATTTTTATTTTATCTCATATTTTCAGAGGGTTTCGGTCCATATATATGTGACCTGCAGTGGTGTAAGAAGATAGTGAGAGGCCTAGAAATAAACTGTTCATTACATCATAACAGGAAACAGAGAGATCAAAAAGTGAAGTTAGCAAGGACCTCCAGAACCACACAATTCTAGCACTCTCTATGCCTGTGAACAACCAACATCATCTGGGTGATGCCAATGCCTGCCACTGGCTAGAGCAGTATTTTAGTCCCCTTAGATAACAGGTACAGTGACCTCAGAGTTCTTGGGTGGTTGATGTCTGCAAGCTGAACTCTGGAAAACACTTCTGTCAGCAATCCTACAGAGGATCTTGGGGACTCTTCTCAGAGCAAAGTCTTTGCCTTCTCACCTTTGAACAACTAAAAGGTGGGATCTTGTTGATTCTTGAGATGCCCCCAAAGTATCTTCCCTATAGTCCTGCATCAACTTTGTGATATCTTTAATTCTTGAAAAACTGCAAACTTTGATGTTCTTTCTGTCTGTCAATTTTCCCTGCTTTTTAGTATAGAGTTGGAACAAAGCAGCAAACAGAACATCAGGATGAATATTGGGCTGCCTTGAAGTTTTCTCCACCAGATTAATTAGTTCATTGTCTTTAATGTCAACTTCAGGCAGTCTCTGGAGGGAGCTCAACGCCAATAGCACACATGATTTCTAAACTAATTTCCAAAAGAGTCCTCCTCCCCTCGTGAAATCTAGAGCTTGGCCTTTACAATCTGCACTTATATCAGCATTCTGGTCTTTTGAGCAGAGAGCAGAATCCTTCATCAAGCTCAACATATAGCACTAGCTAGTATCTCCAAAATGTCCCAAATTCCTCCTTCAAAACCAGTTCCAATGAGTTCTAATCCACATGGTTATATAAAGTGACAGGAATGACCCCACTTCTCTGGTAACAAGTTCATGTCTTAGTTATATTTTTCTTTCTGAAACACAATATCAGAAACTCACAACTTAAGGGAGTAAAGGTTTACCTTAGCTCACAGTTTCAGAAGGTGTCATTCATGGTTGGCCTGCAGTGGTGGATGGGCACGGTAGAGCCCTAACTAGAGAAATGATGCTCATCCACAACAATAGGAAGCAGACGAAAAGCAGAGCAGAGCTAGCAAAGGAGTTACATCCTCCCAGGTCATGGTCCTGCATTCTGCCTCTTTTGCACCATGCCCTAGTGATCTCCTCCTCCCACCACTTAATAGCACAAGAAATCAGTGGATTAACTTCCATGATTGAATCACTGTCCAAACATGAGGATTTGGGGTAACAGTCTAGATCCAAGTCATAATTGTAGGTGGGTATATGTACACATCACTTTCACTTCAAAAAACTTTCTGAATTAAAGCATGTACTGACTATGGGCAGTTAATTCTATAATTTATTATTTGCAAAAATAAACCAAATGATTAGTCAATATATGTGCTCTTTTCATCAGAGTGCTAAATATACATGAAAATGTATTACATATTTCATTCTCATTTTATGAAATGTCCTTACTATGTTACTTGCTATATAAATGAGTATTCTTTCAAAAGGTAAACTATTTTAAGTATTATTTTACCATAAATGTTTGGTGAAAAATACACACTAAATTTGACCTTCATTGATGTGAGAATAAAGTAGCAACAGGAAGTTGAGTTCACTAACTCTGTTGCTAAGTTATTTGACCACAACAGGACTCTGGTCATGGATGTACGTGAACCTGAAATATCCAGGCTCCATGAGAGTCTTGCTACAGAAAGAAAAAATAAATAGCCAATTCTAAAGCAGCTCTCTTTTTAATGGATCTTGCCAATTTACAGGGTTGGAAGAAAGAGGGAGTAACAGAGAATTTAAAATAAATAATGTAAGAAATGTTATAAAATGTCTGTACTTTACTCTGGATAAATAGGATTTTCTAGATTAGGGATGAGAAGTTGTAGCTCTCTTGTGTAGCCATAGCTTTTTTGGACTACTGACTATGATGTTTTGATTTGCTCCTCTGGAAAAGGATTTTGCTGAAAGCTGTATGATCTTCCCTTGATTCCTGGCAGCAATGTACACAGTATAGCATTGTACCGTGAGATATGTTAAGATTCAATTTCTAAAAGTTATTAACCTGGCTTTGACTTTATATTAATTCCTCTTTCATCAAATCTTTCCCTAAAGAATGCAGGATACAACTTTTGTTATATGACAGCTTTCCTTCACAAACTATTTTTTTGTGAGTGAATATATATATATATATTTTTTTTGAGAATTTAAGAAAAATAGTTTATTAATTTGTTCAAAACAGACTGCCTGTTACATTTGTACTCTGAACCAATTAAACTAGTGGCACTTTTAGTTTTATCCCGCTTTCTCTACGAGTGTATTCCTATTGATTTGTTTGTGACTTTTATCTACTGATATTTTCTCATTTTTTCAATAATAAAAGAAAAAATATACAAAAAAGGAAAAGAAGAACTTCAAGTTTTACTTATAAATTCTAGTATGCCCATCGTCTTCTTTTCCTGATGGCTTGTCCTTCGGAATATGGAGGAGCAGCCAGTCTCCAAGCTTTACAAAATTATTCTTTGCACTTATTCTTTTTCTTGATAGATAGATGGGTAATAGGTGGTAGAAAGATAGATAGATTGACTGGTAGAGACAAGCCTACAAATAATAGATGTCATACTAATTTTGCTTCTCTTTTGAAATTTGGAATTATCTAGAGTTCAGTATTAGTAGCGTAGTGTTGTTGTAACAAATATCTAAAAATGAAGCAATGACCTTGGAAATTGATAGTGAATAGAGACTGAAAGAGTTTTTGATTTATATGTGATATAAAAACTCTATGTGGCTTTGAACACACTGTTAGAAGTGTAAAGTTGAAAGACACTATCAATATGGTTTCAAAGATAACGAAGGGTATGCTAATTATTGTGCATTGGAAAGGAAGTTAGTGAAATCGTTTCCTCAGCTGAAAAGAAAAATACTCAACAGTGACAAACCTGTTCATTTTTTTACTTAACCAGGAGAATATTGACGATGTGTATGGTTTATTCTTTTCTTCTATACTAAGATGGAAGTGGAGAGAGATGAGTTAAGATAATGATTGTTAAACAAAAAATAAAAAAGACCTGATTATCTAAGAAATGTTGAGCTTAACCATATGGCGAAAGTGATAATTTCAATAAATTCACTTTCAGGAAATTGTGTCTTTAAAAGAGGCTAGGGACCTGGGCCCAACAGCGCAGGCTTTTAATCTCTGCAATCTGAGAGGCTGCAGGAGGAGAATCACAGGTTTGAGTTCAGTCTTGGTAACTGAATGACTTAAAAAGACCTTATCTCAAATAAAAGATCAAGGGCTGGGGATTTAGATTAGTGTGAAGGCCCTATGTTCAACATCTAGTGCCACAAAAAAGGCTTTTGTGGAAATATAGCAATTTAGAAAACATCAATATATAGGTAATCATAGCAAGGACTTTTTAAAAACAGGAAAATTGTGACTCACAGATATCCTCAGCAAAATCATAGGACCTTTAAGAATTAAAAGGGTGCTGCTACAAGTTATGTCAGCAAAAGCTACAAAGAGAGAGGTTATCTTCAAAAATGTATAGAGAAATCTTCAGCGCAATGAGTGAATTTCTGTAGTATTGTTGAGAAGCCTGTATAATACTTGGGAATTTAAATCAGCAGAACTTGTCATCTTGAACAAAAATGGAATATGAAACTCAAAGTTCTACTTAAAGAAAACAAGTTAATAAGTGTACTCAGCTAAAAACACATACTTTCTCTCATGATCATTATGCAGACAGCCTAGAAATGCACATTATTCCAGGGCCTTGATAGTTAAAAGTGTTTGTTTACACAGCTAAATTTCAAAATGGTTTTGGGCCACTAACTCTGTATTCTCTGTATCTTACTGTTTTAATTTGGAATCCAAAAATCTATAACTATTAACCTTCGTTCGCCCCACTTTTGTATTTTAAGACCAATAATTTGTTTCTTTAATTCCAAAGGCTAATAGAAGAAGATATTGTGCTTCCAAATAAATTACTAGTTAATATAGATTTGGATGCTGATTTTTGAGACATTTCAGTTGATGAGCTTTAGATGAGAGTCTATATTTTGAATATCCACTGTGATGACATAAGACATGTGAAAATATTAAGTTGTGGTGAGTATATTTTAAAATTGGACAGTTATATATTTGGGGGCCAGGGAGATCTTTGTTGCAGACAATCTCTGAAAGAATTTCATACTCTAAATTTTGGAACCTCTGAATACCTAATGTTACATGGTTAAAGGATCATTGCAGATGTTCTTTAAGTTTTCAGTCTTTATATGGTGAAATTTTCTTAGATTATCCGTAATCTTTTAGAACATATATTTCTTTGCTACAGTCAGAGAGATATGGCAGAAGAAGTCACAAAGACTTGAAGTATAAGAGAGATATGACTCTCTTACTAGAAGTGGCCACAGTGAAGGTATAAGAATGAATGAAAACTGTTGGAGCTAGGAACTAACACTGACCACAGTTTTGGCCTGGCATGAAAACTGAGACCTAAATCATGTAACCAGGAGGCCTTGAATCCTGCCAACAACCTTAGTGATCGTAGAAGCTCATTATTCTTCACATTCTTCAGAAAGGATGACAATTACAAAACCTCTATTTTAGTGTTGTAAGACTCTATACCACTCAGATTCTTGAATACGTACATTTAAGATGGTGCATAAGTGCCTTTCTTGTCATTTGAACAAAATATCTGCCAACCACAGCTTAACGGACAAGAAGTTTGATTTTGGTCATAGTTTTAGTGTGTTCAGTCCATGGTTGACTGACTCCAAAGAAAAATGGATTAAAGGGAGAAGGTCATGGATGAGGAAAGTTGCTCACTTCACAGTAGCTAGAAAGCAGAGAAAACAAACAGGAGAACCAAAGAGAAGAACATGACGTTCCTGGTTATAAGCCAACTGCTGCCAGGCCCTGACTCCTAATGGTACAATCAGCTCATGCCTTGCCAATGCATTAGTTCGCTGTTGAATAGAGTCCACCAATGACCCACTCATCTTTCAAAAGCCCCACAACTGATACATAGATTTTGCAAGGACCTTTTAGCTCTAAACCGTAAAATGATATGTTTATTTTATTTAACCTGCTATTTTTGTGTATTTTTCTGACATTTGTAGAAAATGAATACATTGTGGGTTACCACTTCTGAAGGTGGAGTCTGTGAAGACTTTGGTATCATTAAACTTTAAGAGAATCTTCAAGGTTAAAACTATGTTCATAACACTAAAAATTCTTTTACTCTTAATTGGATCGAATGATAGTACAAAAGCAGCGTTGTGCATACATATTAACAGAAGGAAAAAACAATACATAATTTCAATTAAGAGTTTCCTTGATGAAGCAATAACATTTTTTATTTTATTAAAGCTTAACTCCAGAGTACATGTCTTTTTGATATTCTCTGTGAAAATACTTGACGTTTGAATAAAATCTCTATTTCTCACTATTAAAATTAAATAGTTGTTGAGAAAAAGGTACTTGCAACAGCTAAAATTTCTGTAAGCTCAACTAGCGATTTAAGAGAGTTATAGCTTTACTTTTAAAAACTGACAAAAATTATGTTCACTTACACATAAGTACTGGCAAACATTTTCTTGAAAATAAATAAGATAAGCCAGTGGTTGCCAAAGGAAAATTATTTGCTGCCAATGATAATATTTGAGTTTCACGTGAAAAATCCGAGTTTAATTGAGTTTGACATTTTCGCAGTACTTAAAGTCTTTTCTCATGAGCTGGGAATCATTCTGTTGAATATTAGTTTTTGATATTTTCTAATGATATATTTATACTTGGATGTTCTGTATAACTCATTGAAACAATATTTTCTTAGTGTATGATATTACAAAATAATGTCTATGAAATTACTTGAATTTGAAAAATAGACTAATTTAGCTGTGATCTATGATTTTAAATTGTAGGCATTCCTAGGAAACTATCACTAGGAGTTCTGATGCAAACCAAAGTTGAATTTTCACAGTTATCTGAAAATTTCTATAAAACTTTGCCCTTCTCTTGCAAATAAAATTCTTAGGTCAAATCCGGTAGGACAGACGTGTAATTTTAGCATTCTGGAAGGCTGAGACAGGAGGATCATAAGATTGTGACTGGCCTGGGCAACTCAGCAACTTAGTGAGACTTTATCTCATAATGAAGAATCAAAACAAAATGAGCTAGAGGTATAGGTCGGTGTGAAGGCCGTGGGTTCAGTTCATAATACCACAGAAAAAATTCCCATGAAGTCATAGTCTCAACCTGTGCTTCTATAAGGCAACAATCCAAAAGATTGAATGCAGAAGCATGTATGAGAATCCAGTTGAAATGTAGTAAGCCAGATATATTTTAATACATTGTCTTTTTTCTCATGATTTTTGTATAATATAGAAATTTCTCACAAATTCTCTTGTTATTTTAACCTAATAAAATGAAGATTTTAAAAATTCACCAGTTTTAATTTTTTATGCTATGCATTCTATCAATAGATATATGCCACATGTACAAAAGCTTCTTAAGGTTATGAATTAGTTTTAAGATTGCAAAAGATCTTGAGATGAAAACGCTCGAGAAACACTGGTGTAAACAGTAAATTGAGAGCTAAAGTTTCAACACAAATTAGAATTAGAAATTAGCTAAATTCATTAGTCAAGTAGCCATTAGGGATTACTTAGATAAGCATTTGCATATGCTGAATATCCCCACAAGGGAGTTTTGAATCTCCATTAGGCACTGTAAAACTAGGTTTTATAGTTTCTTTAGAATTTCATTCTGGGGTAGAGGGACTTATAAAATCTGAGCCGTAAAGATGCTCACATGTCTTGAATATATATAAATGAAAATGTAATCATTAGATTCATGAATAAACAACAGTTTCTTCTTGAATTACTTCATCCAGGGACTCCTGTTAAATAATTATTTAATTTATTTTTGACATATTCTAATTCAGCTTAAAGAGATTGTTACTTTCAGAGATAAGGAGAAAGAGTGATAAATTAACTTTCTGCCACTTGGTAGTTCTGTCATTTAGGCCCATAACTTCAAACTTGTTTTATAGAAAGATAATTCTAGCATGACCTCTGAGTTCAGTGAATAATACATAGGGGAGATTCCTATAAAGAATGGGAACTTTAAAGCAGTTAGTTGGTTTTTGAAATATCAGTTCACTAACTTCACATAGAAAAAAATACATATTCAAGGCATAAAATACTATTTGAAATTTAATTCTATTCTGGAAATCTATATTTATGATTGTTTGCGATCCTGCAATAGTATGAGTGGCCTCTTTGCTCAGTTGTTTGTAAGTTTCAGGTGGAATTTTTTTTTTTTTTTTTGTGCAAGGTGCTTTTAACTTCGTGGTATGTTTACATTGTATACCATACCATCATCAGTCTCTGAAGAGAAGGAAATCTGTAAATACTCTCTGTTAGTTGAGTATGATGTATTTATATATGGGGTTATTTTATTACTCAATTTGAATTTAAGGAGTACTAAACCGGAAAATGACTGACAAAATGCAAACGTTTTTGTTGTTACCTTGCTCCTCGTACTTCTTTCTCGTTATGTAATGTCTTTACTATAAATTATGATTTATTACTCTACATCAGAAATTGAGTGATTCAATATCTTATTCCTTCTCTGACTTCCTTGCTCAGTTCTTTTTGCTCATAAAACCGTTCCTGTACATTATCTGATCTATATACTATAAGAACCGCAGACTGAACTTGCTCCTGTGTTGAATTCAGACAAGTATTAATATGAACTCTCTTTACTTCTAACTATAACAAATATTACACAAATCATGTTAATAATAATGCAAGACTATGCTTCCCTTTTAATTATTACCATTTTACTTCAATTATTCATGGTACCTCTTATTCATATTCAATTATAAAATTAAGATTGCACTGTGAAGCTACAGGAAATTGCTTTACAATGATCTTCATTTCATTGGAAAAAATGTGATTAAACTGTGGGACCCACTGTTCTGAGAACATGATTTTCACTTATTGCTGGGCTTACATTTCTAAGATAATGTTGAATGATTTGATTTGATCTTGAGTGCAAAAAGTTGAATTCTCTGTTAGTCCAAATGTATATAAATGCCTACATTTATGTGCATATGTATATGTCTATGTATTACAGCATGGAAATGTTCAATTTCAGAAGCTTGGTGAAAATGTCCATCTCAATAATGAATTTGATCTGGAAATAATTGAATTGAATTTGTATTTGTATAAATATGACTAGTAGATAAATTTTGATTTGGGGCATATTTGTTGTTGCATCTCTACTTTGAAAATTCATTATAAAATTAGATTTTTCTGAAATTAGGGAGCTGGAGGAATGGCAAAGCAGTTAAAACGCTTGCCTTAAAGTACAAGGTCCTGAGTTTGATTCCTTAGCACCACATAAAATCTAGGAGTGGGGGCATACTCTTGTGACCCCACACTTGGAAGGCTGAGACAGGCTAATTGTCCTAAGTCCAAGGTCAGTATGGGCTACCAGTGAGTTCAGAACCAGCCAGGGCTACAGACTGAGACCCTGTCTCCAAAAAAGAAAAAATAAAAAAAAATTCTTCTGCAATTTATTTGTAGTTTGTGGTAATCCATTTATAAAGTGCAATGCATTATTTTGTCCTAAACAGTTATAAATGTTTTTGAAATTCATTTGAGAATTATTAAGGAAATGTGTTATATGTGTGAAATCATGATAATTACTGTGCTCAGTCAGTGTTTTTGTAAGTTTACATTTGACAAATATTTGTATCAGTTCAAAGAGCATGGAAGAATTGGATCCAAAAAAGAAAGAAATTTTCATAGCCTAATATGTCTGGAGGAAGAGTTTAATTATTAGTTTTAATTAAAGCAACATTTAATACATAATTGATTTTTAATACTACACGATTTGAATTGCTGGCTTAATTGAGGAAGAAATAATATTTCACTTATACACAATGGTTTTTCTTAAAAATAAAATATTCCATTGTTTCTAAAAGGTTTATTTTCTGCTCTTGAAAAAGTTGACCATCTGCACTTGATTTCTTGCACCAGCTTCCCCATCTTGATACGATTAGGAAACTGAGTAGTCTCTACAGAAGTGGATCTTTTGTCTCCTATTTTATATCTAGTCCCACAATTAGAGATGTGCTATACTCCACAGTGAGTGTACTTTTGAATCCAACATGTATGAGTTTGAATCCTATCGCTTTCATTCATTCATTCATTAACTCATTAATACATTAATTTAATTTTTCTACATATTCTGAAGATAGTAGAGAGGAAAAGAAACATATATTTTGCCTTCTTGGGATTTGTAGTATATTGAGACAAATAGCCAGAAAACAAGCAAGTATAATATTTAGTATTTAGGTATTTTTTTTCAAGAACAGACTCTGATATAGATTTACAGGGCGCTTATTTTTAAAGGGACAAGGAGTAAGCTTTCAGAATCAGTATCTGTGAAGGACAGAAGGCAGTAGGATTGAGCAAACGGAGTTGAATTGAAATGTCATGTCGAGAAAAGTTTTGAGTCACGGACCCTCATTTTTATAGATCTGCATTTACAAGTCTTTGAAAGCGCTGCACTTTAGGGAAGCAGGTGTGGACTTTAGATGAGGGCTCAGTTAACCAATATTTGGGGGCAGCTGTGGTGGCGAAGTGTGTCTCCTTTCTAAAGAGAATCTGGGAGGTTCGGCCCTTCATCTAACATCCACAGTGACATTGCTTTAGTAAGAGCCAAATAAGTATATTCAAAGAACACATGGGAGAACTATTTAATCTAGATTAATGGCGATCAGAGAAGTTTCCCCAGAGGTAAGAACTTTAAAAACTTATAGACGGAAGATTTTGGGGATCTCAGTGAAGATATTGGGAACTAAATGTTCAATTTAAACTACAAATAATGAAGGCAAAGAGAATATTAATGAGTGCTGAAAAACTGAAACACCATGGTGGTTAGATATAGAGTTAGGAAAAGATCTTCGAAGGATGAGGGCAAAGGGAAAAATTGACTAGATACGTTTTCTATGCTGTTTGGAATTTACCCCAAAGGACTTACGTGACTTTGAGCACATTATGTTGCCTTACCGCTCCATAGTTTTGAGCTCTACGTAATATGAAGAGAACATTATCAGTTTCATAGGATTATGTTAGCGATTTTATGTGGTAATATATAATGGCCTCAGCATAGTACCTGGCAAGCAGTAGGTCCCGTTTCTCGTAGAAATATACGAGGCAGCATTCATTCTTCGGCTAAGACATGTTAGCTTACGAAGTCGTAGTTGGTATGCGCTTCAAGGAGACTTTATTCCTAATATTTTCTTTTGCATTTATTATAGGAATTTTAGCATTCTTAAATATTATGTATCAAATTTATCTTTCTAAAGATAATAGGAAGAAAGCAAAATCAAGAGATAACTTGAGTTATGCAATACTAAATAGGGGAGGAGATGCCACATGGAAACGTGACAGAACAGCCTCATTAAAGATATGTGCATCCTGGTTTACAATTAAACATTCTTTTGGCCCGAAATTTGATAATTTTAGCAACGTGTTTTGTATGTTTTTATGAATAATGAAGTCATTTTCTTTTGTTCATCAGTTTGGCAGAGAGAAAGCTATCGTTGGACTTGGCACGAGCTAACGTGAGTCTCTGTGGAGCCGAGTCATCTAGAGAGCTGTTAGTATTCGAAGGGTCAGAAAGTTATTTATGCACGTTAACCTGTAACTCACATGTAGAAATTCATGCTCAGGAAATAATTAGTGACATACACTCATACTATGTATATAAATATTAATAACAGTGCTATTTGTAGGAACAAAATTGTACAAAGAGACAATCTTAAGTGATAGAAAAATCATTATGTACATTGATATGTTTTCATTGAAAAGGTTACTGATTATATTTAAAAGCTTAGCTTTTTAAAGAATATTTTTATATAAAATAACATTTATTTTATTTAAAATGAAAGGCTGTATATGTTAGTATATAAAAAGTGGCTACATTTTAAAATATACACAAAAAAGAAAACTATGCCAAAATATTAATAATATTATTCTGTATGTGAAAATATGAGTGTTACTACTTTTTTATTATGCCTACCAGTTAATTTGAACTTTTTAGTATGTACTTGCAATTTTTCATAATCAGAAGAATGTTATGTTTATACTTATTTATGTACATATTTATTTATTGAGAAAGGGTTTTGCTCTGTAGCCCAGGCTGGTCCTGAGTGTTATGTTTTTTAAAATAAAACTTGATTCTCCTAGAATATTGGCAGTTCATTTTTACCTATCCTTGCAAGAGCCTTTTAAATGGCTATGGCCACTAGCAATGTCACGAGGCCCCACCTTCATGACCTTATCTAATCCTAATTACCTTCCTAAGTCAACTTCCAAGTACCACTAACATATGAATTTTGAAACTAAATTTTCAAGTTATACATTTTTGAGGGCACATTCAAACTGTAACAGATGGAGTGGCTCTCTTGTGTGAATAGACTACAAATTTTGCACCATTCAGGCAGGAAATGTAATAATGTAAGTGAAATGCATAAAATTAGAACATCATATTGATAGATATACTTTGTAGTCTAAAGAAAACCGTTTATGAAAAAGTATTAAAAGGAAAATGACATCAGAGAGTATACAGAGGATCATAAAATATGATTTACTGGAGTGTTTAGATCAATTCATGGTACCTGACTGGTATAACTATTATGGGAAGATGGGTGTATTTAGAACGTTGTCTCACTTTAAAAATAAAGATCCCTTAAAAATAATTTGCTTCTTTACCATGCTTTGTATCTATATATCACTATATCATTTACCATTTTTGCGGTTTAGGTTTTATGGTGCCTCTCTCACTAATTTGTGTATCCACTGAACTGTTTATCACCATATGTACATATTAGAGTCTTAATTGACACACTGAATTGTGTGTAACAATAATTCTCTCCAGAAAATGTTATGGACTGATTAGAGGTTACTTCAATAAACAAGAAATAAATCCAGACATTTAAACTGAAGACTTCTCATTGGCATGTGAGTGTAATGCTTTGTATCCTTTTTACCCAGAAAATAGTAAGATTGAAAGGAATTAAAAATACACCTCTTATGTGACAAAAATCTACTAATATGCACTTTTAAACATGTAATCTTGATTAATGAACAAAATTAGAGGACGCTGCCTTTTATGATTTTGGTATATTCAAAACTAATGGAAGACAAAGGCATACCTGAGGAAAGGAGAGTGGATCATTATAATTACAAGTATGTGTATTTGTGTGTGTGTGTGTGAGTGTGTGTGTTTATATAATAATGAATTAAATGAAATTTATTAAGGAAATAATCTTTATATAATGCTATGTGCTTTTGAAAGTTGCTTAGTAATACTCAGAGCTTTCCATATACTAATAAAAATTGAAGGAGTTGATTCAAATGTAAGTATTTGTAGCAGTTATCTTTTTATATGTATATACATGGGTAGTTTATCGAAACTAACTTAATTTCCAGACATATGTTACACAGTAGGATCTGATAAGACATTTATTTATAATTCAGAAAATGAATAAAATTACACACATCTCATGTATTGGTTAGAATTCTTATAGAAGTAGATTTAACAGAAATTAAAAATAAAATGAATTTATTTGGAGGGTTTAAATGTTTGAGGAGAGAGTTTAAAAAGGCAGTAGGCATGTGTGAAAGCTGGAGGTTCTGTGGCTGCTCAGAGCGAGGTAGAGGAACACCAGTTGGACACTGCAGTACAGCCAGCGAGAGTCCAAAAGCAACGGTGAGACTGGAGACTGGAGCAAGTCTGTGATGGAGATCCCTGGGTATACCGATGGGAGCAAGGTGATGTCAGGAGATACCCCTGAAAGCCAGAGCTTTCCTAGGAGAAGCTGTAACAATCTTTCTTATTTTACCTGTATTTAGTTCAAGCTGAGAGCTGAGCCATGTACACCATTGTGAGTGTCCTTCACACATTCACTGGCCCGCAAGTTATTTATATACATCTGAAAAGTCTACCCTGGGCATTCCCTAATCCCTTTAAATTGACATAATCCCTTCAATGGTCACATTTCAGAAGGTAGTGTGACTTTCTTACACGGGTGTGTGTGTGTGTGTGTGTGTGTGTGTGTGTGTGTGTGTGTGTGTATGGTAGTAGGGATTAAGCCCAGGTTTCTCACACTCCAGGCTTACTCTCCAGTTTTGATTTTGAGACAGGATCTTACCAAATTGCTAAATTGTCCAGACTTTCCTCCAAACTATGATTCTTCTGCTTCTATACTACCAGGCCTGCCTAAACTTTTTCTTTTTTCTGACTAAACTTTTTGACCAGATCATAAACATATATGTGGGAGGGACTAGATGACAGGTGGACCAAGAGCTAAGTCTTTACTGGACAAGATGATGGTCTTCAGATGCTAATGAGTTGTCTGTACAGTACGAAGAAAAAAGAAAAAAAATCTTCAATAAAAGTAATAGATCACTGTTTATAAAACTTCATTTTAAGGACATCTCTTTGGAAAGTTCCTCACATCAGATAATTCATTTTGTACTTATGAGAGTAAATCTACTAACGCCCCCAAAATGGAAAACCTAGGAATAAGGCTAAGCAAGGAAACAAGGGACCTCTACAGTGAAATCTGTATTATGCTGAGAAAAGAAATTGAAAAGCACATTAGAAAATGGAAAGACATCCCCTGCTCCTGAAGAGGCAGCACTAATATTGTCAAAGCGGCTATATTTCCAAAACCGATGCAAAGACTCATTGCAATTCCTAACAAAACACCAAAAAGTTTTTTCACAGAACTTAAAAAACAATCCCAAAATTTATATGGAATAAAAGAGTCCTGAAGAAGCCAAAGGAATCCTGAACAAAAAGACAAAAAGAGATGGCGTTATGATTCCAGAAACCAAGCTATATTACAAAGCAACCAAATATTGCATGGCACTGATGCAAAAAAATGACAAGTTGGCAAATGGAACAGATATGAGGCTACAGAGAGAACCTTAAGTATCGTCAGCTATCTGATCTTTCACAGAGGGGTCAAAAACACACACCAGAGAAAGGATAAGTTCCTTAATAAACGGTGCACAGAGAGCTGGTTATCGACATGCAAGAGAGAGACTCCAGACACAAACCTATTTCCATGTACTAAAATCGAACCAAAATGGATGAAAGACCTAGATATTAAAATGGAAGCTCTGAACTTCCTGGAGGAAAAAATCGGTAAAACTCTTTATTCTCCCATTTTATTGATATGTATAAGCACAGAATTTAAGGTTTACAATGAAGTTGAGCATTTTATGCACGTACATATCTTGTCAAGGTGACAAGGACTTTCCCACTCTCCTTTTGTCCCTCTTCCCGCCCTCCCCTCACTTGCTCCCCCGCCCTACCCCCCTTGTTCACTTTGTTTTTCACTTTAAGTTCCATGAGATAGTTGTGATCTGGGTCTCTCATGTCAGAGAGACCATTCGATGTTTCAACCTTCTGCTTCTGGCTCACTTCACTAAGCATGATGGTCTCAAGTTTCATCCGTTTGCCTGCAAAAGCCTCCACGCCGTTGGACTTTATAGATGCATAGTATTCCATTGTGTATAAACACCACAGTTTGTGTATCCACTGGTCTGTTGATGGGTATTTTGGTGACTTCCATATTCTAGGTATTGTTAGTTGTGCTTCTATGAACATGGGTATACATATATCTCTGTTATGTGTTGTTTTGGCCTCTTTTGGAAATATTCCCACGAGGGGTGTCGCTGGATCAAAGGGGATATTTATTTCTAGTCTTTTGAGAGCTCTCCATACTGCTTTTCAGAGTGGTTGTACGAATTTACACTCCCACCAGCAGTGCAGGAGGGTTCCTTTCTCCCCACAGCCTCGCCAGCACTGATTGCTATTTGATTTGTTGATATAGGCCATTCTCTCTGGAGTGAGATGGTATCTTAGCGTCGTTTTGATTTGCATTTCTCTTATGGCTAGGGATGTTAAACATCTTTTCATGTATCTATTGGCCTTTTGTACTTCTTCGTGAGTGAACTGCCTCTTCATTTGCCCATTTTTCAATAGGATCCTTTATTTTGCTAGGCTTACTTTTCTTCAGCTCCCTGTATATTCTAGTTATGAGCTTAAAATGGGTAAAATTCTTGATGATAAAGAAGTGAGAAAAATCTTCCTCAATAGAATACCTGCTGCAAAAAGAAATAACCCCAGAATTTTAAAAAAGGATTGCACATATTAAAAAGCTGTTGTACAGCAAAGAAAATAGCCAACAGAATAAAGAGAGAACTAACATATTTGGGAATTTTTTTCACTCTCTCTCTGTTCCTTCAGCAGGGAGCTAATAACTAGGGCCTACCAGACTCCTCACTGTTGCTTTGTAGTGTTTTTGAAGTCTGGGATTATGTTTCCTCCACTTTTGCCCTTGTTATTCAGAGTTGTTTCAGAGATTACTGATCTTTTCTTGTTCAATATTAAATTCCAAAGTTGTTTTTTCCAGTTCTGTGAAGAATTTACTTGGTATTTTGACTGGTATCGCATCGAATCTGTGTAGTACTTTGGAAGTGTGGCTATTTTGACAATATGAGTTCTTCCTATCCAGGAACATGAGATGTCTTTCCAATTTCTAAAGTCTTCTTCAAACTTTCTCTTTAGGGCTATGTATTTTTCTTTGTATAGGTCTTTCACCTCTTTAATGAGTTTTATTCCTAAGTATTGTTTGTTGTTGTTGTTGTTGTTGCTATTGTGAAGGGAGTTTTTTTTTTTTTATTTATTACTCTTTTGCTTTGTTGTTGGTATATAGAAATGCTATTGTTTCGTGGATATCGATTCTGTAACCTGCTACTTTGATGAATTTATTTATTCTAAAACTCTTTGGGCAGAATTTTTTGGGCCTTCTATGTAGAGTATCACATCATCTGAAAATAGGGATAGTTTTACTTCTTCCTTTCCAATTTGTATTCCTTTTATTCCTTGCTCTTGCATGATGTCTCTTGCCAAAATTTCATGCACTATGTTGAATAGTAGGGGTGACAGCGGGCATCCTTGTCTTTTTCCTGATTTTAGTGTGAATGCTTTCAGTCTTTCTTCAGTTAGGATTATATTGGCTGAGTGGTTGTTAAAAATAGCTTGAATCATGTTGACGTAGGGTCCCTCTATTTCTATTTTCTTCAGAGCCTTTTTCATAAGTGGGTGTTGGATTTTGGCGATCTTTTTCTGCATCTGTTGAAATAATCATATAATTTTATCATTCATCTGTTAATGTGGTATTTTACATTTATTAATTTGTATATGTTGAGCCATTTCAGCATGTTTAGGATGAAGCCCACTTGGTCATGGCATATAATCTTCTTTATGATTTGTTTTATTCTGTTGGCAAGAATTTTATTGAATATTTTTGCATCTATATTCATTAGGGATATTGGCCTGTAGTTTTCTTTCTTATTGGGTCTTTGGTTTTAGTATTAAAGCGATCCTTGCTTCAAAAAAATGAGTTGGGCAATTTTCCTTCCTTTTCAATTTCTTGGAAAAGTTTGTAAAAATTGGCCTACAATAATTGCTGGAAAAAGAAACTTTTTTACACCGCTGGTGGGAATACAAGGTGGTATGACCTTTATGAAAAGTAGTCTGGAGATTCACAAGGAAGATATAGATAGAAATTCCATCTGATCCAGCTACAGCTCTGTTAGGCATATTCCCAAAAGAAATAAAGTGAATCCACCAAAAAGACACATGCATGTCCATGTTTATAGCAGCACAATTCATAATAGCCAAATCCTGGAAACAACCTGTCTGCCCATCCGTCGAGGAATGGTTAAAGAAGATGTGGCACCTATACACAATAAAATACTATGAAGCCATGAAGAAAGACAGATGCAAAGCATTTGAACTAAAATAGGGCCACCTTGAATGAATAATGCTTAGTGAAATAAACCAAACACAAAGACTGACTTTAAACAGGTGTCCTTCTTATGAAATCCACAAAATAACAGCATAAAAGTCCCCAACATGAGTGACAGAATAGAAAGAGTGTGAATAGTCAGCTAGGAGAGGGATGAAGCTCTGAAAAAGGGATGGGCATAGATGCTCATTGATTCCCCAAACCCCATGTCTCTAATGTGTTATAGAATTTGAAATTCATACATGAAAATATATACAACTAAGCAAGAAGATAGCTAAAATTGCATATATAACACAATTTTTAAATTCCTGAATCATATACCCCTCTATTTCTTGAAGTCTGAGATTTATTAAAATTTTTTATTATTGTATAATTTTTTATTTGTATGCTTTTAAGTCACTGCTGCCTTCTCCATGCTCAATATTGATCAAATTATGACTTTCAAATAATAAAGCAGACTTTCAATGGGACAAAATAGACTCCTCCAAATAAAAGACCTAATAAATTAAAAATGAGTAATTGAAACAAATAGGCAGTTCTCAAAAAAGAAGTAAAAATGGCCAATAAGTAGAAAAGTTCAACATCCATAACCATTAGAGAAATGCAAATCCAAACAACACTGAGATACCATCTTACCCAAGGCAGGATATTTATCAAGAACTCCAAAGGCAATAAATGCTGGTGAAGTTGTGGGGAGAAAGGTATCCTGTTACACTCTGATGGGACCTTAAACTGCTTAAAAGCGATATGGCGATTCCTCAAAGCCTAAAAGTATTTCATTTGACCCAGTGATATCTCTTCTTGGTGTCTTTCTAAAAGATTTAAAAACACCATATAACAGAGATACGTATAGACCCATGTTTATAGCAGCAGATCTAATAACAGGTAAATTATCAAAGATGTTAAAATATCGATCAAGAGACCAATGGATAAAGAAAATGTGGTATAAATACAAAATGGAGTACTACACTGCCATAAGAATGTATAGATTGGAGTAATTTGTAGGAAACTGGATAAAAATTCAGACCATTTGGCTTAGTGAAGTGAAAAAGACTCAAAAGATTAAATATTGCATGGTCTGTCTAATATGAGAAATTCAAAGTAGAAATAAGTGATAGTCAATGGGTGAGATATTAGGATTCGAGGGTGAGGGACAAAGTGGGAGGGCAAGAAAAAGGCAGGGGAAGGTCACGTGACATCGATGGGATATTTCTGTGTACAAAATTTTCAAAGTTAATGTAACTATTGTGTATCATAAATACATACTAATAAAAACGTGGCAAAAGAAATTTCTGTACTAAAGATTACAAAGGTTTGTTAAAAAGGAGGGGTGTACATTATCTCTTTTTTATTTAGTTTCAATAATTCGGACATTATAAAACCACCACAGTGAACAACATGTTAGGATCTGAGCAAAGATTTCTGGATCTGGGGAGAGTGATGTAACACATTTGATGATAAAGATGGTAACCAGGTGTGATGACCTTCACCTGAGGAGCCTGAGGCGGGAGAATTGCTGTGAGTTCAAGGCCAGTTTGGGTTGCATAGAGAATTCTGGACCAGTCTGAACTACAGAGCTAGACCCTGTCTCAAAAAAAAAAAAAAAAAAAAAAGACGATGATGATAATTGTATTTGAGTAATGCTCTATCATGTACAAAGCATTTTCATACACAGTTTATTTTCTTTCTCACAGACATAGTACAAGTTAATTGGAGCAATTAACTAGGCTCCACTTTAGAGATAACAAAACAAAAACACCAAATGGTTCAATTAGTTTTCTAAGGTCACAAGGGAATTTTTTATCTTATATTTACATTCAGCATTGTTTCCATTCAGTTGTGGATCACAGCGGGGAAATTTAGGATAGAACTGTTCTACATAAAGCTTTCAGTTGTACTGAAGAAATTTACATAGCATTTTTCATTTGGTTGGCAATGAGTTGAGTCTATTCTGGAGTTATAGGAGATTTCATTATAGCTCCACCAACATCTTTGCAAGTAATGTTATATTTCAGAACTCCAGTTTATCTGTCTCTAAAAATGAGCAAAATTACCTATTTTTACAATATATTTGTGAAGATAAATGAAGCAAAATGTGTAAAAGAGTCCTGAGCATCCATAGTAGCCAATAAAATTTAGTTCTATTTATGTTCTTACTCAGAGAAAGGTAAAACTGAAAACTCAGGCACAGAGAATCTTTAAGGTCTGGACAAGTTTTAGCAGATCTGAGATGCGTTTCCTTGTTTAGGATGCCGGGGATACATTACAGATGCTATGGATCAGGAAGTACTATTATGAGCTCTATCCTAGAGCACACATGCTTGGCGTTCTGCTTTCTTCTTTATGACACACTGCAGGTGGATGCAAGAATATGATTTAGGTGGGAGAAAAATTATAACCCTGAAGATATATGTATATTCTAATCCATGCAACTACTATGATGCAGGTTTCCTTGGATTTTCTGTTTTGTTACAGTGCTTACTGGATAAATATTTGGGCAACCACATAAGATAAAGAAATATCAAAGGGGATATCTTAGGAACAAGAAGGATTGTTTTTCACATGTCTAAATTTGGTGTTCCTCTGCACTTGGTAATGAGAGTTAAATGTAACACATTGCATTGTTCCATGTAGGTCAAGCATTCCTTTTACAGCAAGCTATATTAAGGCAAGGACAATGTATAGACTCATTTTTAACATATTATAGCACAAATGTAGTTAATATGAAATTATTTTGCATTTGTGTTTTTGCATGAGTACAGATATCAGATGGCTATGAAATGGTCGTACAAATACTTAGTTATTGTTTATATGTGGTGTATACTGAGGAGTTTTTTGGTTTCTTTAAATAAAAAAGCACTAACTTTATTTTTTTGTCATGATGAGTGTCTTATTTTTGTATTCATAGGAAAGGTATATGAGCAGCATTATTACCACATACTAAGAAGGAGAGGGTGTGGAGAACTATTTCTTTTTAAAAAGTGACTGATAAAAAGTAAGATATGGTGTCAGGCAGCATAATAACATAGTCTCAAAGATTTCACAAGCTTACTCTATCAGAGGATTACCCATAAATCACATACAAATTAAATAAAACTGTACAAAATTATTTTAAGCATATTATATAAATATAAGATGTAAACATTAGAATATAGCATAACAAAGAGCATCACTAAGTACATCTGTTTTGGGTGTTTACATTTTGACACCCTGATGACTTCTATATGTTTTTTCCTTCTACATCTCTGTCAAAAATTAGCTCATTTGTGAACATAAAATAAGCAGTAGCAATGAGATGCACTGTTTCATAGAAATGAAGGATTCCATATGTCGTGTGTGTGTGTGTGTGTTTCAAGGAAAGTATGTAGTTAGAAGTGACAGAGAAGGACAGGGAATGATTCACTGAAATTTCAACATCAATTAGCCAATAATTTAAGATTCACTTATATTATTCTGTCATCATTTAAAAGAAGAAGGTAAAGTAATAATTTTGCATGAATTCTCTTGTTCACTCATTTTTTTGAGGGATTTCAATAGGAAAATACTGAAGTTTTCTTTAAGTCTCAACTAATGGATCCAGCTAAATATTACGAGATAAATTATAGGTCTTGGAATAAAATGAACAAATAGTGATGAGAATTTCTCTGTTTTGAACTAAGCAGAGTTAGCGAGAGTGCCTAGAAGATTTAGCAGATTGCTGAAGTAGAAGTGAATAATTCTTCATCCTTTTAATCTTCTCTTAACAGCTCGCACAGATCAAGAGGTTTTATTATCATTACGTCGATGTAATGATCCCTCTCCTTTGCTCTTATTAATACCAGCCTTGAAGCACATATATCTATTTCTTTCCCTTTTTTTTTCTTGGTTGTAGCAAGGAGACAAATGATACAAAGAAAGTAATTCAAACCAGATTATAGTAAGAAAAGTGGAACTCCAGCAGAGTATTGAAATCTTTTACGTACTACACATACCTTCTGAAATGATATGGTTCATACACGTTTATGTTCAAGGTGTTAAAAAATTTAGTCAATTAGGATTGCAAGAGAAAAAAAAACAAAAAATTTCATAGAGGAGAAGATTTAACACTGCAGAAAGCATACTATTGGAGAAAACATTCATATTTCTAAAATTCACAGGGAATTAAAAAGGAGAATGGCTCTAAATTCAAATAAGGAGAGTTAAAATTACATATGCTTTAGAACTATATGACCCATTTTGCTAAAAAATGCAAATTTCTTCAAAAAGAAGATATTAGAGTATAATTATAAATCTACAACATAATTAATAAAACCATAATCGTTTTTACTGTTTCTGCAATGTAACCAAAGTTTCTATAAAGCTGAAAAGTCATTGGAAGTACAAGCACAAAATCTGAAACAAAATTAACCATGTACATTTAAAAAATTTTAAATGTAATTACTTATAGGGTGGCTTTGAAGATCTACTATATACAGTATTATGTGCCTATGAATACTGTACTTTTATTCTGTGAATGTTGTCTATGCCTATATAGATAAAACAAATAACTATGAGGAAGACTTATGTGGAATCATAAGGGGGAAAAAGGTGCACAGGCTACTGTAAGCCAAGTCAGCCAATTTAACACTTGTTAAAACATGACACTCGCCTGAAATACCAGAACTCTGGGAGGCTGAAGTAGGGTCACCATTCTAAATGAAGTCTGGCCAACTGAGCAACTAAGTAAAACGCTGTCTCAAAATGAAAAATGGACTGGGGATGTGGCTCAGTGTGAAGGCCCTGGGCTGGGTCTGCAGCTCTGCAAAAATTCACTCAAATAAGAAAAATTTTAATTTCATATACTTTGTTGGTAGCTCCACGAGTTCATATTTGTAAATTATCATGGATCTCCTAATTGAATTAATTCTCAAAGCAACACAATTATCGGAATTATCCTTTGCTCTAATACATCACACTTGGACAAGGTGATTAAAAGTTACTAACAAAGCAGAAATATTTTAATTATTATTTAACAAGCTCAATGGTCTAAAGAAATCAAATTTTACTTATAATCTTTGTGCAAATGTTTGCCATTGCATATCGTAAATAATAAAAATAGTGCTGTATGGTTGTTACATGTATACACACATGAGAGGTGTTCAAAATATACATAGAATGCTTAAATTAAAAATGACTGTAGTAAAAAATATGTTTCTATTAACCCTCCTCACAATACTCCCTTTTGTTCACACTAGCTACTCTCCAGTGAGCTCATTGACCCTCAATCTTGGACTAGTGCCCAAAAATATTTAAGTCAGTAAGTTCATCTTAGCCCAGGCCACGACATATTGGTTGAATGGATGTAGTAGGTAAGGTTTAGAAAAACAGAATTAACAGAAAAAAATATATATAAGCATATATGACGGGATTTAATGGATCAATGTATTATGCTAGAAGTGGAGTGTCCACAGTAGCTGTAAGATCAGAAGGGGGAGTTTAAAATGGTCTTCTGCGCATGAGAGAGCTGGAGGATACACTAGCTGCTGGACGAGAAGATGGAAGCCCGAGAACAAGGGAAACAGGAATGCAACGCCCATCAAAGACGGAGACTGCAGAACAAGGAAGGAAAAATCGTAAACCCAGTCCCAGGGGTGCCGGTCTGGAAGCTCACTGGAGGATAGCTGGTGTGATTCTGCAGCAGAGATTGCAGAGACTGAAGGTATTTTAGAACAAAGCAAATTCTTCCTTTCACTTTCGTTTTTACGCTACTGGTGGTGGCACCCACATTGGGGTATGAGTGCCTGCTATATATTTTGAAATGGTGACCTAAAAAAATAAATCTTCCGTGCAAGTGATAGGATAGAGTAATGCTATTAGCAACAGCTGTTCAATGGCTAAACTACCTGTAAACATAGGTTCAAATTATAGCAAGACTGACCTCTTGTGTAACCTACTTTATTGGCTTGCTTCTATGTAACCTTGAATTGTCTTATAATACGGTATCTTGCCTCTCAAAGAAAAAACTAATTCTTTTCAAAAGTCTTACAAAAATATGTTCTTGGGGCTGGAGGAGTGGCTCAGCGGTTAAAGCGTTTGCCTACCAAGCACTAAGTGCCTGAGTTAGATTCTCCACTACCACATCAACTGGGCATGGTGGCACATGTCTGTAATCCCAGCACCCAAGGGGCTGAGGCAATAGGATTTTCTTGAGTTCAAGGTCAGCCTGGGCTCCATAGTGAATTCAGAACCAGCCTGGGCTACAGAGCAAGACTGTCTCCAAAAAAAAAAAAAAAAAAAAAGGTGTTCTCAATTCTTGCATCTATTCAAAACATAAAAATCTATTCATTTTTGTTGATTGAGATATAACTGTTTCAAAGAAAAGGCACAATTTAAAAATTGTCACTTTTATAAGTGGTACAAGGATTTTTAAGTAAACACTTCCTGAGTATCAGCACTGTTCTCTTTTCTGCACATCAGCCCATGTATTGCTCATAAATCTCCAGAAGAATGCAGTGACGCCTTGTTCCAGAATGAAATGAATTGGGCACAATTCTTCCTATCATTCCTCAGGTATATATAAAATATGTAGATTTTATATATACCTCTCAAAATCTTATCATATATATTCTTATTATATTATGTTCTTGTTTAACAAATACAAGAAAATTCTGAGAGGTGTAAGAATGAGATTGGATATGGATTTTAACACCTAAATAATTGGTACTAGTGAAAATTCTAAGGTTTTTTGTTTGTTTGCTTGTTTTTGGTCTGGTTTCTGCTTCGTATATCCTGGGCTATGTTCCCGAAATGGTGACAACATAAAAATGCCAAATTTTACTGGTAAAAATAGCATCAGGAGAAATCTATGTTCCCTAAAGACAGGATGAGAGAAAGAAGAGCCTGGTAAGGTAGAAAGTTTTTACAAAATCACCACTGTCTTAGTTACGTTTTCGTTGCTGTGACTCAATACCCAACACCCACAAACTTAGGAAATGTTTATTTTAGCTCACAGTTTCAGATGGTCACAATCCATTCGGGGGCAGCCAGCAGCAATCAGAGTACAGGACAGAGGCAGAGGTGGAGGCAGCTTCTCACGACATCACAGACAGGAAGGCAAGTTGAGACTAGTTGAGACTAGGCCTAGTCCCAGTCCTAGCCCTCAAGGAAGGCGGGATGCAGCTTATATGTCCTTCCAGGTCTCTGACCAGTGATCAGGCCCTCCTGTATCCAGGTGTGGAACGTGTGGCCACTACACACCGTTAATCCTAACTTACATGCCTTTAATCCTAATCTACATACCTTTAATCCTAATTTATAGGCCTGTAATCCACCCCTCCAGAACAGGCCCCAATCTACCAACAGCACATGGTTCCATAGACAATCCATTACATTAAAATACATGAGACTTTTGGGGGACACTCCAGATCCAAACCACAATAACCACCAAACCCTAGGGAAAAAATATCATGATGAACTCTGTGGCCCCAGGCCCATCAAAGACTAAAGAAAAGCCTACAGTTCTGCACTCATCAGGATGTAACGAATTATGCCTTTCATGTCCCGTCTTCCACTGGGATGTGGTGGTGTCAGGATGGCTGTGATTTTTAGCCCCGACCAGCAGTAATGAAGCCAATATTATTCCATGCCATTGTAGGTGACTTTGTGAGTAGAACTGTGGTAACACTTGCGCTCTCAGCCAAGGTGTCATGTCATGCATAGCCTAGCTGGGGAACTGGGACTCTTGTCTTCACCGAGTGATGATGTGGAGCCACTTACCCCTTGATATTCATTTCTTTTCAAGCAATTTTAGTGGAAACCATCAAACTAATTTTTACAATAATATCTATCATCATAATACCCCTAATGCCCAAGTATCAGTTAAAAATCACTCTAACCAAATACTAACAAAACCAGAATGGGTACAAAAATGGATTGTCGACATTGCCAATTCTGAGATGACAGAAATATTAGAATTTTCTGATTTCAAAAGAATTATCATAAGAATGTCTAGATGATCGATTATTAGCATATTATTATTTCTCTCATTAACATTCTAATGGATACTATGACATGGATAGAGCTAAAAATATGCAGTGACATAATGGCTAAATTTTTCTCATAAAGTTTGCAAAAACCACAAATCTGAAAAATTTAGAAGCCAATGAATCATTAACTGGATAAATCTAAAGAGATCTATTCTAATACATATCATAATGAAAACTTTAAAAATGAAATTTCCCTGTACGTAATAGAAATGCAATAGAAATGATAAGGTAGTTCTCATCAGACCCCATGGAGGCTAGGAAGAATGGATATAATATTTTTATGAGATAAAAGAGAATAACTACTATTGTCCAGTAAAAATATCCTTGAAAAATGAAGAAAAATCAAGGCATATAAAAGAAATTGTGTTCTTAGCAGACCTACTAATAAAAATACAGTTAAAAGACATTTTTTAAACACAGAAGAGATAAGGGAATCTTGGAACATAAAATTTGAAGGAAAAAAACAGCAAAGATATGGGTCAATGCAATAAAGTTTTTTTCCCCTTGTGTTTTCTAAATTTATTTTGATGGCTGAAGCAAATACTGAAACAATATATGATGTGATACTAAATGAATGGGAAGAAAATATTTGTCATTTTTATTATGAAAGAGGGAAGAAAAAATGTTAAGGAAAGGTAAAGATTTTGTACTTCATTCAAACTTGTAAAGTGTGAATACCAGTACTTACAATATTATCTAAGCATGTTATAAAGCCTAGAGCAAACACTGACATAATTATACAGAAAGATATTCTAAAAAGAGTAGGAGTAATTAAAAATTAAATTTTGGAAGATACAATTTTAAAAAGATTCAAATAACCTCCCAGAACTATAAATAAACAAATACAGAATAAATGACAAAATACAAATTGCACATTTATGTCCTACTATGTAAATAGCTATAATAAATGTGGATAGTTTAAATGCAACAATTAAGAGACACAAAATGGCAGTGCCTATAAAAAAAACTGACTCAGAAATATGCTGTTTTCAAAAACACCTCAATAGCAAATATGGTTTGGTTTGAATTCCAGCAGTAGAAAACACATAGTAGTAAAATACTAATTAAAATAAAATCATGGTGGCTAAGAAAGAGAAAATAAATACATTTCACAATTAAGCGAATTGCTAGACAGAAAGTGGTCCGACTCATGAAGAAGATATAATGGTCCTAAATACGTCTACACCAAACAACACACTTGCAAAAGAGGAGACAAAAACTATTTGCATTTGGAGGAAAAAGAAAATTCCACATATGTGGCTAGAAATTTCTCATCTCTCAGCAATTGGTTGGACTCTTGAACCACACAGTTCAGCAAGGAAATAGAAGAACTGGAAGATGCCATTAGACAATGGGTTGTAACTGAGATATGTAAGACATCCCATTTAACAATAGTACATTTTTTTTTCAAGAATCTAGAGAATATTCTCTAAGGAAGATCATATTTTGGCTCATAAATAAAATCTCAATGAATTTATAATATTGTAAGTCATTCTAGGTTTGCAAGAATCAAAAACAGATGTATAAAAGGAAAATGTCCATACTTGGCAACTAAGAAATAAAGTTCTAAATAATCTATAAGGGAAAGGAAGTTTCAAAGGAAACCAATTACATCAGACTGCATGAAGATGAGACATACTACAATGGGTAGAAGGCAGAAAAAAATCAGTTCTAGTAGAAATTGTCTTAATAAATGTTTATATTAAAAGAGCTGAATGGTCACAAATGCATTTTCTACATTCTCATATATACAAACAAGGGAAAAAGAACAAAACAAAAAAGTAAACCCAAAATAATCAAGAGTGAAAAAAAATCCATAATGGCATCAATATCATAGGAATCCATATCATTTAAAAGAATAACCTTATTGACTCTATTCTGCTGTGAATATGCACATTCTGTTAGAGAAAATGAAGCAAATAATATAACTTCAATTTTCGCAGATTATTTCAATTTGTAGGGTTTCAATGCAGAGATTTCTATTTTAGAGTATTTCACATTCATCATGTAATACAAATTAACCAAGTGTCAAATAAAGTAGTAAAACCTAGAAAATTAATATCAAATAGAAAGTATTTTCATTAAAAAGTTGATATAGTTTTTAAAAATAACCATTTATACTATCACCAAAGGTGTTTTCACGGTCAGATTAACTTGAGAACAAGATCCATAACTCTTACCAAGAAAGTGGATCCAGAGGATTACCTTTCAAAATATGTTGCTTAAAAATGCAGAAAACTGGGGTGGAGAAATGGCTCAGCGGTTAAAGCGCTCGAGCAAGCGCTAACCCAAGTGCTAAGTACCCGAGTTCGATTCCCCGGCACCACATAAGCTGGGCGTGGTGGCGCATGCCTGTAATCCCAGCACTCGGGAGGCTGAGACAGGAGGATTGCCGTGAGTCGAAGGCCAGCCTGGGTTCTGAAGTGAATTCAGGACCAGCCTGGACCATAGAGTGAGACCCTGTCTCAGAAAAAAAAAAAAAAAATGCAGAAAACTTTAAATTACTGTTACTCTCCAGAGTTCAATGTGTATGATATTCAAATTAAGAAGATTCATATAAGTAGAAATTAAGAAAATGTAAAATGTCAAAACACTGTTTCTCTTACCAAAGCTTCCTGGATATCGTTTGTCAATCAAAGATTCATATTCCGGGAGCTTCAATCCCAGCGTGTGGGACCTAGGAAAGCTATTGGCTTTGTAAAAAGCAGGTTTGGGAGCACTACCTTTGTAGAAGCGTAACGCTAGACTTGCAGTTTAAGTTAGTTGCCATGAGAGTGGGCTGTCACAAAGTGAGGCCATCTCATCTGCTTAGATGCTTCTGCACACAGCCGCTGTTGTACTTCCTGTTAATCCGCCATGTTGTGAGGCAGTAAGACTGTCCCTCATCAGCGTGTTAGCACCATGCTTTTTGTAAATTTTCTCTGTCAGAGATGTAAGCCAATTTTTTATTTTATTTATTTATTTATTTATTTTTGAGACAGGGTCTTCCTCTGCAGCTCAGGCTGGTCCTGAACTTACTATGTAGCCCAGACTAGCCTGGAACTCATGTCAATCCTCCTGCTTCAGCCTCCTGAGTTCTGGGATTATAGGTGTGCACTAGGCTTATGTAGTGCTGGGGTATCAAACTGAGAATCTTGTGCTTGCTAGGCAGTCACTTTACCCACAGTGCCATTCTTCTAGCCCCTAAACATATTTTTAAAATAAAGTACCAAATTTCAAGTATTTTGTGTGAACATGTGAACTGATACAATAGTTATTAATCAAACTTATTATTTCTGTTAGTCAAATAATTAACATATACTCTAGAGTAATTTTTAGGAAGCATGAGTATAAAAGTACACTGGTAATTATAATATGCCACAATTTGCATTTAAAATCATGATATATATGCACGTGTGGAGGAATCAGTATGCCCATAGATCTTTATAAAAACATTTATAATACATCAAACATTAATTTTTGTATTTGTCTACACATCAAGAATTGTTGTTAGTATTCCCAGCAGGAATCACAGTGATGCGTAGTAAAGCTTGCTGAACTTTAAAGTAGGAAAATTGTTAGGGTTAGAAGTAAGGTTGAAGGAGGACAATAAACTCTCTGCATTATTAGAATTTTTTTGCTATTTTAAATTTCTTTTAGGAAAAAATATGCAGGGGCAGAACAAAGCTCAGGGGTTAAAATGCTTGCCTAGGAGGCCCTGGGTCTGATTCCCCACTGCCACAGAAATCAGACGCCTTGGCACTCCTGAGACTGAGGGCGGGAGACTGCCCTTTATTTGAGGACAGTCCAGCTTGAGCTACTTGAGTTCAGAGCCAGCCTGGACTGTAGAGCAAGATCCTGATATGAGGAGTTAGGGGAGAGAGGAGGGAGGGGGATGTTCAAAAGGGAGGGGGGAAGGGATTTTAATTTTGATGCAATATGTGTGTGCACAAAAAACTCAAGTGCAATGTAAACATTAGATATAGCATACATATGTACATATGTATAGCATGTACATACATATATGTGTGTAGACATTCAGTATGGCATTATATATATATATATTAAAAAGTATGGATTAACTATGGAAATAATATGATATGTTTAAAAAGTTTTTATATCTAGAAGGATTATAAATGACTTGTCTTGATTAAAAGTATGTGACACTTTTAGAAGCAAAAGTTTCACATTCAAGATATTATTTTACAAACCTGAGAAATGTACAAATTACCTCCAAGGGAATTGTGAATTTGTTTGCAAGTTAGTTGAACTGATTGGAAGGGGTCTAAAAATCTAAAGAAGAGTTAGCTGAGGTGGTCTAGGAAGGTTTCACAGCTAAAATGAGACTCTTAATCATAATTTGTAGTGCGAATTTCTGTTTCATTCAAAGAGAATGAATTTCTGAATATTTAAGTTCAGTTGTTCAGAAGAATTCATTATTCTCACTCTGTTAGAATCTATTGTATCTCATCTCATTACGGTTCAGTTATGTTGGAAGTTACCAGGCTTATGAGTATCCAATTTTTACACTCCACAGTAGTAACTAAAATGCCTTGTAATAGAAGGCATTTTACTCTTTTCATGATTGTATTTACTTATTTTAATCAGCCTTGTATAGTTGATACATTGAGACAATTATTTCTTTTCAAATAAATAGATTTTTGTTGATTTTCATGTGAGTTTGAATTGTAGAACTTAAAAAATAAAGTTATTTTTTGCTTTCAGAATTTTAAAGTTTGCTCTCTTGATATTTGGATAAAGGTATTGATATCAGATACAGAAAGACGATCTTCTGGCAAATATCCTAATAAAGGGTTCTGCTGGACTCAGAGAAGAGGCATCAAGGCTTGAGCACTGCAGGCTTGACCCCTGCAGCCCATTCTAGGGGGGGAAGCTGAGCTAAAGAGTGGTGATTTGAGTGAAATGAGTCAGACGCAGAGGATTAAATATGTTAAGTATTGCATGGTTTCTCTGATTTGGGAAACCCAGATTACAGGCATTCAATAGAACCAAATGGGTGTGATAGTGGGAGTTAATGTGGGTGGGGAGGGTGTGGGAAGGCCTAAAATGAGAAGGGATTGTAAAGTTGATATGATATATATGTGCACAAAATACTCAAGTTCATTGTAAATGTTATGTATTACATATGTATAGCAATAAAAATGGTGGGAAAATTATTAATATTTATTTTAAAGACTTGAAAATCTATCTCATATCCTTTTTCTTCTTCCTCTTTGTGTATAGCTTTACTTTCTTTTCAAATATAAATAAGGTGAAACATCGAATGGTCTCTCTGATATGAGAGTCCCAGAGCACAGCTCCTATGGAACTTAAAACGAAAAACAAAGTGAAACAGGGGAGGTCAGGTAGGGGAGGAGGGAGGGAGAGTAGGGTAGAAGGAGGGACAAAAGGAGAGTG
The DNA here is from genome assembly GCA_004027205.1 of Ctenodactylus gundi. Taxonomy (NCBI): domain Eukaryota; kingdom Metazoa; phylum Chordata; class Mammalia; order Rodentia; family Ctenodactylidae; genus Ctenodactylus; species Ctenodactylus gundi. The sequence continues at coordinate 32,988 of PVKB01001416.1, forward strand.
GGAAAGCCCTTGTCACCTTGACAAGATACGTATGTGCATAAAAGGTTCAATTCCATTGTAAAACTTAAATTCTGCACGTATGCATATCAATACAACGGTGGGGGGGGGGGAAACATACAGTAAAATCTGGAACTTTCTAAGTTCTTTACCTAGATATATAATTTTTGTCATCATCATGCTCGTAAATGTCATAAGTGGGTTCTAGAATGTGGGAAGACATCATTCTTTGGAGGGCAATGCAGAAATTGAAATAAAGTGAGAAGTTAAAAAAAAAAAACAAATATAAATATCGGGATACTATTTATTCTAAATGCCAAATGTGCTGTGTGAGTTCTAACTACCTAATGGACCTAGATAAGTGATCTGAGTTTTTAGGTGGAATCACCCATATCTGAATTTGGCATTAACTTACTGTCAAGCTTTGGTTCATTCGTTAACATACATATAATGAGGTTGCTTTCTGGAAGCATGCCACTTCCTGGAGTTTCAGTCAGATTTTTTTCTTATATATTTAAACACAAAAGTTTGAAGAACAATTATGGATTAAAGCCAATAAGGAATTGTAAAGATCAGTTTAATTTTTAATATTATTATAATGATTACTATCCATAACATGAAAGTTCCCATAACAGGGCACAAGCCACTAGGGCTTTACCTCTCTGTCCTTTGTTTCTAAATAAGGACCTCTTGTCCTACACCTTTGCCTCCTTTGTCCATGACGCCATTCTCTGACATTGTGACACACACACACACACACAGACACACACACACACACAGACACACAAACACACAGACACACACACACAGACACACAGACACACACACACAGACACACACGAAAGTTTCCTTAACAGTAAATAAATATCTTATACATAAAGATAAAAACCTCAGCCACTACAATAAAATTTACCATATATGTTCTTCTATGAGAATTGATGTCATTAGGAGAAACACTGTGTATCACTGATAAGTGGCTTTTGTACACTGAAACTGTTATTATTGCAGAAATTAAACACATAAAATTTTTATTTTTATGAAATATTGGAAAACGGTATGACGTTTAATATCTGATAACTCAAAGATTGCACCTATATATGCCTAAAATACACAATCATGACCTATAATTTGTAAGACTGAAAAATAAGCAAAACTTTTTTGAGAGTCAGGATGTAGATTTTTAAAAGACATTTTGACATTGTTCTTGTCCTTAGCTTCAATTTGCTGGTTTATTGAAGGGTTAGTATTCACCACATGCTTTCTAAGCACTAAGGAGCGTGGCATTTACTCTTCATGTAAATATTATGTACTAGGAACCACTATTGCTATTTTAAAGAGAAGCTTAGGTATTTAATTGTTTAGTATCAAGGGAAACTGAGTCAGAAGTGAGATACTAATATTAGTTATCTTCCAAAGACTCATTGTTCCCACACTGATTTGTAAATTCAATGTAATCTCAATAAAAATGTCAATAGTTACTGTGTGAAAATTGTTTGCATGATTCTGAAATGTATATAACAATATAAAGCAGGGCTGGAGAAATAGCACAGCATTTAGAGTGCTTGCTTCCCAGGCACAAGACCCTGAGTTTGATTCCTCAGCACCCCATAAATCAGGCACAGTGGCACACACCTGAAATCTCAGAACTGGGGAGGCTGAGGTGGGAGGATTAGGATGTGCTCAAGGCCAGCCTGGGCTACATAGTGAGTTCAGGATGGGCCCGGACCGCAGTGAGACCCTGGCTCAAAAACTATGCAAAGGACCAAAATAAGCCAACAAGTTACAGAGGTAGTACAAGCTGGAGGACTTACATGGCCAACCACTGAATTTTATTATAAAGATATAGTAATAAGGATAGTGTTTTATTGACACAAATGCACATAGCCCAATAGAAGAACAGAAAAGAAATTTGAAGGGACTATACTAGCTGAAATATGAAAAAATCAGTCACAAATTACAAATATTATATGACTCCAACTATATGACATAGGTAATGTAGTTTAGAATCATAGATGAGACAGTAGACAGATGGTTGTCAAGGGCTGATGGTGGGAGGGACAGCTATCGTTTAATGCATGTGGGGTTTTTGTTTGAGAAGATGTAAATCTATGGACAGTGCCACATGCAACAGGGTGAATATGTTGAGTATTCCTGAACTGTTCCCTAAATTGGCTGAGATGGCAAATTTTGTATTACCTATATTTTTATATTACCTACCAAAAATTGTGCCAAAGCATATTATGACTGAACTTTAGATTTTTCTACTACTCCCTACATTATCTCACTCCTTTCTCATTTACAGCCTCTTCTACAAGGTACTAACATCTTTTCTTCAAAAGCTCAGATTTGACCCAGTATCTTGAGTCACATAAAGGCCATCAGCTGAAGATCAGAACAAGAGACACCGTTACACATTGATTCTGAATTCTTCCACCCTAAAGCAACGCAACTCTTTGAGGCTTCTCATATGAAATTTAAAGTAAAGATGGTAGGTTTTTATAAGTGTGATTTGATTAAATTGCTCAGAATGCTTTAGTCTGGGACAAGAAACTATGCTACATTCATACACAGTGTGTACAATGCTACAGTTAAAATATGTAGTTTATTTCTCCCCGTTAATCTGGAGGAGTCTCAAGGATATGTTGTTCAGCAGGAAAGGGTAAGGAGGACAAAATTATGTACAGTGCCCTACTATTTATGTAAATTTGTTTATTTTAAGTATGAAAGTATAAGATCTTTTTAAGAAGAAAATGTATGACATGTAGAGAAAATAGATGGTGAATAACTTGGAATATGTTTGTAGAGTGGTCTCTTAGGCTATATAAATATGTTGCTAATTATAAAAGGGGAAAATCAAATGCTATAAAACACAAGGAAAATAAATTAGAAGATTGTGTGCTAAATTAATAATTCAATTATGCGGAGAGAACATTTTTCTTGTAACTTTAAAATGTCGTGATGTAACCATATATCTTTACTTAGGTATATCCTAAAAATACAAGAAAATGTGTGTTCAATAGGTTTAAAATACAGTAATATGTCTGTGAATTTCCAGTATCATATTACAAGTTCAAATATATTTAACATTTTTAATATAATTTGAAAATAAATAAAATATAAAAATCAAAGAAAGATTACCAAAGTAAGAGACTGGAAAAAAAAGCTGACAGCATCTTCTGACAGAATATTAATATCTAGAATAAATAAAATGTTAAACAAAGGACAAAAGAAGCGATAATAGAACCAATAAATGAGAAAATGAACTAAGTGGACTTTTCCCGAGAGAAGAATCAGAAGAGAATTATAAATGGCTAATAGTTCTATGAAAAAAGTTCAATATTTTTAGTCAATACAGAAACACGGAGGCTGGAGGAATGGCACAGAGATTAAAGTGATTGCCTTACAATTGCAAAGCCCCAAGTTCAATTCCCCAGCACCACATAGACCTGGGCAAGGTGGCACATAACCTGTAATCCTAGCACTCGGGAGGTTGAGACAGGAGTTTGCCAGGAGTTCAAGGCCAGTCTGGACTACATAGTGAGTTCAGGACCAGCCTGGGCTACAGAGTGAAGCCCTGTTTCAATAAATAAATAAATAAATAAATAAATAAATAAATAAATAAAGCAAATCAAAAGTACACTAGGACTCTATCTAAGCCCCACCGGAATGGCTATCATCAATAATACAAAAAACAGCAAGTGCTGTTGAGGGTACAGGAAAAAATGAACTCTTCTAAATTCTCAATTAATAGAGCCACTGTGGAAATCATAAAGAAGTTCCTCAAGAAACTAAATATAGAACTACTGCAAGACTCATCTCTACTATTCTATGGCATATATGCAGAGAAATTAAAATCAGCAGACTATAGAAATACATATATTTTCATGTTCATAATGACACAAATCATAATAGTAGAATTATGGAATTATCCCCGGTATTCCTCAAAAGATGAGTCGATAAATAAAATGTGCATATACACAAGTCTAGTTTATTTAGCAATAAAGAATGAAATCCCATTATTTGAAGAAAAGTGCCTGGAATTGGAGTTCAGTATGACAGGAAAGATGAGCAGACGCAGAAAGACAAGTAGAATGTGTTTCCTTTATTACGTGGAATAAAAAAAAAGACACAAAAGTCTCAGGGACACTTTTAGACTATTAGACAAGAGGAAGGTAATGGGCCAGGAGGAAGGGGTTAAGGGAGCATAAGGCGTAAGAAAGGGTATTAATGGTATGAATATGATATATTGTATCATACGCATACCTATGAAAATGCCACAACCAGGCCCAAAAAAATCAATAAAATAAATTAAAACCCATATATCATTCTAAATAAAAATGAAAAATAAGTCGGCTTGGCATTATTTTAAAATCTACAATCCACAGTGCTAGCTAAAATTTGCTATAATTTAAAACATACAGGGGAACTAACTTATTTTCCTTATCAAGCATTCATTATGGTTTTGATGAATGAGATATATCTTAGATGTATCTATTAGAAGCATTAATGAAGAAAAGCTTTAACTTATAGACCTAATTCTATGAATGAAAGAATAAAAATAAAGTTATAAAATTAACAATCTTTTAAACAACCTGTTGCAAGAATGAATCTAGGCAAAAGTTATCAATGTCTGCTAAAACCATTAGGTAGAAACCTCGTGTAGAATTTAATTAATCTGATGACACTGCTTGATTACAACACCATTAAAATAGAGATATTTTGTCTATGTTACCAAAAGTGATCTGCTAAATGCAATGCAATGTCTACCAATATTTCGATCTCTTTCTTCACAGGATTAGAATAAAAGTAAGTCCGCACATTTATATGGAAACACAAAAGACACCAAATTGCCAAAGTAACTTAGAGAAAGTAAGCAAAGACCAAAGCATCCCATTTACTTATCGCACGTTGGCCTTCAACTATGATTTCCTGTCTCAGCCTCCTGAGTGTTGGGATTACAGTCATGTGCCACCAGACCTAACCTATAAGTATTCCATCACAGCTACACGAAAGTGACTCAAACATGTTAAACACACTCACACACACATGCACATACACAGAAAACCACAAGATCTCTTTGTGACTTTGACAAAACTTATTTCATAAAAATTGGAAGTAGAGTAGTACTTATTTACTAGAGGATGAAGAGAGTGGAGTGAAGAAGAAATGGAGTTTTAAGAACATTTAGAGAAAAACACCTGCACGTGGTGCAGATTAACAAATACATGTGACCACCACCCTCTCCAGCTCCCAGCAAAAAATGTCCCGCCCGAGACCTAGAACACTTTATTACTTGTCTCTATCTTGCTGTGCCCAGATTGAATCCATGAATCCAGGAATTTTTGTTTGATCATTCCTTCACCTTCAAGAAAACTGACCCCTTTAATCCACACATGAGAAGGCCTTCAGACAAAAACTCTTTTACAGAATACATTGGACAACAGGTTACGATGCCAAAATGATTTAGTATCCCAATACTTGCAAGTTTTTGAGATGCTTGTTGGAGGTCTGGCCTGTGTGGGAACAAAGCCTATCCAAGTGTTCCCCCCGAGCTCCTCCAGCCTGACCACTGACCACTTCCTGGCCAAAATTAGCTAAGTGATGTGTAAGTAACTTGGTCTAATGATTTTGAGTCTTAGCTTGTGTATGTACTCTTTCAATTTTCTTTCCTTTTTCTCTCATTTACTTTCTGTGTTTTGTCCTCTTTTATTCAAATAATATGTAATTTCAGAATAGAAATTTAAGCTTGTGAGAGATTCATTTAAAGTACCTTGCAAAACTAGGAGGTGGAGGCAGGGAAGGTCAAAACAGGTATATTGTTACAATTAACAAGAATAAGTTCTGATATTTTTGTGACATAGTAGGTGAATATAGTTAGCAAAATCTATTTCATGTTTAAAACTAGCGAGGATAGAGTATTTTTAAAGGAACCATAATAAATAATGTCTAGTTAACCTGAAATAATTCTTAAATGATGTGTATATAAATCGAAACATGAATACATACAATTTATACGAAACCATAAAAATGACTCAGCATTGTGAATCTTTTAATGTAAATGCACATATTCATCTATAAAGAATTCTTGCAATAAATTTGAACTCTATCTAATCAATTCAATTAAGGTCAATTAATAGCTTATTGGAAATTTGTGGAATTGAGCGTCGTGATAAGTGACAACACCTATATCTAGAGGCAGAGATCTCTTTGGCAAAAGTTGAGAATTTTTTCTGTAGAAACCGCAGAGTACAAGTGTGGGACAGCAAAAGTTAAGTCTCTTCTTAAGCTGACCAAGCTTCTACCGGGCTCTAAGGATGATCTAAAGAACGTGAATCATGCCTCTGCTAACCTCAAGCTGTGCGCCTCCCATGCCCCCCTTGCCTGTGATTCCGAGGCATGCGCTTTGTCTTGTAATACTGTTTCCATTTTCTATATGCTCTGTAACTTCATATAGCCACTGTCTAATTTCAAGTCTGCTTTTAAAAGTTCCTGTAAAGATTTATTGCCCTAAGCGTTTTTCTCTTGCTGTGCCTCTATTCTTTCTTTAATAAATAAAGAAAAGACCTTAGTTCAGGGCTGCACTGTGGTCACTCTCTCCTTTAGAATGCTGACCCAGTGTAGTCCCTGTAGGCCTCATTGTCTCTGTTTCCGACTTTGAGCTCTTTTTCATGACTTTGACCTTTGGCAGGAACACACATTCAAGAAACTGAGAATACAGACAAAAAAAAGACTGGAGACATATTTATCAAGTACAATGAATAAACTTTACTTAGATCTTACTTTGAGCAAACTCTCCAACTGAAAGAAAAAAAACTATAGAGAATAGAAAAAATTTATACACTGATTGAATAATTGATCATAGTAAGAGATTAATACTTTCAAGTGAAATCATGATGTTATGGTTTGCTTTGGAGATGAGACCTATCTTTTAGATATACGCACTGTACAATTTTTCAATGAGATGATATGGTGCTCAGTAACATATTGCAAGCAGACTGTTGGACTGAAGAGGAGGAAACTGATAAGATATAGATGTAACAATATAACTGTTATAGCTTTAGTATGGATGAATGAAGATTCAGTTTATATATTTTTATTTTTAGTAATTTAAAATTTCCATAATGAATATTATAAAGTACTTCCTTTTATTATTATATTTAATTCTTCCTAATCTGCCTTGAAATGTTTTTTCTTGGTAGAATATTTGATATTATTCAAAGGTTTTATTGACAAAATTAAAATGATTTGCACTGCTATTCTTCTAATTTTTAATTGTGAAATCTTGGATCTATGTAAAAGTCTTGAAATGATGCGTCGGAATCTGTTGTATCTCACCCTGCTAAATCAACAATGAATCAGTAAGTCAGAGATAGATATATATGCATAAAAACATAAATCACATGGTACATTCATTGTTAATTTTTTAAACTTTTAATTTTAAGCTTACTTTTGACATGATGTTTTACCTCCTGTATCCTGGACCCATCTTTTCTTACTGCTAATATTTATTTAATTATAATAAAATTCTAAAAAGAAAAAAAATCATAATATGATTAATCAACAGATCTTGATCAAATTCACCGTTTTTACTGATGTCTTTATTGTTTTAATATTTCTTATTTTCTTGCTTTATCTTGTTAGCACATGATCTATAGCTTCTAGTGCTTGTTTGGTTTTTACTTTAATGACCAAGGATTATAAAGACATTATGAGTCACTAAGAACATGGAAATTTTGCATACTATTTCTATTTATTCCAATATTTTGGTTGTCTAAATCTCAGCAAATTTATCAAGTTTAAAATTCTTTTCTTTGCTTTTTTAACTTTTAGTAAAATATATATAATACAAATTTGTCTTTCTAATCATTTGGTAAGCATAGTACTCGGTGGCATTGTACATATTTGGATTGTTGTAGGCAGTCGCCGCCATCCAACTTGAGAATACCTTTATCATTTCAAACTGAATTTCTATAGACTCTAAATAATAACTCTGGTGTACTTTTCTTCTGCAAATTGATGACCACTGTTCTACTTTCTGTCTCCAATGACTGATTAGCTTAGATATTTCATGTAAGTCGAATCACATACAATTCTTTCATTTAACATCTGGATTATTTTACTGATCAGAATGTATTAATGGTTCTTCCACAGTATAGCATTAATCAGAATTTCAACCCTGTTTATATCTGAATAATATTCCACTGTCCATAAAGTACATAGCATTTAACCATTCTTCAGTTAATGAGCACATTGATTGCATTCACCTTTGGTTACCATTATTTTTATTATTATTTTATAAAACAGGGTCTTTCTCTGTAGCCCAAGCTGGCCTTAGATCATGGCATGCCTCCTGCCTCAGCCTCCTGAACGCTGAGATGATAGTCTTGTACCACTATGCCTAGTTTACGTGGTTCTGGGGAATTGAAGTTGGGGCCTTACACTTGCTAAGTAAGCTCTTTAACTGCTGTGCCATTCTTCCTGCCTACTTTTCGGTTATTATGGTTAATGGAGGTATGAATCTCATTCAAAACCCTGCCTTGAACTCTTTTGAGTATATATCTAGTAGTAAAATTGCTAGATCATAATTCTATGAGAATAGAGTATTTCCACTGTAACTATATCATTTATGTTCCCTTCAGCAAATCACAGGAGGACCAGTTACTCCTTGTTCTTACTAACTCTTCATTTCCTTTTTTTTTTTTTTTAATAATAGCCACCCTAAGCAGTATGAAATGGAACCTTATTGTTTCCCTGTCTTCTTCCTGGTGATTAGAGTTAGTGTGCACCATCTTTCAGGCTTACTGGATTTTTACGCATCATCTCTGGAGAAATCGCTATTCAAACTCTGCCATATTGAGCTGACAGTTTGTTTTCAGTTGTGAGAGTTTATACATTCTGCATATTACTTCTGTCCATAATGGCAAGTATTTCCTCCCATGCTGTGAATGGCTTTTTTAACCCAGTTGCTAAGTTCTATTTTGATGAAATTCAATTTGTCTAGTTTCCTATCTTGTTTTCTGAACTGTTAGTATTGTATCCAGGAAATAATTACAAACCACAATGTCATGAGACATGTTTTCTTATTTCTAGGCATTCCGTATCTTTTTGCTGAAATTTGTAGAAAACAGCTACTGCTCTTAGTCTCCTTAGGATGAGTTTGTATTAAGGAAATATTTTTCTTATTAGCAAGCAAGTTCTGAGCCAAGAGATCAGCTTGTGGTGGATACTTTAGGGGGTGTTAGATCTTTTCTGAATATACCTCTTGCCTAGGACAGCATGTGTGATCTTTTTCATTTTTTATATGACTTTAAAAAACACTTAATTTCTTACATGTTTTTGCCTCCTATTCTTTCTGTGATATTGGAATGTTCTCTTAACTCTCCATGCAATCTCTTACCTCTTACATCTGTGAGTTTATAGGTTATCTGGCACTTTAATGATCAGTGACTACTGCTTTCTCCTGCCTGCAAGCTAGATGGTGATCAGCCCTTTGAGCAGCTCACATGTAACCTACAGTCTATCACATAAGAGGCATTCTGTTCCCTTCAGTTCTGGGCTGTGAATTAGGAACTGGGCTCTTACGTCTTCTGAAGCAAAACTACCCCACGCCCAAGAGAGGGTACATGAACTGAGAGGAAAAAGCATGCCGAACTTTAATGCCATTTTGCATGTGACATTTTATTCCTTGGATCTTCACAAGATTGCTGTAGAAATTCAACTGATTTAAATAGCTTGTGTAGGGTTCTTCCAGCCATGTTTTCCATTTGTTTTGTGTATTTTCTTTAATGTTGCTATGAGTAAATACAGCCTTGGCCTTCCTAGGCTGTCCAAAGATTTGAAAATCAACCCTTGTACTCATGTTTCATCAATTCATGTAATATTATAAGCATAAATGATATAAAATGAAAGCAATCATTAATTTATGTGAGTATATTGCTTGTTTGATGGAAATCAGATATACTAATTTTTATCAAGTAAATTCTAACATTTAGCATGTAGTGAAAATTGTTTTTTTTAAAGGAATAATGTAAAATATAGGTTATTTTGATGAATCGGTGAAAGTGGGATTGGTTAAGATAATTTATTAAGTGGTGATTATCAGAAGTAGTATCTTATTTGCAGAAATCTTTTCTTTCCTTTAAACATAAATAGAGCTTTTAAAAGGAGCTCTTTAGTTAAATATATGAACAAGTATTTGATATTCAAGGATAGTCACTTCTATCACACAGGAAACTATAAATTATTGTGTATAAAGGTTACCTTTTCATTAAAGCAAAGTCTCAGTTATCCTGTACATATATATGCAAAGAAAGAAGTTTACTTTGAAGCCTTCATAAAAATCAGACTGCATTAGAATTTCATAAATATTCACCTCACTATTTCACAGTTCAGGATGAAAAATGCAAAACACTTGTTCAAACTTCATGATTAATGTATGTTTTGCTGCCTTAGTTTTCCTATTAAAGCGATTGTTCATCAAGGCTGTGGAAGGACATGAAAGGGATTAAATGAATTTAAATAGAAGGTTAATCTGAGTTTCTGATACACCAACACAATAATTTTAAGGTAATCAGTTTTCAAGCCTGGTTATCTAAATTGGATTATATTTCAGCTTTTAGGAACTAGTTACCCCTTTAGAATTGTGTCTTGACACAGACTGAGTACATTTCATTTAGGTATAATGAGGTTTAACAGTTTTTGACCAGAAAGTATGTTTCATGAGAAACCAAAAGCTTATCAGACATGGTGCTGGACTTACCCAATATTCTACACCTGACCCTTATTTTATTTATTATTTTGAAAGAGACTACCTCTTATGTTAGAGATTTAAAATGCTAGATACTTAGGATTCCCTTGCAGTGTATGTGACCAAATACTAACTTAAGGCAAATTTGAGAAAATCACTGAGTGTGGCACCTTCTAGAAAATATTTTTCTCCAGGATAGAAACAGACATTTTAGGGTGCAGTGCCTCCTCCTCTTTCCTCCTTTGCGTGTAAATTTTATAAAGTACAGTGTTTGTAACTGAAACAATCATCATTAAACTATGTTAAGATAATTAACATCATTGTACAAAAACACATCGGTAGCCCGGCTGTTGACAAGGTGCTGAAATAAGTAGCACACAATCATCCAACATTCGTACCGTTTCTAGATGAAAGGATTCTAAGGGCTCAAATAACAAGCATTAATTTGGATAAGACCTAAAAACAATAAATCTAAGGTGAAGTTTGGCAGTAAATACTTAAACAACAAAATTAAATTTAGTCAGACCAGCTAACAGTTTTTTAAAATGGAGTTTTGACAACTGTGCCCAGCTGTAATACCAACATTCTAGGAGGCAGAGGCAGGAGGATGGCAAGTTTAAGCCCAGCCTGAGCAATTTAATGAGTTAATAACAATCATGTTCTGTCTGAGTTCTTTATGAAAGCCATTCTCTCATGTATAAAAAGACCTTAAGAGAAAGGCTAAGAAGAAGGGAGATGCTCTGCACAGAAGGCGAAGGCACACTGAGAGGAGCAGGGCAGAAGGAGAGGAGAAGACTAAGGGAGAGGTGTGTGCCATTTACCTAAAAGTGAAAAAGTAAATGCATTCAAAATGGCAACAGCTTTAGAGTTTAACAATATGGAGAATTTCAGAGAACCATAATATATCAATATGTTATTGTTTTGATGTTGTGGCTGACTAGGAGCTGTGGCTTGATGCAACATATTGCATAATTGCTATTCTGCAAAAAGATTAAACCTCTGACTTCAAATCATGGCTTATACTGAATGTACATTATTACCAAAACAAAATTTCATAAGCCGTGGTGTTGCAAGCCAAGGACCATCAGTACCTAACTTCAGGCTTTCAATTAATAAATAGTTCTTTATCCAATATACCATTATATTAATGAGAATCCTTTGTAGTAACTGTGATTGCCATTATAAGAGCTATAAATGTCAGATTTTATTTTAGATTTTCCAGAAATAAAGCTAAATGCAATAGAAAACACCAAACAAGAAAAGCAGACTATTAGGTTTGGACAGCACATCTACAGAAAATACTAAGTACAGTATAACTCCTAGCTATATCCACAAAGTTGCACACTTAATTCCTAACTACTCAGTTAGTTTACCTAATATGTCATATCGAACTTTTAAGATAAACTTATAGGAGACCAAACAACAGTCAGAAGAATACATAAAGTATCAAAATGAGATTGTGATATGGCAGGCATTTCTAATACCCATGGTAAGAATTTAAAATAACTATGATTTCACTTACCACAAGTTCACCCCTGTTGTTATGAACATCATACTAGGTGAATTATACCACAGAAAGACAAATATTACATAATCTCACTTACATGCTATGTAGCATCTAGAAAAATTTTACTCATAAAACCAACACTGGACATCTTGAAATGGCAGAATCCACAAATATCAAAGGCAAGAAAGATGCTAATTTCTTGGCATAGAAACTCACACAGGACATGACAGAGATGCACAGGGAGCTCAAAGCAGAAATACTCAGAGTAACAACAGCCATTATTAATAAGAAGTGAAATGAATAAGAAAACAAACAGAAAAGGCAATTCAATAAATTAGGGAACAGCTTGGCAGTGATATAGAAAAAAATGAAAGCTGAATTCCAAGATATTAAAAATGCACAGGAAAAAATAAGTAACCAGCTTGAACATTATGAGGATAGATTGTGAGGCCTGGGCAATAAAGTAGATAATCTGGAACATATGGTGAGTGAAGACCATAAAACAAACAAACAAAAACCAAGATGGAGACTGATTACAACACCTGATGGATGACTCAAAGAGAAACAATCTCAGAATTATGGGAATACAGGAACAAAATGAAAATAAAACAAAAGATTTAAAGGAGATGTTCAATGAAATTATGGAAGACATTTTCTGAAATCTAAAGAAAAAATAATGAACTTTGAGCTTCTGCAAACATATAGAACTCCGAACAACTGTGAGTAGAAAAGAACCTCCCTGCAACACAGCACAATCAAAATCCTAGAGATGCCCCGCCCCCCAATCAAAAAGAGAGAATATTGAAAGCTGTAAGAGAGAAACAAAAGGTGACGTACAAAGACAAGCCCATCAGGATAACTGCAGATTTCTCAACACAAATCTTAATAACCAGAAGATCATGGAGCAATATTATCCAAGTATTAAAATAGTTTAAATGACAACCCAGACCGCTATATCCAACAAACTTGCAGAAACAATACAGCACAAAGAATTCATAGTCATCAATATATATATGCTTCCAACTCTAGAGCATCCAATAATGTAAAACAAAGTTTATTTGATTTGAAAGGCTATGTAAGTCCTGATACAATTATAGTAGGGGAATTTAATATTCCACTATCACAGATAGGCTATCTAGACAGAAAATTAATAAATACCACAGTTACATTACATTATGGAAAACTTGGACTTAACAGATGTCTACAGGGTCTTCCACCCAACCTCAACAGAATATACTTTCTCCAGAGCAGCACATGCAACATTTTCTAAATTAGACCATATTGTACGCCATATCACATGCTTACATGTGTACAAAGAAATAGAAACAATTTTTCCTTACTCTCAGATCATAGTGGGATAAAACTGGAAATCAACAGTAAACCAAACCAAAGAAAATATACAAATACATGGAGACTAAATAATTTACTACTGAATAAACAATGGCTCACAGAAGAAATCAGAGAAGAAACAAAACTTCCTAGAGTTAAGTGATGAAGAAATTACTTTATACCAGATCTTATGGGACATAATGAAAGCAATCTGAAAAGGAAAATTCACAGCCATAAGTGAACACATCAAAAGAGCAGAGTAATCTAATGAAATACCTCAGGATCCTAGAGAAATAATCTAAATCAAAAAGCAAAAGAAGATAAATCATAAAAGTCGGAGCAGAAATCAATGAAATTGAAACTAAAAAATAAAATCAACAAATCAAAGAGCTGGTTCTCTGAAAGAATAAGCAAGATTGATAAATGTTTAGTTAAATTAACCAAAAGAAGGAAAGAAAAAACACATAAATGCAATTAAAAATGAAAAGGATGAAATTACAAGGGACACAGCAGAAATTCAGAAAATTACAAGGAGCTGTTTTAAACAGTTACACTCTAACTAGTTGGAGAACTTGGAAGAAATAGATGACTTTTTAGACACATATTAAGTACCAAAATTGAACCAAGAAGACATACAAATATTGAATAGCCTCATAGTGCACACGGAAATTGAGGTAGTTATAAAGTCCCTACCCACAAAGAAAAGTACTGGACCAGATGAATTCACAGAAGAGTTTTTTCAGTACTTCAGAGAAGAGCTAACTCAAATGCATCCAAAACTGTTACATGAAGTTGAAAGAGAAGAAACGCCACCAAACTCATTCTTGAAGGCTAGCATCACCCTTGTGTCAAAATCAGACAAAGACTTAACCAGGAAGGAAAATTACAGTCTGATCTCTTTAATGAATATAGATGCAATAATTATGAAAAAGATACTGGCAAATAAAATTCAGCAAGTAATCAGAAAGATCATCTGCCATGATCAAGTGGGCTTCATTCCTGGGATCCAAGGCTGGTTCAATATATGTAAATTAATCAATGTAATACACCACATCAATAAAAGCAAGAAAAATACATAATCATCTCAATTGATGCTGAAAAGGTCTTTGACAAAATCCAACATCCATTCATTGTAAAAAAAAAAAAATCTGAGAAAAATAGTTGTCAAAGGGCCTTACTTGAAAGAAGCTAAATATGCCAAAGCTACTGAAAATATCATGGTACAAACATAACATGTTTAGGAACATGACAAAGTTGTTCATTTTCACCATTTCTGTTCAACATAGTCCTCAAAACCCTTGCCAGACCGATCAGGCAAGAAAGCAAAGTAAAGGGAATGTGTATCAGAAAGGAAGAAGCCAAACTACCTTCATTTGCATATTATACAATTATCTACACAGAAGGTCCTAAAAACTTCACCATGAAAGTGTTATAATTAATATACAAATTCAGTTAAATTGCAGGCTACAATACTAAACAAAATCACTACCGTTCCTCTACACTACCAATGAACTTACTGAGAAAGAGACCAGAAGAATAATTTCATTCTCAATAGCCCATCAAAAAATTAAATACCTTGGAGTAAACCTGATGAAAGAAGTGAAGGACTTCTACAAAGAAAACTATCCCACCCTGAAGATAGAAACTGAAGAAGACATCAGAAAGTGGAAGGAAATTCCTGTTCTTGGATAAGCAGAATTAATATAGTTAAAATGATCATACTGCCCAAACTGATATACAGATTCAATGAAATTACTATCAAAATACCAACAACTTTTTTTTCACAGAACATGAAAAAAAACAGTCCTTAGATGAATTCATATGGAACCAAAGGAGACTTCCAATAGCCAGAGCAATCCTGAGTGACAAGACTAGGGCAGGAGGCATTATGATTCCAGACACCAAGTTATACTACAAAACAACAGTTATAAAAACTATTTTGTACTGGCACAAAACAGACAGGGAAACAAAACTGAGGATACAGAGATGAACTCAAGTATCCTCAGCTACCCGATCTTTGATAAAGAAGCCAAAAACATACACTGGATAAAGGACAGCCTCTTCAATAAATAGTGCTGGGATAATTGGATATCCACATGCAGAAGAATGAATCTAGACACACACCTTTCACCATGCACAAAAGTCAAATCAAAGTGGATCAAAGATCAAGGTATAAAAACTTAAACACTGAGCCTTCTGGAAGACAAATTAGGAAAAAATGTAAAGGATATAGGTGTAGGCAAGGACCTTCACAATAAGACCCCCGAAGCAAAAGAAATAGCCTCCAGATTTAACAAACGGGATTATTTCAAATTAAAAAGTTTCTGCTTGACTTGTTGATGTAGGCCATTCTCTCTGGGATGAGACGGTATCTTAGCGTTGTTTTAATTTGCATTTCTCTTATGGCTAGGGATGTTGAACATCTTTTCATGTATCTATTGTCCTTTTCCATTTCTTCGTGAGTGAACTACCTCTTCATTTCATTTGCCCACTTTTCAATAGGATCCTTTATTTTGGTAGGCTTACTTTTCTTCAGCTCCGTGTACATCAACAAGTCAAATAGTAATCGGTGCTGGCGTGGCTGCAGGGAGAAATGAACCCTCCTGCACTGCTGGTGAGAATGAAAATTCATATACCTACTTTGGAAAGCAGTATGGAGATCTCTCAAAAGACTAGAAATAAATATCTCCTTCGATCCAGCGACATCCCTCCTGGGAATATATCCAAAAGAGGCCAAAACAACACGCAACAGAGATACATGTATACCCATGTTCATAGCAGCACAACTAACAATAGCAAAAATATGGAACTCACCAAAATACCCATCAACAGGCCAGTGGATACACAAATTGTGGTATTTATACACAATGGAATACTATGCATCTATAAAGTCCAACAGCATGGAGGCTTTTACAGGCAAACGGAAGAAGCTTGAGAACATCATGTTTAGTGAAGTGAGTCAGAAGCAGAAGGTGAAACATCGAATGGTCTCTCTGATATGAGAGACCCAGATCACAACACCTATGGAACTTAACAACAACAACAACAACAACAACAACAACAACAGCAACAACAGCAGCAGCAGCAACAACAAAAAACAAAGGGAAACAGGGGGATAGAGTGTGGGAGGAGGAAGGGAGGAGTAGGTAGGGGGAGGGACAAAAGGAGAGCGGGAAAGCCCTTGTCACCTTGACAAGACACGTATGTGCACAAAATCCTCAACTTTATTGTAAACCTTAAATCTTGCACTAATACATATCAATAAAATGTGAGGGAAAAATGAAAAACAAAGTGAAACAGGGAGATAGGGCAGGGGAGGGGGGAGGGGAGGGGAGGGGGACGGACAAAAGGAGAATGGGAAAGTCCTTGTCACCTTGACAAGATACGTATGTGCACAAAATCCTCAACTTCATTGTAAACTTTAAATCTTGCACTAATACATATCAATAAAATGGGGAAAAAAGAAAAACAGTTTCTGCAAAGCAAAATAAATCATCAACAAGAGTAAAGAGGGAACCAGCAGAATGGGAAAAAATATTTACTATCTATACCTCAGATAAGAGACTAATAGCTAGAATACACAAAGGAAATATGGAAAACAGACCCCTCAAAATCAAAGACATGATTGAAAAATGGGAAGCAGAAATGAATATGTAGTTCTCAGGTGAAAAATTCAAATGGCCAGTAAATATATTAGAAGATATTCAATGTCCTTGTCCATTAGAGAAATACAAATCAAAACATCAGTAGTGTACGATCTAACTCCAGAGAGAATGGCATATATAGAGAACTCAAACAACAATCAGTGCTGGCAAGGCTATAGGGAAAGAGGTACCCTCTTACTTGCTAGTGGAAAAGTAAACTGGTACAATCACTGTGGAAAGCAGTATGGAATTTCCTTAAAGTTTGAAAATAAATATCCTCTTTGATCCAGCAATACCTCTTCTTGGAATTTTTTCAAGAGTTAAAAGCATCACATAACAAAGATACATGTATACTCATGTTTATAGCAGCACAAGTAACAGTAGTTAAAATGTGGAAGACACCAAAATACCCATCAATAGACCAATGGATGCATACATTGTGGTATATATACACGATGGAATTATTACTCATCTATAAAGACAGATAGGTTGGAGACTTTTGTAGGTAAATGGAGGTAACTTGAGATCATCATGCTCTGTAAAGTGTCAGATGCACAAGGTTAATCGTGTAATGGTTTCTCTAGTATGAGAAACCCAAATTACAGTTATTTCATGGAACTAAATGGGGTGATAGTGGGAACTAGTGAGGAGGGAGATAGTGTGGGAGGGTCAAAAAGGAAGAGGGGAAAGATTTGTAATTTTGATGCGATATGTGTATACAAAATACTCAAGCTCAATGTAAACATTACGTTTCA
Organism: Ctenodactylus gundi; assembly: GCA_004027205.1. Lineage (NCBI taxonomy): Eukaryota > Metazoa > Chordata > Mammalia > Rodentia > Ctenodactylidae > Ctenodactylus > Ctenodactylus gundi. The sequence continues at coordinate 50,967 of PVKB01001416.1, forward strand.
CTGTATACATGTCAATAATATGGGGAAACAATTACCTGTTTTCTCCAGCTTCTTCATGCTAAGAACTATAACCACCATCCTTATCCTTGGTGCTAAAGATGATTTGATATTTCTTGAGATGTTCTGGTGAAAATATGGCTCATTTGACATATGCGTATTTTCTGTCTTTTACTATGCACTTTCTATGAAATGGAGAATATCTTTGCTCTTACTTAAGGTGAATTAGCTGTCCTCCTAATTTGCCCAAATTCTGAATAGAATTTATGGAATTTTCATATACTCCTGATAACATTGAACAGATCATGAAAATACAGAAATACAGAGGGGGCCCTCATTTTGGGTTTTGAGTGAGCCATCTCCCCCTCCACCTGTCCCCGATCCCCCAGCCCCACAGCAGAAGGAAACCACACAGAGCAACACCTCTAGTGGAGTTACTTGGATATGCTGTTTCATGCAGGCTACTGGACCCTGGAGAAAGGGAATAAGGCTGTTTCCCATTGATCTAGTGTAAATTACCCCTTGCTACAATTAGAAAATACTGGAAAAATAAATTTTCAGGAATCGATAGACCCAAGGTTCAGAGACCCCTGGTATAATCTCACTGGAAGTGCACGCCACATCTCAGCCTTCCCTTTTGACATTTTAGGGCTTCCCATGAGTTAAGCCCCAAAGCTGCTTATGAGTGAATTTGGGATTTAAGGTTCTTGAACTATTTTTCTGACGTGAAATTTTAAATTTTGTTTGTGGCCAGTTTGTTCTGAAGAGATAGCAAGAGGTTTAGAGAAACAAGGCTGAGTTTTGGGTTTTTTTGTGATTCGCTTGGAAATGGAGAGTTTTTATTTTATGTTGGAGCTCTCTGTAGATATTTCAGTTACAAGTAACTTAGAAACAGATAATTTTATTGTGATAGAGATGGGCTATAAAGCTGAAAGTGCCCTCAGATTTAACGCACCTCTCCTGAGGATCCTTCAGAGGAACTTTCACTAGGATGATATACACCGGCTGCTTTATTTTTGCCTTTTTGAACTCATGTGTTTTCACTGGTGAATTCACTATTTTGCTTCTGTGCATGTAAATTGCACATTTTGTTTTTCTCCCTGAGAGATAATATGCCTTCACTGAGGGAGTCATGGAGATCAGGGCCGAGCAGCGGCATGAGCCTGTTGTATTGACTGTGAAACCTTCTGGGTGAGTTCTCCCTCTTCCGGATTTTCCTTCATTTTGGCTGACAATCCTTTTTCTTTTCTGAACTGGTTTTTGATGGAATATGCTCTCTTTGTTTCAACATATTTGCAGAATTTTTGTCTTCTATCATTAGTCTTTTACTCTCGATGACACTCCTCCACTATCTGACTTCGCCACAACTAGAAAGTACTTAAGAAAAATGGTGGAAATTTGCTTAGAAATGGCTTGGCTTTGTGTTTTCCTTGGTGAGGAGCATTTAATGTTCCTAAATTTACTTTTCAATACAAACTGAACTAGAGGCCTTGGGCAATAAAGCAAAGGATAAAACGTGTGTACTTCTCACCAGTTATGTCTAAAATTAGATGTAATGGAAACTGTTTTAAAACCTAGGACAAGCTCTTCCTCCTGCTGTGGTAGATGGCATGTGAAAGCACTGATGGCTTGAATGGTAAAAGAATTTACCCATACTCAAAGAATATAAAAAGACAAGAGTTTATTTAGATAAAAATACACTGTCAAGATGGGCAGCGAGCCAGAGTTTCAAGGGAGAAATCACGCAGTTAGAGTGAAGAGTGAAATTCTTTTCTTTTTTATTTAAAGGGTATTGCTCTGTAGTTCTATCTGGTTAACCATAGGAAAAGGCTTAAATTGGAAAATTTAGATATTTTGGAAGACATTATTTGGAACATTCTCTTTTTTATTAATCTTTCAGATATTTCTGTTATCAGTAGGGGTTATGATCTCTTTAAGGTCTTTTACTGGCAGGGTATTCTTTAAGGCCCAGATAAGAATATCTGGGTAATTCAACTGCTTGGGAAGTTTAAACTGAAGTTCCTGGAGAGGCAGCTACACTCACAGCAAGTTGTCTAGTGCTACATCCTACCTTTGGAGAGCAAAGACCATCCACCCAAGATCCTAGGTCCTGGACTCTCATGCCAGTTTAGAAAAAAGCAGGTGGAGTCCAAAGGAAAACGAAGCAGAAGAAAGTTATAAAGAACAAACTTTTAGAGTGATTGACAAGGGCATTCAGAGCTGGATTTTCTCAGCCTCTATGTTCAAGTTTTGACCTGAGAAATTCTGCCCTTCTTCCTTTTCCTTACTTTACAGTTTGGGTTGCAGAGGGGCTTAGACACCTCTGTAACTTGAGACATGTAGGCCAAGCTGACAAGTTCTAGAGTTTCCTCTCTCTATTGTGTTTAATTATACACTTTATACCACCTTGCCAATGTGCTGTGACCTCTGCGTGTCCCCCTGATCTTCTTAGATCTTTTCTATTATATCCTGCCTTATCCCCTGCTTGCCTTCCTAACATTTCACTCTCTCAGAAGACTGCCCCACTGTTGTTGGGAATTATGGGTGATGACTGCTCTGACTCCTTCCAGCTGAAAATGAGCAGAGAAAGGTGTTTTCCTTTCTCTTTTTTAAACAACAATTTTACTGTGATTAAAACAATACATATGATACAAAATTTAACATTTTTGGTAAATACATGAATTCTAAATTCTGTAACACATTAGAAGCATAGGGTTTGGGGAATCAGAGGTTTTCAGAGGTTCATCCCTTTCCTATTTGACCATTGCCAGAGAAGGGTGTTTGATGATCGTCTCAAGGTGGTCAGTTCAGAGGTCTTGAATAGAGGGAAGTGTTCTCTCGCAAGGTTTCATTTGAAGTATCATTTACATTTTGATAGCTTCTATTCTATTTGAACCTAACCAATAAAGAAAAATGAGAATGCAAGGGATGAATAAACACAACAGAACTATCTCCAGAAGAGGGAGGAGCAAACAGGTGAAGAGTTAGAGAGCCATCCTTTGATTCAGTAAAAAACTTGGGCTGCCAAGCCCTGGGCCATAGGTTGTGTAATCATTTAGCCTCTTGAAGGATGACCTGGGTCCAAGTTTCTATTGTTGAGTGGTGTTGTTGCAGGTACAGCAGGACCCATTAAGAACTGTGCATACACCTCCCTGCCCTGCAAGCATTCAGTTTCATACTTGGTGGTATTCTAAGGGCCGTTCCTGGTAGTGAATCTTGGGACATTTGGAGGTCTCTAAAGTTACTACCTAATGACAGGGCCACCTCAGAGGCTATGCTTTACTTGTACTGAGTTTGATACGATCCTATAAATTAGGCCTTCCAAGGCCACAGCTAGGGCAATGATGTCCAGTACAAATGAGATAATAGGTTCTCTTTTTTTCTTAGAAGTGCTCATTAGGCTGAGTCAATTAAAATTATTAGTGGAAGTAATAACATCAGGGTTAGGACTTAATTGGATGAGCCCCTACATTTCAAAACATCTGTAGGGATTGTGATATTGTATTCCCCAGGCTTGATTTATACCATAAAGTAGATAGCCAGGTGGGATGAATAAGAAACCAAGTTTTTTTTCTCATGAGGCTAAGGAGAAAGGGGGTGGGGGGGGCAGTTTTGTGGGATAAAAGGAGTAAAAGTCACCCTGGTTAAAGTAGCTATCAAACTTTCCTTCTGTGTGGGAGATCTCCCATGTGTGTTCCGCCAGATTTGGAAATTAATGTTCTGGCTGTCCCTTGGATTGTGGTCTGACTTTACTTCCCTGGTGAGATTGCACTGGATGTGGATGAACCAGGCAATGTTACTGGGGAAGATAGAAGCATAGAATAAAGACTCATCTAGGCTTTGGCCAGTTGCTTTAATCCAACTCCCTGATAGTATTATTAGTAATTCCATGCTAAGAGGTGTTTTTTTCTAAACTCCTGTGCTTTCCTTGCAGCTGAGGTCTCTAGGTATCTAGAAGTTGGGCCTCGTGTTTGTACTCCATAACCAATAGAGCTTGTTGGTGCCTTGTACCATGTCATTGATAGGAAACCCAAATCAATATAATTGGGATTTCAGACATCAAGGGATAACCATGTACATTGGTACTCAATTTTTTGGGAGGAAGTCACTGGCTAGATTCTGAACAAAGGAAGTCCCTAGATGATGTGGAGCCCACTAAAGCACAGCCAAAAATATGCAAGTCCTGGTGGGACTCTTGCTGCCCTAATCTTGGAGTTGTTTTCTCATCCTTACAGAGGTAGGATCTGATTTTACTCATCCAGGTGGATAGGAGCAAGAAAAAGACCCAAGCTCCCATTTCTGCAGAAGAGGAAGTGATCCCGCCCTGTGAACAACAAGCACTTAGTCTGAAGGGGAGCAAAAATAAGAAAAGCAATCCCAAGTCACACAAGCAGCCAGAACGGAGAGTGTGTCAGATCTCTCCTAGAAATCATTTACTCATCTTTAAAAAATGAAGAGATATTCTAGGTCCTTTACAAGTTCACAGATATAACTCATTTCTGAGTTGGTTTCAAAAGATAAGGTCGAGGCAGTGATGAATCTAAATGTCTTGTTCTTTTATTCTAGAGCTTTGGCAGTAGATAAAATAACCAAGTGGTTATTGACATTCGTCATGTGCTGAATATCCAGGATTTTAATGAGCACCAGCATTCGGGAACAGAAAAGAGGCTCGTGCCCTGGACTGGATTTGTGCTTGTAGCTCTTTAGAGCTTAATTTTTTTTTTTTTTTGAAACTGTGCTAGAGACTGACCTTTTTGAGGAGTTCCTTCATTTTCCTGTCAACTAGGAGAGCTTCCTGTAAAGAATTTGAAAGTTGGAACGGCCTTAGAATTGGAGTATGTTTCTATGTTGGAAGAGCTGTTTCCAAGGGGCCATACACTCTTATAGCAACTTAATTATCTTTTTAAGCCCATTAATCTGCTCCACTGGTCCTGATGTCTGAGGTTTCCAGTCACAATGGAGATGACAGTCAGTACCCAGTGCACAGAGTCTCCCTGTATAATTTGCACTGCAGGTGGCCGTTATCATTTTGCAGGGTCGTGGGACTCCAAATATAGGATAATCTCATTTCTAAGTGTCTTAATTACTCCCATGACTTTTCTGACCAAGTCAGGACGGCCTTTATCCAGCCTGTATGAGTATGCACCAGAACTAGGAAGAACTGATTATCTTTCCCTCTGGCATATTTGTAAAATCCAGCCTCCAGTATTTACCTGGATAAAATGTCCCTGTATTCCTTCCCAGGAGTTTTAAATCAGGAATTCTTAGGGCTAATTTTGAGACAGGACTCATATCCCTTTATTACTTACATGTTCTACTGTCTGCTAGAGAGATCTCTCCTTGTGAAGGCTGTTTATGAGTTTCATGGTATTTTTTATATCCTAGGTGTCACGAGTCCTGAATTGCTTTCCCTCTCTATCTTTGGAAAGCCTTTGTAACAAGAGCTGCAGACCTGAGATTTTCTACCAGCCCCAGATGTTTAGAATATATCTAGCACTTCTCATTATCCTGTTTTCCTCAGCTGAGTATGATAGGGAGGTAAAAGAGTATCTCTCCCCAGGAATGAACACTTTGATTCTCTACTGGCCACCATCTTGGACTCCAGATCTGCAATTTGTTTCCCTTTACTTGTTGGGCCATCTTCTTTTTGAGATATGAGACAGCGACTGACTGTTATCTCTTTAGGCTGAGTTATGGCCTTGATAAGACTCAGTATCTGTTGTGTATGTTTAATTGGTGACCCAGTTGAGGTAAAATATTCTGTCTTACTCCAGATGGTCCCATGGACCTATATAATATGGTAGGCATATTTTGAGTAAGCATAGATATCCTTTAGCCCATTAGAGAGTGTTAAGGCCTGAGTAAGAGCAATTAATTAAATCTTTTAAATGCTGGTATTTATTGGAGGCACTCCAGATTCTAACAACCCTTCCAAAGTAAGAACTGCATATCCAGCTTTTCTAATACCCTCTGTCAGAAACTGTCATCAGTGAAGAGATCATAATTGGGAATTCTAGGGGCTGAATTTTTATATCCCTCTGGAGGGCAGTCATGCTGAATCCCTATTATTTTCTCTTCATTAGGAAGGAAGCTAGAGGGATTGAGTCTGGGCCAAGTTTCCAGAAGTTACCTAAGGATCTAAGTATCCTAGCATCTGATATCCATGGATGTACTCACTACTTAATCAGCCTCCCAATATCAGGAGGGAAACAGATGAAAAGGGGTCTCTTTGTGGTTATTTTATTTACCTCAGGGGTAAGCAGTTCTGCTGCAGTCCCCAATCCTTAAATTTCCTTAACCAGGGGTTTTATTCTTTGCAAAATACGATACTGGCTGATCCTTTTTTTTTTTTTCTGTGGCATAGAGGGCACACTTAGCTTGAGCAGTTAGGCCTAGTGCTGAGGTCTGGAGTAAAGTTTGATTTAGTGTCTTAAAAGCTCTAAGGGTTCTTATTCACAGGACAGGAAGAGAGTCCCTCTTGCTGAGTCTCCTTCAGAAGCTGATAGAGAGATCTAGTTATTTCATCATACCATGGAATTCAAATTCTGCAGAAGCCTTCACTCTCACAAATGCTATCAATTATTTTACCACGGCTGGAAGCAGAAACTGAGCAATGGGTCACAGTCCTTCTTCCCTGAAGCTCTCTTTGCCTTAAAAATAAAGAAGTCTGAGTATTGGACCTGGGTCTTGCCGATATGGTGTGTTCCTTATATATCTTATTCCCTCTGGATTCCAGAAAATTTAAGAGAGATTTTTTTCCTTCAAGTATCACCTCTTCCCTGGTTCTACATAACATCAGGTCATCTCCATATTGAAGCAAAGTAATGCCTTTCTTTGACAAATTGAGGATGTCTTGAGTCAAGTCCAGTCCACAAAGATGTGCCTTGTTCCTGACTCCTGGGGGATCACCATACATGTCAATTGGTCTACTCTGGTGAGAAGACTTTTAAAACCAAAAGAGGCTGGCTTTCAGTGCGAAGGGTGATATAAAAGAAATCATCCTCACAGTACAGAACTGACTAGGGGAAAAAAAAAAACACCCTAAAGTACATTGGAATTTGAACTAGGAGATTATAAGGATTAGGTACCACTGCATGTAATGGAAATACGTCCTATCAATAAACTTCAAGTGTTAGGTCAATCTGTATTTGTCGGGTTGCCTTTTTACTATCATTATAGGTGGGTTGTTCAGACTGATGCATTCTCAGAAGAGTCCCTAATACGGGGAGATTTCTGATAATAGATCTTAATCCTGTTTGCAGCTTGGTGTGAAGGGGATATTGTTTTTGATGAGGGTGTTTGGAAGAGCCTTTTAGAGAAATTCCTACTGGGCTGGTGTTAATTGCCTGAACACAGTATTTCCATCAGTCCACATCTGTGAATCAACTTCGAGCTCTCTCAAAGGGAAACATCTGTCTTAGTTCCTTTCTTGTTGCTGCACAGAATACCTAATATCTACAACGTAAGGGAGGAAAGATTTATGTTAACTTACAGATTCAGAAGGTCTCAGTCCAATTATGGGCGGCTGGCGATGTGGAAACACAATGCAGAGGGCCAGTAGCAGAAAATCTGTTTCTGCCATGGCAGTCAGGAAGGCAAATGAGCAAAGCAGTGGAGGGCTAACATACATTCTTCCAAATCATGTTCCAATGATCCATTCCTTCCAGATCAAGCCCCAGTGTTCTGCCCCTTTTGAGCAGGCCTTACTCTTAACAGCACATGGTTTCATAGGTATTTCATAACATCCAAATACAGGGGCATAATGTTATGTCTTGGGGATGTTCCCCCAAAAAACTCATGTCCACCTCCTTGTGCAAAATGCATTTATTCCTTCTTTAAAAATTGCAAAAGTCTTGACAATTCTTGCGGTATGAAAAGTCTTAGTCAAAAATCTCCTCTGAGACTTAATGCAAACTCTTTGTTGTGAGCAACTGTGAAAACCAAAAGAAAGGTTAAATGCTTCCAGCGTACAAGGTCATGGGGTAAATGCTTTTATTCCAAGAGAGAGGGATAAGAGGATAGAAAGCAGTCAGGGCAAAGCAGAAATGAAGTCCGGCAGGACAACGAAAAAATCCTGTGGTTATATTAAGTCCTGTAGGTCCATGCCCAACATGTGGGGCACAGTTTGTCAAGATTTGAGCTCCAAGGGCTCTAAGTGGCCCAGCCCCTAAGGCATTGTTTCTGGCTACAACCTTTATGACTTCGTTTTTGGGTTGACTGTGCTGATAGCCTGTGGACCTCCTTCAATGATTGTAGATGATTCATGTTCCTGGCATCTTCAAATGTCCAGGGTCTCTAGCACCTTTGCCTCTGCCTTCACAACTTTATGCATTACCCTCTCAGAGGTATACTGCTTGGCCTCCAAAACCTTCTTGTAAAAGTGAGGTGGAAGCCTCTATTAGCTACCAACGTTGCACGCTGAGTGCCTGTGAAGCCAGCACCATGTATATGATGCTAGGATCTGCCACTGAATTGAGCGGTAGTCTGGCCTCTAGTACCATGGTGGCTACAGAGGCCTCTGATTTCTCAGATGCCTGAACTACTTGGGGATTCACTTTCCTCCATTACCCAACAGGAAACCCTGGGATCTCTTCAAAGCAAATTCTTTTGTTTTTCCGCACCTTTAATTGGTAAAGTGTGGAATCTTGCTGATTCCTGAGACACTCTCGAGGCATCTTCTTAATATTCCTGATTCCAAGTACTTGCCTTATTTTTTAATGCTAATCTCTTTAGCAATCATGCTCTCTTTCCCCCCATGTTTAGAGTCCATTCCACTCTGCCAAAATTACAAATTGCTTACATCTTTTTTCCTCTGCCATTTTTTTCTTGCTTTTCACTGCAGAGCTTGCTAAAAGCCACAAGCAATATTCATGACAGCCTGACACACTTTTTGCCAGAGCATTACATACATAGTTTTTATACCAATGGAAAATGGAGTCCTTCTTTGCATCTACAACTTCTCGAGCCCAGCTTTTGCCCTCTGCAGTTTTCTTGGCATTCTGGTCTTCTGACCTCTCACCAGAAGCTTTGCTCACACCATTCTAAGTCTTCTCTAGATTCTCTTCCCATAAACCAGGTGAAAAGGCTTCCAACCAACATGGGCAGGTAAAGTCAAAGCAACAACCCCACTTTTCTGGCACCAATTTCTATCTTAGTTACTTTCCTATTATTGGGACAGAATACCTAATATCTTCAATTTAAGGGAGGAAAGGTTTGTCTTAACTCATAGTTTCAGAAGGTCTCATTCCATTCATTTGTGACTGGTAATACTATAAGCATATGGAAGAGGCTGAGACAGAAGAGAGCTGTTCGTGGTATAGCAAACAGGAAGCCAAGTGAGCAAGGAAGGGCAGAAATAGCATATATTCTTTGAGGTTATGTTCCAGTAATCTGACCCTTCCAGGTCTATCCCCAGTATTCTTCCCTTTCTAACCAGGACTTATCTCTTAATAGCACATGATTCAATAGGTATTCTAAAACATTCAAATACATGAGGCTGTGGGGGGCCATTCCAGATCCAAACCATGACAAGATCCCTCCATACCCCAGGGGAATTAGTAGCTGAACTCTAACTCTGGCAAGGAGATCTCTCACCAGTAATGAAATTGGAGTAGGATAACCAGAAAGGAATGTTGAAATAGACTTCTCAACATATATGAGTAACTGTTACTGGAATAAGGATGAAGGAATGAGGTCAGAATAGAAAAACCAGTACCCGTATCACCCAAGAAATTAGGATGCAACTTGACACCATCATGCTCTGTGAAGTGAGTCAGACACAGAAGGTTACATATTGAGTGGTTTTCCTGATATGAGAAACCTAGAGTACAGTCATTTGATAGAATTTAATAAGGGTATAGTGGGAGTTAAGAGGAAGGGGAAGGTTGCAGGGGGGAGGGAGAGGGTAAAGCTTTGTAACTTTGATGTGATATATGTGTACAAAATACTTACATTCAATGTAAACATTATGTATCTTATATATACATTTTTGTGACCATTGAAGAGATTATGTCAACTTGAGGGAATCAGGAACCACCCCTGGATTAGGGTTTTGGAACTATACCTAGATTGGGAATTGAGAACAAACCTGGATTAGAGTGTGAGTGACTTGTGGGCCAGCGAATGAGGGAAGAGCACCCACCCAGATGTGGGAGGGCAAACTGGAACTCCAACAGTATAAAAGGAAGGAAGCGGAAAGATTGTTACAGCTTCTTTCTCTGGGAAAACTCTTGTCTTCACAATTGTCTGCAGACCCTGACTTGCTACATGCTGCAGATCTTCAGCACAGATTCACTCCAGTCTTGACTTGTGCCTATCTGCTCATGGCTGCTCTTCAGTAACCGATATTCAGGCTCCGTGTCTTTGCCATTGCTTTTCAAAGAACTGAGATCTGCAACAGACTCTTACCTCACTAGCTGTCCTGCAGTCCCAGATAGGAGATCTCCTTCGCAGCTGAGCAGCCATCTTGGATTATCTCCATCCTCAGATTTGTAAGCCTTGGTAATAGATCCTTTTTGTTATACAATTCGTAAATATTGCCTAAGAAAGGATCTCAAACTAATGCAATGTGAATAAAATAGGAACAAGTTAGGATACGGCTCTTTATGTTGATGTCTGGTTGGGGCTCATCTAGTTAGGTCTACGTGAAGAAAGTCATAATGGAATGTTCTGGCAACTGTCACTGCTCTGATGTTGACTTCATGCTCCTGGAAGCCCAAGGTTATTCTCTCTTCCAGTGATTTCCCTTACAAAGAGAAATGGTTTTAGTGAGTTTTTAAACTTTAATTTAATTTTATCATTATTATTATTTTTTGTCCTTGGGAGTTCCTACTTAAAGTGGTTTGGCTGGGGACACTTATATTACAGATTCACTTTTCTGGGAGCGCCTGGAAGGCCACTATCATCTCGTCATGCTTCCTGTTCTTTTTCCATTGGGCCATCTGATCTGATTGCAATTAACATTATTGACTTTCACAAGCAAATAATCTAGGATCTGACTAGGGTCAGCCATCAGCCTTCAAAGTTTCTTGTGAATATCTGGGGCTGACTTATCTTTGAGGCAAATTTCCCATCCTTCAAACATGGAATTCATGAAAGTATGCTTGGATATTGTATCCCTGAGTCACAGTAGGAAGACACAGAGAGGTTCTTAGTTTTCCTGACACACTTGAATCGTTCTCCTGTAATCCATAGCCTTAAGCCTATTTTTTTAGCCTTTCCTTTATGCACTAAAAACAGTGAGGCTTCATCCACTCATCTTATTTCTTATTGGGGTCCAAACTTGCAATTTATTGTGACTATGCATGTAACCCCATAGAGATATATTTGGCATTGTTTTCCTATGCATTGTGGGCAACATAATATGCACTTCCTGTATGATTTAAAGTTTCAGATAGGAAGAGAGTAATGTCCCTTCTTGTCAGAGCACCTAGGGAAATCAAACAGTGAAAAGAATCATGTATTCATTGGACCATCTGTGAAGCTACCTAAATTCTTCATTTCTCCCAACTTGAATTAATTGAAAGGAACTGGCCCCCTTTCCTGATTAAGGACTGGACTAGCAGGGAGAATGTTTTCCTGAGGTGCTGTGGGTTTGGGACAAGAGTATGCTGGCAGAGGCTCAGGGGCTGTCTCTTTAGGTTTGTCATCAGGCTCCTTTTTCGTTTTCCCTTTTATCTAATTGCTTTTCATCTGTATCTATCAGCGCTGATACTCAGTCTGCCACCAACAGTGGAGTCTACATCACAACCCTTTACCAACTCAATATATTCTCTCAAAACAAAGAAAAGCTGCACTCAAGGCACCACCATTCATTTTCTTTCTCTTTTGCAAAGCAAATCTAGCTTCAGAATGGCATTAAAATTAAGAGATCCTCCCTGTAGCCATTTTTTCTAATCTCCCAAAGGGTAACCTATGGATGCAGATGAAGATTAGGGCCCCATTTTTAGGTTTTGTAGATCACATTTCTTCCAGTGATGAGTCAGAAGACATTTTACTTTATTTTAAATAATTATTTTTTTAATTTTTTTTTGAGACAGGATCTCTCTCTCTCTCTCTCTCTCTGTCTCTCTCTCTTTCTCTCTCTCTGTAGACCAGACTGCAGGATGTATTTTAAAGGTGATTGAGGAGGAATGTGAGACTGGGCTCCTTCCACCTAAAAGGAGAGAGAAGAAATCTTGGCCTATATCAGTGGCACTCAGGCATCTCTGAGTTTAGTGGCCCCTCTTTAAGGATAAGAGTATTTCCCATCTGCCACCAGAACTCTAGTGTAGGCAATGAGTCAAGTCTAGAAGATACCTTGACTCCGCTCTGTTGCTCCATACATCCAGGCAATGAAAGGAAACCTCCACCCTCAGTCTCTATCCCCACTCACAATCCCTTGGTTTGCTGGGACTTCTTTTGCATCCTGTTTCTTTTTTCTCAGTCAAAAATTAGGAATCCTAGGGCTAGGTCTGGTGATACTTTTCATTATGCCCTTTCCATTGCACATAGGTCTGTGTAAAGAACCCCGTCGAGTGCCAATGGACTTTTCTTTTTTTTTAAACTAGGGTATCAAACAAATTCTAAGTGTTTCTTTCTTTGTGAATGAGACTACAGGGAGAGGTTGTTTGGGAAGATATCTCCCTGCAAAACTGCCATGCAAGTAGGCCCCTGTCCAATTACTAATTCTCAGGGAATTAGCACAGAATCATTACTTTACCAGGACCAATAATCCAGATTTTTGCTCCCAGTCCATTCTGAAGGCATAAGAAGGTAGACAAAAGATCACCTCCTCCTTTTTGTGGTTCCTAGGAAAGACACGGTTGGTCAAATAGGGATGCTGGAGTACCAGGTGGCAAGGGAACTCATCTCAATATGCCCATGAGAGAATAGGAGAAGGTGATAACTGCAGGGACACATAAAGGATGAAAGAAGTTCCCACATATCGTAATGCAAATGTGGTTTCTTCTAAAAGAATCTTAAAGAAAGTCTATACTCACTCATGCTAGGTTCTTGGGAAATCTCTTTGCTTAGGTAAAACAGTATGAATTTCCATCTGGGAGTCAGTTGAATGGACTCTGTCTCTAAGCTATGTATAGAGCAGACCATCTTCATATAACTGGCTCTTCCTATTCTATCACCAATTTTATTCAGGTCCAAACATTAGGGGTACTCATGCTAAGCAGGTTTAGGACTTTCCCCAGACAGTGAGATGACAAAGAGAGCTGCATGATCATAGTCATTTCCTGTAAATGTGCTCCTTTTGTCTGGGTACACTGATCTTCTTAGCGTCTCTTGTGGGTCTGAGGTCTTCTTTTAAATTCCAAGTGATGGCCCCCAAATGTTACAACCTCTACTGGGAGAGCAACAACCACTCGCCTAAGATCTCACATCCTGTACTCTCTCACACTTGCTTAGAAAATAGTGGATGAAGTTTGAAGAAGAGTGAAGAAAGACTATTTGCAGAGAGTTCCAAAGAACAAAGATCTCAAGTGATTGACAGGGGGATCTAGAGCTACATCTCCCTGGCCCCTCTTTATGTTCAAGTTTTGATTAAATAATTTGCCCTTCTCCCATGTCCATGTTGCATGCTCTGGAATGCAGAGGCCCTTAGATGCCTCTGTGACTTGAGTCCTGTAGGCTGAGCTGACTAAGGGCAGTAGTGTTTCCTCCCTCTCTTGCATTCAGCTGTGCAGTTTCTGCCACCTTGACATGTCCTCTGACTTCTGTATACCCCCTTAAACTTTCTCTATTTTGTCCTGCTTATTCTGTTAGCTTTCTTAACACTACAAATCAGGTAATTGAATTCCCAAGGACTACTGTCATGAAAGTAGGTCTGGAGAGATTGGAATGTTGTACAGCCAGATTATCCAGGGATATCCTGGCCTTTTCATAGTTACACCTGTAGTCTTCTCCCTCTGCAAGTGACCTAACAATCCTGCTAAGAATATCTTGAAATGTGCGGAGTGGATCCCTGACTTTCCAGAAACTCCAAAACAAAGAATATTTTGAGATAACATCTAAGATATAGAGCAGGGGTTACCCCACTTCTCTCTATACATCCCCCCCTAATGATCTCACCAGTGTACTTAAAGAATTCCTTAATTTACAAAACTTCCTTTATTCAATGGTTATAAAACTCTGTGAAACTGTTAAACCATGGGAATATAATTCAGGGGCTATCTGAATCTGTGCCTTCCTGGGCCAGGGTCACTAATACTTGGCTGTAAAGTGAAATAACTCTTATTTTCTATGAGGTTGGAACTATTGCTTTTGCATTAGCAATTTTGATGCCCAACATCATGCCCAAGAACATTCTGCTTGTCACCAAAGGAGTCGTGCTAAGTAGCACTTGGTATTAGCATTTAGGGACCATTGCACTCTACTGGCTGGAATTGTATCCCCAAGTGGATTTGGCAAGTTCATTCTGGACGCTGAACTTCCCTTTTATTAGGTTGAGAATCCAGGTTTACTCTGATACTGTGAGAGAAGGCAGTGGGGTTTTAGGCAGTCAGGTTACATAGGGTCCCCCAGAAATGGAGAATTTACTGGAAGTCAGCTAGCTGGCTATTACTGGTGAGAGCCTGCAGCTGAACATTCCCTAGAACTTAGTTAAAAGACAATAGAAAGATCGCTAAGGGGAAAGTAGTTGAGGGTAGGGTGCAGCAGCAGGTTTAAGGATGGAAAACCCAGCAACCAGCCCTAGTAACCAACTGCTTAGCATAGGACAACCCCTTTCCGGGCTACACAATAAAACCCCCTGGATAGCCAGCCACATGGGCAACCCACATTTCTGGTTCCCCTTCTGTCTAGCAGAATCTCTACTGGAGAAACCTATGCTTTCGGGTACCCCTTCTTGCTAGCAGAAGCTTTACCCCATCTTTCTTTCCCCTTTTGTAAGTTTCCCAAGAAAGCTCTTTTCTTCACAACCTGCCTCCTGTCTTCGTGACTCATTCTTTAAGCTTGTGTAAACACAAACTCAGTGCCGAGGCCTGTTGGAATCAGGGCCTGATATGGCAGCAGCTAACATATTTGGGGGCTCGTAGTCCAGGGTATTGAAGGCAGGAAAAGGTATGTGGAAACCCACTCTAGCCTCGCACCATATTCTGTTTCAGATTTGTCTTTCTAGTGCAAGAAAATCCCAACAGCTTATGAGAAGCGCTTAAGGGAGACAAATGACTTTCCTGTCCTCTTAGAAAGTTAAATGGGTCGTTTTAATTTTAAAAGCTAAAGTTTTAAATGTTTTACTGTGTGGAAAATTGTTTTAATTTTGAGGAAACAGTTATGTGTACTAGAATAAAGGAATTGTTCAAAAATGTTGCATTGGGTTAGGAATAATTGTTGCTTGAAAAATATCACAATATATTGCATTTATTTGGAGTTAATTGTTTGAGAATTGTTTGTTATGTGGTACTTATTTCCTTTATTTCTAGAAGTTAATTGTTTGGGAATTGTTTGTTATGTTGCTGTTTTTTTTTTTTTCTTAGATGACTTTTAGTCTTTTTGCTTTGTGTCCAGTAAATTTTTGGACACCTTTCTAAATGTTCTTGCTTTGATAGATCTAATAAGGTTTCAGATGCTTTTTTCTGATGTTTTGCTTTTGTTCTGGTAGGTCTAGTAAAATTAGTGAAAGACAGGAAAATTCCTGGCAATCCTTTTTGTGCTCATCTCCACCAGACCACGTGTGCCTAGATTTTTCTTTTTCAAAGGATGAAGGCTTAGAGTGTGTCTTTCTCTGTTTTTGCCAACAACCACATGTCTGGCACCATCGTTGGGAGCCATGTGTCTGGTCTCCATTTTGGCCAGGGACCACATGTCTGACCACCATCTTAAAATGGCATCATGGATGCCACCATATTTCCTGGCTGGAGTCATCATGGACGCCACCATATTTCCTGAGTGGAATCATCACGTGCGCTGTATATTTAACAAAGTGGCGTCTACCATCATGGGTGCTGCCATGTTCAGCAAGTGCAAATTCTTTTTTTCCCCACTATTTTTATTAATATGCATATGTCATACATAATGTTTACAATGAATTTGGGTATTTCGTGCATATATGTATCATATCAAGTTTACAATCCCTTCCCATCTTCTACCCTCCCACCCCCTCCCTGTCCCTTCCCCCGGCTCCGGCTATCACTTCATGTGGGTCCAAAGAATGTCTGTGTTCTGGGTTTTTCCAAGTCAGAGAAACCATACAGTGCTTAACTGCAAATTCTTTTAAAATGTTCATTTATTCAGTTTTTTCCTCTTCTTCATTAGCTCAAATCAATAGAATTTTTTTTTCTTCAGAGTAAGAAGGGAGGAAAATAAGGAAAGATTTCATGTGTCCTCTACAAGTTCTAAAGCACACAGAGGCAAAAGTTAAGGATTTTCTTGTTTTGTAAAGTTTTATTTTAGTATTTCTTATTTATAATTACAATGTATTCTTGTTTTTGGAGTTTCATTTTTTTGTTATTTTAATTGGAAGGTGTTTTCTTGTTTTTGAAGTTTTATTTTAGTATTTGTTGTTTTTAAATTATAAGGTATTGTTTTTTTGGAGTTTTATTATTTGTTTTTTTTAACTAGAAGCTATTTTCTTATTTTTTATTTTAGTATTTATTTTAATTAGAAGAATTTTCCTACCTTTTGAGTTTTATTCTAATATTTGTTGTTTTGAGTTTTATATCAGAAAGTTTCATTTTGTTACATTTAGATTTTTATTTTAATGTTTAGAGAGAGATTAAGTTTTTTATGTTTTTTGACTCGATAAAGTTTTAGTTGTGGTTTTTGTTCTTTGATAGATGTTCATAAGCCTTTTTTTGCCACTGATTAATAGAAAAGCTTTGAAGATTTTTTGGAATATCTGGCTTCTGCCGGTTATGGACCCCAGGATATGGGGAAATAGCAAAGTCCCTTTACCGGCTGCTAAAGGAGACTTAGAACAAAAGACCCATCTTGTGCTGTGAGACGCCAATGGAAAAAGAGCTTTTGATTCCCTTAAAGAGGCTCTTCTTACGGCTTCTGCCCTCAGTCTCCCCATAGGTCAGTCATTTAACCTGTATGTGAAAGAGAAGAGGGGAGTAGCTTTGGGAGACCTAACTAGATGCAAGGACCATCTTAATAGCCGGTAGGTTATATGAGTAAAGAGCTGGATATAGTAATGAATGGATGGCCAGCCTCTTTGAGAGTGGTAGCAACTATGGCCCTGCTCATACCTGTGACCCTGAAACTGAACCACTAAGCTGACATTGAGAGAAGACCTAACTGTGTACTCACTCCATCACATTATTGGTCTGCTGTCTTTGAAAGGGGAACTCTGGATTTCAGACAGCAGGTTGTTGAAATATCAGGCTCTAATACTAGAGGGTCCAGTGACCCAGATTAGGATCTGCTCTTCTCTAAACCCTACTACCTTCTTTCCAGAAGAATCTGCAAGGGAAATAAGTCATGATTGTAAGCAGGTTATGGTATGGCTATTCTATATGGCTACGGAGGACCTGTAAGACTCTCCAGTTGAGGACCCAGACCTAACTCTATACACAGGTGGAAGTTTCTATCTAGAACAAGGAATAAAGAGAGCAGAATATGCAGTTGTGACTTTACAACTGGTGCTTGAGAGCTCACCACTCCCTCCAGGGACTAGTGCTCCATTGGTTGAACTTATTGCACTAATTAGAGCTTTAGACCTTGCTCGTGGAAAGAGAGTTAATATATATACAGATTGTAAGTATGCTGTTCTCGTCCTACATGCCCATGTAACTATCTTGAGGGAGAGCAAGATTCTGACAGCTTCAGGGTCTCCCATGAAGTATCACTGAGAGATAGAGTGCCTCCTGAAGGCCATCTTCCTGTCAAAGGAAGTGGCAGTGATGCACTGCAAAGGCCACCAGGAGGGCACTGATGAAGTCTTCCTGGGAAATCAGGGGGCTGATGAAGCTGCTTGTGAGGTAGCTAAAGGAACCAGATCAGTTGGCTAATGTAGCCTCCAGTGAGGTGACCAAAGAAGCCACTCTTCCATCCAGGGGATTTGGTACTGATGCAATCTCTGTTCACTACACTGTCCCTTTAGTCCATTTGGGAGGGACCCTGCACTGTAATCTTGTCTACTCCCACAGCAGCCAAAGTTACTGAACATGAGTTCTAGATCCATCATTCACACCTAAAGCTTTGGGAGGATCCACCTGGTTTTGAAGACTCTACAGATGAACCTCCATATTCAGTGGAGCCACTTGAGGGACTAAAACTTCCATTCAAGAAACAGCCAGCAACAGTAGCTTTCGATAAGTAACCTAATGGCTCCAACTCAGTTGTTACAGTATCAATCTTTCTGATTCTAGTGTTCACTTGTAGAAGTGCTGAAACTAACCCAGTGAGAGAAAGGTGGCTTTAGCAGCCACTCAAAGGAGAACTTATGCTATTATTAAGGCAGAGTGTCATAATTTTGGTAATATCTCTTACAAGTTAATGCTCTGTCAGCATTTAACTCATTCTTTGGTAAGAATCTTCTAGTTATAGGAATACTTATCTTTGTGATGTTACAATTTGGACTTGGTCTAACAAACTGTCTGTTGCTATTCACTTCTCCTAGATGATAAGCAATCAAGCTACAGATGCCTGTGTGCACTGAAAGCCAACAAAGCCAGCCTCCTGACTTCTACTGGGGACCCTTATATAACTTGTCTTTGGAGTGGAAACCTGACTGCCAACACTACAATGCCCCTGTCCAGCTTGAAGTAGACAGAGTGGTCACCATCCAAATCCCCTAATGGAAGTTAGGGTCAAACACTCCAAGGGGGGTTGTGAAAGGAGGAGGTGGGGTTATAGGCAGTCAGGTATATAGGGTCCTCCAGAATTGAAGATTTTACTGGAAGGCAGCTGGCTATAATCCATGACAGCCTGTATCTAACCCTACCTAGAACTTAGTGAAAAGACAATAGAAAGCTCTCTAAGAGGGAAGTAGTTGAGGGTGGGTTGCAGCAGCAGGTTTAAGGATGGAGAACCTAGCAACCAGCCTAGTAACCAAAAGCTTAGCATAGGACAGTTACACGATAAAAACCCCTAGACAGTTAGTCACATGGGCAACCCACATATTTGGGTCCCCTTCTGTCTAGCAGAAGCTCTACTGGGGAAACCTATGCTTCCGGGTCCTCCTTCTGGCTAGCAGAAGCTTTACCCTATTTCCCCCCCCTTTTCTAAGTCTCCCAATACAGCCTTTTCTTCACAACCTGCCTCCTGTCTTCATGACTCATTCTTCAAGCCTGTGGAGACACAACCTCAGTATGGAGGCCTATTGAATTTAGGGCCTGACGCCACAGGGACTAAACACACACACACACACACACACACACACACACACACACACACACACACTCGCGTGCATACATGCACATAGAGTTTTGTTATACTTTCAATGTGTTTGATAAAAGTATCTATTTTGTTTGTTTTGAAAGCGTTTGTCTCACCAGTTTTTTTTCTCACTTTAATACCTTTAAAGGCACTTGTTTGCAACCGTTTTATTTTTTATTACTTGTTTTCAAAACATCCGTTTTGTTAATTGCTAGCATCTGGCCTTTATCTCCTAACACTCCTTCAATATATAATTCTTTGCTTCCCTGTGGCGTCTACTGCTTATTGGAACCTTGCTTCATATAACTTAGGAAATGCACGAGTGCCTAATTAGGTACTCAAGAATAAAGAACGCGGTTCTGTCTAGTTCATCAGAGAAGAGGGGTCAGGGGGAGACATCTCATTGTGTGCAAAACCTCATAGGCTATCCAAGCACACAAAGGGTTGATAGCCCAGCTTCTCAAGCCTCCTCACATTTGTACAAAATGTGTAGGACAAGCCCAAGTCGGATGTGAAAGAAACAAAGCTCATATTGAGAGAGCTACTTCCAAGAAGCGAAGCATAAACCCAATTGAAAACCCATAACTCTTAAGTAACATAGGAAGGCTTGTGATCGTCAGGACAATGAGAAATAGAATTTCAAAGAAGGCAGAGATAAACTGCTGTCTAACACTCTAGCCAGTTTTGTACTTGATAATTATGGAAATTCAATTTACAAGTATTGGATATTTGGAAAAAAGGAGAAATTATAATGATACCTTGGCTTTACAGTTCGCTTAGTGGGGAAGCTCTGATGTTCTGATATGAGTAGTTTTGCATGAAAAACTAGAAGTTTGAGGCAATAAGACGAAAGGTAATAAATGGCGGTGTACTTAAATTGGAATCTAAACGTGTCTGAAACCCTGGCTAATACATCTAAATGATGTACTCTGATTTAACGCAACTGTCTTATGAGTTTTGTTTAGTCCGTTTTCCTCTTAATTTGTTTTTATAACAATTGGCCTTAGGCACAAAGAACTGCAAAACAACACCTATCTTCATGGTTAAAAAGAAAAATATCAAAACAAAACAAAAAACCCTTACCATCAATTGCTAAGAAATCAACAGGAACTCTCTGGAAAATATCATGGTAGATCGACAAAGTTTCTTTGAAATTCTGCAGTTAAGCCAATATTTTTTGTTTAATTGACTTGTGTAAAACTTTTTCCTTGTGCAAGGCTCTGGGATAATTTAAAAATAGCAATTAAAGGGTTAAATCACCTTTCTTTCAGTTTGCAGTTGATTTACTGTGTACCTGAATTCTGCCACTGCTCAGCCAGCCCCATTTGATATGCAAACATCTGTGCTTTACCTCAGAGGTAACTGAGACAAAGAAGGAAAAACAGTGAGATTAGGCCATTTTAAAAGTCAACAAAAGGGACATTTGCAGCGCCTGTTGAGTGCTTCCACTCACACTTTAGAGCTCAGTTAGAACCGAGGAGCCACAGTATACACTGATTACAAGTTTGATTTTGTAATGCCACATTGTTATGTGGACATTTGAAAAGGAAAAACAGCAAAAAATAATCAGGTGAAAAAAGGAATGCAAAAAGACATGGGTAAGAAGATATTTCAGTTAAAAATGGATAAAAAGAAGAAAATATTTTGGGTAAAAAATGAATTCTGAGTAGTAGTATTTGTCGTATTTAAGTGGAAAAACAAGATGAGGACAAAAGAACAAAGCACATGTGCTGTGGCTTGGATCTGGAGTGTCCCCCAAAGCCTCAAGTACCTACAGATACTGTCTATGGAAGCTTGGGTCTTGACCTGGACGGGTGTGTGTGTTATGCCCAGATCTCGGGGACCCCAAAGACCACCAGGAGTCTGAGACACGTATGCAATAACAAGGAGTCTTTATCAGGACCTAAGCTTGAGCTCTCAGACATCACCAACGCAGTGGATCCGTGCAGAGAGCCCCGAACAATAGCTAAGCAGGGATTTTATAGGGTAAGGGAAAGGGTCGTTACAGGAAGTATGACATAGGCACAGCATCATTACATAAAGACCAATTATAATTCTGTAGCACCCATGGTAACAATATTAAGCATTCAGAATTTGTGGGGTGTCTCCAATATCTGGTGGGACCCTATCATGATCTTTGAAAGTCTTTTGAAGATGACCAATTGTGAGGTGAGCCTGACGGGTCCACGTGGGGTCTAAGCAAGCAGTGAATGATCAGTCAATGAATATAAAAGTAGCTATCTATAGTCTCCATACCTTGCCTCAAGCAGCAGGAATGCTGGATATATGTTTTTCCTGCCATTGTTTATTCAGTCAGGGAAACTGGTCCAGTCAGGGAAACTGGTCCCAGAGGGGGTCTCAGTCTAGAGCAGTTTTTCTAGTAATTGTTCATTTACTCTGGGAAACTAAATTTTAGGCCTACTAATTTTTAGAGGGCCTGAAACCTGTCATGGAGTCTGTTCAGTTTGGGTCTTTCAGTGTGTGGATTCGGCCCTTTCTCCTAGACTTGGCTGTGTTCCGTCCTGCCGTAAATAGCTCTCTGGTTCCAGCCTCGTCACACAACTCCACAATTTTTCCACCCACTCACATGAACAGATTGTGACCTTCTGAAACTGTGAGTGAAAACGATCTTTCCTCCTGAAAGTTGTGGGTATCGGGTATGGGTATTCTGTGCCAGCAGTGAGAAAATAACCAAGACAAAGTAAAAGGTGAGAAAGTTTCAGGTTATGATGAGAAATATATGTGAGGCTATTATTAAACCTGGCCTTACCCACCAGTTCACATTAGAAAATAACTACAAGCCAGATCGCAAGTCTTTGTCACCTTGACAAGATACGTATGTGCACAAAATCCTCAGCTTCATTGTAAACCTTAAATTTTGCACTAATACATATCAATAAAATGGGAAAAAAGAAAATAACTACAAACATGTAGTTCAAAAGACTAGTAAATTTGGGAAAGAAAAAAAAAGAAAAAGTTAAATTTCAAATGCCTTAGCTGAATACTGGAAGGTACATTCACAGGGTTATCTTTACATCAATCAGTTTTCTTAGGATAAATTTTCATCAGTGACCTAATAAGTGAATTGCTACAATAAAAAAAGTTAGAATTATATCACATTGCTACATTAAATGAACTTAAATGTATACCACATAAATAAAGTAACAGATATAAAGGCAAATTTACTTATTTCAGAATTTTTTAACTTTCATAACTTATTTACTCACATTTCACGGATTACTAACATTCTGCTTGATTTGGTTTATAATTTTACCTCTCTATCCATCCATATATTCACGCATTTGTATTCTTAAGAGGTTTTATGTCAATTCCCCATGTTGAGGTATTAATTAGTAATTATTCTATTTTGCACACTACTATACTATTACTAATAATAATGTTGTGGGGAGATTTCACAGATTTTATAGAAGAACTGGTACTGTGTTAAAAGTATAACAGTCAGATGATTTAATTACCAATCTATTTTTTATTACATTTTCTCTGTATATGTTACCTTTCCTCCAAGCTGTTTTGGTGCTGCTTATGTTTCTGCCTCACAGAGGATAAACTCACATTCAACATCAAAAAGTGAATTGCTTCATTCAACAAGCTTAAGACTTTATCAATTTGCTGCATTAAATGGACTTAAGTCTGCATCTAAATATCCCAATAAAGGTATTGGTTGGATTCAGAGAAGAGGAATCAAGATTTGACTACTGTGACCCATTCAAGGAATAGGAAGCTGAGTTAGAGTGGTGACTTAAGTGAAATGATTTAGATGTGGAAGATTAATATGTTAGGTACTGTATAGTCTCTCTGACTTGGAAAACCCAGAACACAGACGTTCTATAGAATCATGTGAAGTGATAGCCGGAGTTGGGAGAAGAGATAGGGAGGGAGTGGGAGGGTCAAAAGTGGGAAGGGATTGTAAAGTTGATATGATACATATGTGCATGAAATACCCAAGTTCATTGTAAACACTATGTATTACATATGTATATTAACAAAAATTGTGGGAAAATATATGTGAGTGATGGACTATATAAAAATCTCCATATATAACTATTCTGCTCCTTCTTGTTGCTTTTTTCATTTACAAGCTGTTCTTTTAACCCTTTTTGGTGCTTGCATGTATCTAAAGGCTGTAACATTGACTCTGATCTTCAATTATTTCCCATCCAAATTTAAAAGCAGGAAATTTCTTAGCTTACAGTATATCTTGTAGATAATATATACTGGGGACTAAATATATATATATGAGAGCAAAATATGAGTCTAAGATTTATCTCATGTAAAGTTCACATAACTAATTTTGTATAAAATAAATGCATGTATAGGAACCAATGGGTGTTCTCTTAATATAAGATGTAGTACATCTAATTCTTAAATACACCAAGTGATCAAAACCTTTAACATTTCTTTTCTTTATATTTTTTCATTTTAATACATAATTCATTGGTTCAATTAAATGTTATTTATGTGATATGCTTTTACATTGGGCAATAAGTCTGCTTATAATAGTTGACTATCTAAATGTACAAGAGTGCTAAAGCAATCCTTTAATTCTTGTCAGAAGTCATCAATCTATACAAGATTCCATAACAGATTTTAAATTCTGCCTTAATAATAAAAGGCTAATTTAAAAACATCCATAATACTATCTATGAAAGTATAATGTTGTTTATGACTAACTTCTATGTTAAATATACTAACATAGTTTTTGGCTGGTCTATGTCTATTTGTTCCTAATTTTCACAGAAAGATGTGTCTAAAACACTATCCATTTTAAGAAAATCCACTCTAAGAGTCAAAAAGATTTGAATATTGGTTCTGATGTGTCGGTCATAACTATGGGCTTAATATGCTATGTGAAAAATAACTTGTACATATATATTATGTATGTAGTATATACAATTATATATATATATATATATATATATATATATATATATATATATATATATATATAATATATTCTAAAACTGTTATAGAATCTGTTTTGCTTTGGCCAGTCTTATTTTGTTTTGACTTTAACTTTTCTATCTTGTCTACAATTTTTAACAAAATGATCTAATCCAAAGTCTTCAGATATTAATCATCAACCACAGGAGAAATAAAATCGAACTTAAAAACGGTCTCCGTATAAACTGAGCCTAAGATTTACTTCTTCTCAACCTCTTGCCAAGAAGTTGTGGAGAGAGGTTCTTGAGCATAATCCTCACAAAAGTCTCTTCCAAGATTATAAATTGTCCTGAATCAGTGTAAGTGTAGTGTAACAGACTTGCCGGTTAAAATTCAAAAGTAAAAGGATCAACCAGACTGAATAAAACTGATCAGCTAAATGTCATTATATTGTTTATTACATTATTTTTGATTTTTGATATATTATTTTGAATTCATTTACTTCTACTCAATTGCTCTATCAACATTTGTGTCTTTAAGGTTTCAAATATCCATAATGACCAACAAAGATTCCAACATTCCAAGTCTCAATACAAAGCCCACAACAACTGATCAATCTGCAAACTCAAGGTGTCCCTAAGGATGCCCCTGTTCAGCTAAAGCAGTAATGCACACGATGACTTTATGCTTTGCCGATAATTTGACGCCCCTAATCTCTTGGACAGTATGTGGTGATAAAAGCATTAAAGTTTTCAGAGTCTACACTTCTCAGATTCAGGTCTACTGAGCATATGCTGAAGAAACAAAAGTGCACCAACTACTCTTGAGGACACTTCCACACAGACTTCAGAAACACCGGATGATGCTCACTGTCAGCTGTGCCATTGACTAAAGACCACAATTAAACAGTAAACAATCTCAAAACCCTCTCTCCCTCTCTCTCTCCCCCACCACACACACAAATATTGATTATGATGTGCCGTCAGTCGTAATTATTGGCTTCTTGAGAATAATACAAAAAGGTAGGAAAGAAACGTTCCTTTAGTAGCAGAGATTAGTAACTTGTGTTTTCAGTCTTCTCCCACATTACTTTAGTCAACACTGATTCAGAGTTTTATGACTTACCAATACATGCAGATCAGGGCCATGTCTGAGAAGCATGCATGATGACAGCTTTAACTCTTTAGTTATCACTCTTCTTTTCCACAATCTCTCATATCATTTGTGGTTTTTCATCTCTCTTTTTCTCTCCTTTCTTCCCTCTTTCCTCCACCATTTCTTTCACTTAGGAAAAGAGATGGGGGAGGATTTTACTTGTGTGCCACGGATGTTGGGCAACTTCCTGATCAAAATAAATCTAAGTGGTAAATTGAGTGACAGCTGATTCTGACTGCTGGAACCTTGTGAGGTTTTCTGAATTCTAATGCTATTGGAACTTTTAAAAATTACTTCCTTAGTTATATTTTTTCTTTCGTCCTCCGTTTCCTTCCTCTCTTTCATCTTTTTCTCTCACACTCTGGGCCTCCCATTTGTTTCTCAGTAGTCATTTGAGAACAAACTTAAGAAAGAAATCTAAAGACTATAGAAAAGCCATAATGTTTGAAAAGATTTATGTTGTATAGGAATCAAAAACACTACCTTTTAGTGAATCCTAGGGAGAATTCCAGCTCTTCGTTTCTATTTGCTATAACTGAATTGCTAATGGCAAAAACAAAAACAAAAACAAAAAACAAAAAAACAAAAAACAAAAAACCGGCTGGTAGTTTCTCTAAAGACTTATGTACATGAAAATTCCCAGAATATGAAAAGATAAATTCTGTTGTGAGCCTCTTCTGGGTGGTCCTAGATGACTGGAGTCTTCATGGAGGTGTTGGTGCTGATTTATACTGTGTATGTGCATCAGTAAGATAGCATTTTCTTTCAGCAGCATCCATGGATTAGAAGAATATCTGACATCTCTCTGGAAAGTGCAAATGAAGTTTTTCCATTCTTATACCCTAAGCTAACCAGCACTGCCTTATGCTTGGGATTTTCCAAGATTTGTGGAAGTGGATGTTCAGCTTACTCATAACACTCTGGAAGGAAATTTCCATAAGTAGTATATGTTGACATTCTTAACAGAAACTCTTGCTCCAACCAACATATAATTTTTTTTTAAGTTTGGGTCTTCACTGAAAAAAATATTCAAGGTTGTTTCAGGTTATCACATCTAGCCTTAGCGAAAAGACAAAGTTTTAAACTTTGGACCAATGAAAAAGAGGGGGACTTTTTAAACTGAGCTACAAAACTTCTCTTGCTAGTTGTATAAAACTCGCTTAAAGCTTGTAAAGAAGAATCATAAGAATTGGTAACATAAAAGCTATATGCAGTTCATATATATAGACATAGATATAGATAGAGATAGATAAGTAAATGCTCATGTAATCAGCCCAAATGCCTTTTATTTCACATAGCGTAGATAAATTGTTAACAGATAAGTTAATTTTAATTTGTTGGTAAATGAGATTTCAGAACACAGAACATGCTTTTGTCTGCATTATTAGCCAAGCAGGATTGTAGTTTTGGGTTTTGACATGGAAGTTCTAATGCTTTCTATGTCTCTAGTGTAGCGATTTTTGAAGTTATTTTTTCCCATTAGCAAAATTGCTTAAGGCATTGACTTGTGTTTCTCTTCTATCCCACGTATTGTAAATAACCTTGAGGCAACCATTAAAAATAAATTGGATAGGTTTGAGTGAGTTAGACAGCTATAAATGAATGTGATATAAGTAAAATACTGAAATTGTCTGTAACTAAGTCAAAATACTGAAAGCATTTTCTAAGTGTAAATTTGGGTAATGCTCTTTTCATCTCTATAAAAGATGATGCATTTGGGTATGCTACATATTTTTCATATACAGTGGGATACACTACCTAGAGATTTAGGATCTTAAGATAGGTTTGAGATTAACTTTTCTAGAAGGACACTACGTGTATGGAAAAGAAGGTTTACATCAAAGTACAACTTTACCTTATATAGATTAAAAAGTTAGGGAAAATAAATTTTGAGTAACACATTTTAAGATGATTAAGGGTCATATTTATTCATTATTTTATGATATCCTAAAGTCAATAATTAGTACATGGATAACTTATTTAATAGTTAAATTACAGTCAGTTACAGAAAAAAATCATATTATGTTTTCCTGTATGGCTACTCCAAATAAAGTTCATAGTGAGATTTTATTTGTCCTATCAATAAACATGTTTATTTGTGTATTCTAGTACTACCAGTTCTAATAGATCCTCTAAAGACTTGGCTTACTTCTCTGCAATAGGTGAACTGATCATGTTTTTCTATCTAGTCTTTGCTTAAAACTTAGTACTGAAAAATCATCTTGTAAACTTTGTAGCAATTGCTTGTCAAGGTTCTGATATTCTAAGGTGCTACCAGCTATGTAATATGTGAAATTATACTTGACAATAGAATCTAAGAAAACTTAGCCTAAGAACCACTTCTTTCTTAACCTCTTTGGTCACTCAACTGTGACTAAAATAAGTGTTTAATATTGATCTCAAGTGACTCTCATTTTTCCTTCAACATGGGATCGGATTTGAACAACCACAAAATTGCTACCCTTGGTAATGAGGGACTTAACTACAGATGTCTAGTTAGCAATGCCTTCAAAGAAGAAGAAAATGCATTTAGGGAGAAGGGAGAAAAATTGTTTGGTTTCAGAAAGATGCACTTGTTTCCGTCTAATCAGGAAAGAAGCAGGGCCACAAAAAATAGTGACAGAAAAAAAGACACTTATTCAAGATTCCAAGAAAGTAAAGACCTTTCTAATATGTGGGTGTATTAGTTGCTTCATCATCACTGGGCCACAATACTTGAAACCCACATCTTAAGGGAGGAGGAAAGGTATATTTCAGCTCACAGTTTCAGAAGATCACAGTCCATTCATAGACATCTGATAATGTCTGAAGGCTATGGTGGAGGGAATGGGTGAAGAAAATCTGTCATAGACAGGAAGTGAAATTAGGAGCAGGCCAGAGCCTAGGGCAAGAAAAAGTCCCTCCAAGCGTTGATCAGGTGTCACTTCCTTTTATTTATTTATTTTTTGACAGGACTTTTCTTTGTAGTCCAGGCTGATCATAGACTCATTAGGTAGTTCAGGCTAGCCTCAAACTCATGGCAATCCTGCTGTCTCAGTTTCCTGACTGCTGGCATTACAGGTATGTGACACCATATCTGGCTTAGCACAATGTTCATATGGGTTTAATGGTGAATTTATCATATATTTTCAAAAGGAAAAAATACTAATTTTCTTTGATCTTTTCCAGAAAATTAAGAAAAGAGAACATTTTTAACTACAATGTAATAGTTGTCTTGATACCAAGACCAGACAAAAATATGCAAAAAGGAAAATTACAAGCAAAATCTTCAACTAAATATACACAGAGAATCTAACAATTATAAAAACAATTTTCCATCAAACTAGATTTATTTCTGCTCCAAAATGCTGTTCCAACATTTAAAAACATTACAATCATTTAGTAGAATTAATTGTATCAATGGATGAAGATGTCACATAATCACATCAGTATATGTAGAAAAATGCATAATAAAATCCAATACCCACTCATGACGAATATTCTCAGTAAACTAGGAAGAGAGAAGATTCTCTCAAACATTACTTTATAATATAAGACATTTTCAAAGTACCTACAACTAGCTTCATACTTAATATTGAGAAACCAGAAGCTTCTTTCCAGAATTGGAAATAGGACAAGAGTACATCTTCTAACTGTTTATGTTTTACATTGGACTGGCATTATTAGCTCACACTTTTAAGGATAAAAAATAAAAAGCGTACAAATACACCTTTGCTCAAAAATACACCTTTAGAAAATGAAAGCTTTTTTCCAAAACTAACCATAAACTTAACACAAACTTCCAGATACTTATCCAAATGTGTTCAAAATTTGTGTCCACTCAAGAAAATGGACAAGAAAGTTCTGCTAATAATTGCCTGACCAGAGCATGTTTTAATATTTGAATGGAGAACAATGAATCAATTATAAAATAAAAAAATATTAAGAATGGGATGGAGGAACCTTCCATACATATTGCTAAGTGAAAGAAGACAATCTTACAAGGCTAAATACATTGTTATTTTTCTGAAAATATGATACTCTGAAAAACACAAAATTACACAGGCAATGAAATATTGAGAAAGAAGAAGAAAAGCTCATTGCTAAAGATTTATTTTTGGGAGAAAGGAGAAGATGGCTTAGAAGAAATACTATATGTTTCCAAAGAAGTGAATCTTTTCTCTCTGACTGTTTTTTTCCCTTAAATTATTCTTTTTATAGTTGAGCTGGGTAAGTGGCTGTCCTACACACAGCAACTTGGTTCCTAAGGCTGATTGCTAGATTGTCCACTCTTGTGTAACTGCTGAAGCCCACCATTACATAACTTTAGACGCATTCTTCCCTGAATATCTTTTGCTATTAAGAGGTTCTGGGGAGTGGTCAGCTACAGGCTGTCAGGAGTTACATCCAGATGACTTTTCTGTGAAACCTCCTAGACAGTGAGCCACGCTGGCCACCCACATTTCCAGGTTCCCTTTCTGACTAGCAGAAGTTTTACCTTCTTGCTCCATCTGTAATCTTTCCAATAAATTGTTCTCTTCACAACCTTAAAAATTATTCTTTTTAATAATGTGTGTTTGTGACACATATTAGTCACATTTAACTTGGAAAATTTGTATATATACATATTGCATCTTGATCATTTTTACTTCCCCCTTTCCTCCCACCCTAACATGACTTCTTTTTTCCCAGATCCCCACAAACGTTACCACTCTGTTTCCCATCATCCTTCATCTGTTTTATTCTTTTCGTCATTTATATTTTGAGTTTTTCACATATAAGGAAAGATGATATTTAACCTTCTGTGTTTCATTTATTTTGCTTAATACAATGCAACCCTTTTCTTACAAATTACTCAAATTTATTTTTCTTTACAGAATAGTAGACCTTCATTGTGTTTCTATGGCATATTTTCTTTACCCAGTCATTTGCAAAGAAACATATACGATGCTTTCAAGATTTAGCTATACTGAGTTGTGATGCTATAAACAGGTGTATGCATGTATTGCTATAATATATCTTTAACGCTTTTGAAAAAAATAGCCAAAAGTGGTATATCTGGGTCAAATGGAATTGGTCTTTTCAGTTTTTTGATGACACTCTGTACTGGTTTTCATAGTAATTGCACTGGTTTATAGTCACCCCATAATCTTTCCAGCCTTTGTTCTTTTTGAATTCTTGACAGCAGCAAGTCTTGTTGGAGTACAATGGAATCTCAGTGTTGTTTTGACTTGCTTTTCTCTAGCAGCTACAGAGGCTAAACATTTTATGTACTTAATGGTCACTTCCACTTCCTTTTGTGAGAAGTGTCTTCTCATTTCCGTCTCACGTTTTGATTTTTTAATTTTTTAAATTCTAATATATTATTTTGTATATTCTAGATATTAAGCTTTTTGTCCAAGAAGTCACTAGCAATTTTTCCCATTCTATTGGTTCACTCTTCATTCTGTTGGTTCTTTACTTTGCAAAAGCTTTTTATTTTAATACAATCCCATTTTTTATTATTGCTGCCATCTCTTGTGAAATTGCTGCTCTGCTCGGAAAGCTCTTGCCTATGACTGCAAGGATTTTGCTTAGTTTACTTTTTAGCACATTCAATATTTCTGTTTTAAACCATTTTGATTTGACTTTAGTACAATATTAAAAGTATGGATCCACTTTTATTCTTCTATATGTGGACAGCCAGTTTTCCTAGCACCACATATTAAAGAAGTTTTTTTTTAAATATAAATATTAAGGATGGAGGCCAGAGCTTTCACACTGAGCTGTTTCTCCATCCTACTTTTTGATTTTTTTGACTTCCAAACAGAGTCTTGTTAAACCGCTGAATCGCCCAGGCTGGGCTCCATTGTATGATCCTTCTGGCTCAGTCTCCCAGATTACTGGGATTATGGGTTCTTGCCACCGGTTCTAATTTAGGCTATTCTTTCTTCAGCCTATGTTTTTGGTCCCTTTGTTGAAGATCACATGGCTGATGGTGTCTGCAGATGTTTCAGCATCCTCAGTTTTGCTCTGCTGAACTGCTTGTCAGTTTTTGTGCCAGTATCACGTGATTTTTTATCACTGTTGCTTTGTCATGAAATTTAATACCAAGATTATTCTCTCTAATATTATAATTATGGATGCATGATATATTTACCACAATACATCAAATTCTATAACATGGCAGACCCCAGTGCAAATCATTAATTTTAATTATTAACACTATAACAATATTTTTATCAATTGTAACAAATCTATTACACCAATAGTATGTGAAATTGTGGAATTAAGGGGAAGATATAAAACTCTGAACTTTCTGTTCAATTTATCTATAAATTTAAGTAATCAAAACAACATGGTATTGGTAAAACAACAGACATATAAGCCAATGAAACCAAATAGCCTATTAATAAATCCACATGTGCACTCTCAACTGTCATCTACAAAGATGGCAAAGACACACAGTGGGAAAAGGACAGCCCCTTCAATAACTGGTGTTTGATAAAAATATTCTCCTGCATAATAATGAAATTTGCTTTTTATATCACATTATGTAAAAGTCAGCACAAGATGGGTTAAACTTAAAAATAAAAGTTGAAATTTTAAAGCAATTAAAAGAAAACACTGGGATAAAGCTTTGTGACATTAATCTGGGCAAATACGTTTGTATATGAGTCTTAAAGCAAAGATAACAGCCAAACTAGACAAATGAGAAATCATCAAGCTAGAAAGCTTCTGCACGACAATGGAAACAATAAACAGTGAAGAGACAACTTACAGAATGGGAGAAAACGTGTGTGTGTCTGTGTGTGTGTGTGTGTGTGTGTGTGTGTGTGTGTGTGTGTGTGTTTGTGTAAGTGTGGAATTCAAACAATTCAAAGGCACAACAACAAAGTAAATAATTTGATTAGACGTAGACAATAAGACCAAGCAAATGTTCTCAAAGGAAGATATACTAATGGCTAAGAGATATATAAAAATTAACAGCATTAAAAATCACCAGAAAAATGCAAGTTGAAACCATAATTAGACATTCTGTCTCACATCTCTGGATTGATATTACCAGGGCAACAGGTAACAAATGTTAAAGAGGATGCAGAGAAAAGGGAGGTCTTGTGTACCAATGGTGAGAACGTAAAATGTGTAGTAATTGTGGAAAGCAGTATGAAAGTTCTTCAAAAAACTAAAAATATAACTACAATATAACCCAGAAATCCCTGCTCTGAATATATATCCAAAGAGAATATAATTGTCATTTCAAGGAGATATCTGCATTCTTGTATTCCTTGCAGCTTCATTCACAATAATCTATGAATAAATGAAGAAGTATGACTATACAGTTAAGTGCAATTTTGCCTTTAAAAAGAACATGCCATTATTGACAGCGTAGATGAACATGGAAGACCTACCATTAAGTAAATTAAGCCAGCCAGACCAAAAATAATACTCCAATTAGCATGATAGCAGGGAAAGTCTCAAATCTTAAAAATGATAGTAATATTCATGTACTGGAGGCATTCAGAACAGTAATATCTAAGGCCAAAAAAGGACTTCTCCGTTATATATGATACAGAGCTCCAAAAGTACAAAAAAGTGTAGAAAGCTTTCAGAGAAGCACCACACCCGAACAAAGGCAAACACTTGTGAGTATCAGGTTTCTCAACAGAAACTCTTAAGGCCAGAAAGGAGTGGAAGGATGCGTTTTACACTAACAATTAAAAAAAATTGCTTACTGAGGCTACTGTATCCGGGAAAACTATCTTTCAGAATTGAAGGGGAAACAAAGACTTCCAATATACACAAAAGCTAAACAAATAAAGAAACCATGACCACTAGTGAACCAGAGTCGAAGAAGTTACCGGAATCATATCCACAGAGGAGTAGTAGTAAATAATTAATAATAGTCATATCTCAAATCTAGAGATTAGGAGAAAATGTTCAAAGGAACAAAAGGATCCATTCTATAGAAGTAAATTTTGAAATAAAACAGGGTTCTAGGCTAAGTGGTAATTAGCCATATCTAATTTGTTTAATATTTAAGCTTTAATTTAAAGGACATAATGAAAAAGTCTTAAAAAGGCTTCTGAAAGGGTTCAGATACACATTATGTTCAGAAAAAATGTACAACTTCTTAACTTTTGACAGCGAGGAAAAAGAACTAGAGTGATAAAATTATTATCCATTATTTTGGTATACTTATCACGTGGTAATGCAGCAATAGCAATGACTCCAGCAGGTTATAAGTGATACTGAATATTATTTTCAAACAAAAAGTAAGCTTAAGAGGAGCACATTTTAAGAGGAACACATTTTGTGTACTTCGTGAACAATTACTATTGGAGCTCTTGTTATAAGTTCATATGTTCTTTCCATATGATTAGATTCTTACAATTGGTTAAATGGTGAAAGATTTTTCTGCATGAATAGTTTCTCAGACTTTTAGTGATTTTTTATCATTAACCCTGACAGCAAGTGTACACGTGGTTATTATTAGCAAAGCTAATAAATAATTGATCATGGCAAGCCATCATAGCTTAATAGACTTTACTTTTGGCCCAAATAGGTGATTTTAAAAACTGACTTGGATACTAATTCTGCTTTGCTGAACATCATTAAATGATAAAAAAGTTGTTTGTCTCCTTTTAGAATTAATTAATTATAAGGGAAAATAAAATATTAAAATATTTGATTTTAGTGTTTGATTACTGTATAGATACTTAAAATAATGCTATAGCTTTCATGACATTTGAGGGAACTAAATGAGCAGTGGGATAAAGATTTGTTAACTACATAGTCACTGCTGCCTTGTAGTCTGGAATTAGGACTCCACCAGCTCTACTTTTATCCCCACGGATTTCTGTAGAAATTCTGGGTCTTTTCCGGTTCCATATAAGATTTAAGAGGTTTTTTTTTTTTCTAGTTTTGTGAAGAATGCTGTTGATAATTTGATTGATATTGCAGCATTGAATCTATGTAACAGTTTTAAAAGTATAGTTATTTTGATAATATTGGTTCTTACAATCCAGAAACATGGGATGGCATTCCATTTTCTAAAGTCCTCTTCAATCATTTTCTTCAAGGTTCTGTAATTTTCTTTGTAAAAATCTTTCCCCTCTTTGGTAAGTTTTATTACTAAGTATTTTGTGGCTGTTGTTGATATTGTGAATTGGGTTGATTCCCAGATTGCCTTCTCATAGATTTCTTTATTGGTGTATAGGAGTCTATTAATTTTTGAGTATTAATTGTATAATCTGCTACTTTTCTGAATCTGCTTCTTAGTTCTAAGACAGTACTGGTCGAATTTTTGGGTATGCGATACAGAGTATCATGCCATCTGCAAATAGAAATATCTTGACTTCTTCCCTTCCAATTTATATTCCTTCTATTTCCTTCTCTTGCCTGTTTGTTTAGATAACAATTTCAAGCATTTTAGGGTAAAGGTTTTTAATCGTTCCTCATTTAGAATGATTCTTATGGAGGGGTTGTTATAAATTGTTTGGATTAAGTCAAGATAATGTCCTTCTGTTCCTACTTTGGTCAGAGTTTTATCATAAATGGATGTTGAATTTCTTCATTTATTGAGATGATGATATGATTTGCTCAATGCAATCCTCCTGTCTCAGCCTCCCAAGTGCTGGGATTATAGTCGTGTGCCACCACACCCAGTTTATGTGGTGCTGGGGAATCAACCCAGGGCCCTGCACTTGCTAGGCAAGCGCTTTAACTTCTGTGCCATTCCTCCAGCCTGAGTGATTCACTTTTAAACGATGACTACTGACGGTAGAGAAAAGTAAAAAAAAAAAAAAAAAAAAAAAAAAAAAAAAAAAAAAAAAAAAAAAAAAAAAAAAAAAAAAAAAAAAAAAAAAAAAAAAAAAAAAAAAAAAAAAAAAAAAAAAAAAAAAAAAAAAAAAAAAAAAAAAAAAAAAAAAAAAAAAAAAAAAAAAAAAAAAAAAAAAAAAAAAAAAAAAAAAAAAAAAAAAAAAAAGTGACGGGAAAAGGAAAAAAACAAATTGATTACCAAATTCTTTGAAACAGATCAAAAAAAGAACACTTAGACACATTCACACATTCACCAAAAGGGAAGAAGAATACCTTGACTAAAAACAATACATGCACACATAAACGAAATAAGAACACATTGGACAAAAGAAAAATACATAATACTTTATAATACTTTACAGTGTCTTTTGGAAGTTAAAATGGATGTTGTAAACAATACAAGTAAGCAAGAAAATAAAACTTAAAATTCAAGCAAATTGTTGGAAAATAAAGTTTAAGATTTATCTCAGAAAATAAAGCAAATAAGCAAAGAAAATAGAACATGGTAAGGCAATTAGCAGTTAGTTCAAGAGAAAGGGAGAAAAAGAGAGAGACGGGGAGAGAGAACAAATGGCAATTTTATCATCTCTAAAGTATATGAATTTCCAGGTGGAAAATTCAAATACAATGTTCAAAACAAACCCGTGACAACAGGAGTATTTCCTATTTACTATCTACCTCACAGCAGCCACTATTTAAAACAATTTCCATGTATTAACCAGTTTTAACAACGCAGCATGCCTTAGAGGCACATATCGTCATCCTAATTTTTTTTTGTCATCCTCATTCGCTTTTGCAGTGCTGGCGGTGGGACCATGGACCTCCTGCGTGTTAGGCAAGCTACCCACAGTGAGCTATGTCCCTATAATAAGGTGTACTTACATAAAGGAGCTTGATATTAATTGATTAATTATCACAAGATTAATAAAACTATAATATGATTAATTACTATTCCAAAACGTATACTACACATAAAAACATTCCATGAGCATTCAGTGATCTGAAAAAATAAACAAAACTTCAACATATATTCAGAAGGAGACTTTTGAAACAGGAATATTGGAACGAAAACAAATAAGTAAAGGACATCCTCATAAGAAATATAAACAGTGTTCTAGAATTCTAAATATACACCAGTAGCCAAGCACACGTGTGGATTAATTGCAGACATGCATTATCCCTGAAAATGAATCTTCTACACACGCTTTACAAGAAATTATTGACAGAAGGGCTATGCCAAGACACAAAGATCAAATGCTTAGGAAAGAGGAAATCCAAAAAGTGAGATAAAATCAAAATCCACGTTAAGGGCGAAGAAAATTTCAGCAGAGAGTTTTCAGTATGCTTCCAGAGCACTCATTCTAAATTGCAATAGATCTGAAGCCTTCACAGAGACTCTAGGGAACAAATCATGAAAATATCTTCAATGTTTGAACACATTAGGAAGAAATTTTTTAAAAAAAGCTTTAATGTTTGAGCACATTTATTTTATTAAATAAACATAGGGAATTAAATAAAATTCAAATATAATGATTAACACTGAGGAAAATAAAAAGATTGGCATTAAATGAAAGGGAATCATAGTATATCACCTGTTTTAGGTGTCAATAGCATTGTACATAGTAGTATTGGTGTTATAAACCTCAGGCATCGATCTCAACCAAACTTTCCCTTAACAAAAGTGGGAGAATATAATGATATTAACTAGGTGTTTGCAGGTGAAGAAATGGAAAGAAGATTAGTAAAATTTTGTCTGCAGTGGAGTATACATTATATATATATATATATATATATATATATATGAATATATTTTATAGGATTTATGACAGAAATGTCAAGAAGTGATGATATTTAAATGTTAAATTAATTTGCAAATACTTGTAAACAGGATGTTATGGGGTAAGGAGGTGGCAGGGAGTTGCTTTTTCAGATAAACTACTATTAATTAATATCTTGAAATTACGTACTTGCTTTTCTTTATTAAAAATTTTTAAAAGTCACATAAGTGAGCATTGCTTTATTTTTGGTGGTATTCACACTGGCTGCATCCAAGAAACACCTCTGGATTCCCAATTATTTTTCTTATTCTTGAGACAGGGTTATTCTAGAATGTTAAATTAATCAGGCTGGGCTCAACCTTCATATCTGCCTCATCCTCCCCACAGTGCGGAGATTACAGGTCTGTGCCCCCACACTTCAGTGCATTAATTTTCTATTGTAAGACAGTACACAAAATACCACAGATTAATCTGAGTGAATGTGCAATGCTAGTTATCTTTGAAGTTTGTATTAATGCTGAAGAAACAAAAATTGCAAGAAAAAAGTGCTCACAGTGAAACATACGTTTCAGTTTGCCCATGTATTCAGAGCATGACTATGATGAACTTACAGAAATTCCGAATAACTCGGTATTCTGAGATCCTGAGTGCTTAGGCACCATTCTATGGTGGTAAAGCAGGAAAGACAAAACATCTTAATTTTCACTTCATGTAGAGGAGGTCTGCTTTGTTTTGGAGATTTTTTCCCACAATTTTATTTATATTAGTACATGTGTGTGATATATAAGAGCTACATTCCTGTTCAGGGAGACACATAGATGTGGGTTTCTGTGAATTACATTTCTTAGCTATGATCTCCTGAATAAAATCTTAAAATTTAGCCAATTGCTTATTGTTTTCTAATCAAACCAAGTCATTCAGAAGTCAGAGTTCTCCATTTGGTTGTCGAAACACTAAAATGCTGCACAAGCTCCCGATTAGTCATTTACTGTTTGTTTTCTTTGTTCATCTCTATAATTTTTGTTCTAGTGCAAATCCCTCTCACTTTCATCTGTTCAGTCGTTTGGTTGACAATTTTAAAAATGATGTTATGTAAAATCTCTTTTCCCTCAAAATATGCAATGGTTGTTGTTGAGCTTTCAGGGATCAGAAAGTGTTTTGAGAATTCTCACATATTGGAGCCAACACTTTGGAAAACAAACAAACTAACAAGAAAAACCCAAAGCAAAACAACAACAACAAAACAGGAAATACTATGCCATTGAAACAAGTATTATTTGTGTCTGGCATATCAATTGTCATTTTTACCTAGCCAACAGTGTATGGACACTGGTTTAGATAGTCACTGGCACTTCTAGAATCACCAGAATTTGAGAATTTGAATCACTTTACCATTTATAACAACTGTAGTTCCTAAAAAAATATTTTTTCCCTTTTTCATGGTACTTTCTTTTGTTACATGTGCAGAAAAAACAATGGAATTACTTCCTAAAACAGGCAAGTTGTATTATATATTTGGAGGGTAATTCTACAAGGGTAGCCTAAGTACTATTTGGATGATAAGCTCCGCTTTTCTCTTTATAAGAGAAGGAAAACCCAAATGGTACTGTAGGTTTATAATCAGAAGGCAGTTAAATGTAGAATTATGCTGGATAAAAGTCTGAGTATATCTAAAACTCGCCATGAATAACAGAAAGATGTTTCATCATGTATGCTGTAGCTATCAAGGCATGCTCAGTCAGAAGGAAGTAGATACCTCTGGAGAGGCTGAAGAAGAAGGAATGGTGGTGGTGGCTGAGAACCTTTAGTAAAGAGGCAGAAGGGGCAGATGCAGTTGGAACTTTTTTGTTTTACATTGGCCTAATGTGAGATATACTTGATTTTCTTTCTTCTCTTTATCTGAATTAAATCTAATAATCTGATCATACTATTCAAATATCATACTATTAATCATAAGTCCATGTTGGGGTGTAAGGAAAGGTCCCTTTAAAAAGACTACTTTAAAAAGTCTCTGAAAATATTCTGGATGTACAATATAAATTTTATTTAATTAATATATTCATGAAGTTGCTACCATCTGCCAATGCCTACTAGTTAAGGTTTGTATTCATCTTTCTTCCCTCATAATATTTATATATTTATCGAATGTAAGGACTATGTCAGCATAAGCACTCTGAAAGCTTGAAACTCTATGCATGTGGACAATATTAGAAGAAAAGTCAATATAATTTATATCAGTGCCGTTATATAAGATCACAATAATAATAATAAAGGCATGCACATGAAACATTCTAATTTATTGTTTTGGGTTTTTACCTAATTTTTTTCTATAGGAAATGGAACTCGGGTCCTTATGATGAGTTATAGTCTCAACCTTTTCTTTATTTTTAATTTTAAGATACTTGCCAAGTTGCTAAATTGTCCAAGCTGAGATCAAATTTGCAGTCTTCCTGCCTCACTTCCCAAAGTGCTGAAATTGTAAGCATGTGCCACCATGCTTGGCTTTATACATTTTTCTTCCCATAATCATTATTTTATTAGTGCATATTTGTCATAAGTAACAGCTGCAGTGAATGTGAAGAATTTATACACATACCTGTCACATCTTAATCACTTGTACTATCATTCCTCCTCCCCATTCTCCTGTTTCTCCTCATCCCCAGATCCCATCTCTCAGCTCTTTGAAGTCAATAATTATTTTTGTAGATTGCGTCAGTCTTGTGGCTAGGATGGTCACCTTCAGTGGCTTTAGAAACCTTGGCGTTCAGACCCCATTTGAAAAGATGACACAAACAGCAGAAACTTGCATTGCCTTCTAAGCAGGGTCCTTGCCTCAGCATTGATTTGCAAGTAAGAACTTGTGTAATCGATTTTAAGCAGTCCTTGCAATTTTTTAAATATGAATTGAACAGTAGCGTTAGCTATTTATTATCTGGATATTATCATTTTTTTCTGAGTTGATGTGACTGCATCTATAGTATGTTCAATGCTTATTTTATAAACTTAGGTTTTTGCCATGAGGTGGGGAAAAAGAATCAGAGTACTTTAGTTACATTTTCGCTGCTATGACTCAATATCTGACATCCATAAATTTAGGAGAGGAAAGGTTTATATTATCTCACAGTTTCAGAAGGTCACAGGTCAGATTTTCTATTTGTTTATCAAATATTCCTTCATATGTTGCATTTTCTTATTTACCTCAGACAATTTTTTAATTGTGCCTTCAGTATGCTCAGTGAGCTTTGTCTCCATTAGGACCATTGTTTCTTTAGGAAGTTCCTCTTTAACCCTTCTGATCATTGCTTTCATTTCTTTAAGAATATCTTGTTTTAACTAGCTTTTTGCAGAAACCAATTCATCTAATTGCTCTTTGACTTTCTTTCCTGTGAGTTCTGCTACTTCTGTGGCCTCAGGCATTTTTGCACATGTTCTCTTGCCTTGTCTTCCCATGATTCTGCTGTTGAGAGACTTCACATTAAAGAACTTGTGAAAAGGTTTCTTTGAACATGTATCAGAGTGTGTGTGGGGATCTGAACATTGTCTGAGTTCTGTGCTGGGAGTAGGCAGAGAAGGGGGACCTAATAGTCTACGGTTTCTGAGGCATCTTGTTCACACCTACACCACTCAGCAAATCTCTCTCACCTGTCCCGGCTTCCTTTCCCTCCAAGAGTGCAGCTTTTTGCCCTCTGAGGTGCTCCCAATATACTAGAGCCATTCAGGAAATCAGCGGCCTTCCTCTTCTTTCCACAGTGTTTCTTTGGTTGGTTTCTTCCTGGGCACTGTTTAAGCATGTACCTGAAAACTCTGATATAGATTGTCTGAAGCTTCTTTTACTGTAAAGAATTCAGTCTAAGGCTCTTTTTAAAAAATGACTCCTGCTTATATCACTGCCTGTTATGACTGTCTAGTGCTGCTTCTCCCAAGCTGGTCAAGGCTATATGATGCCTTTTCTAGGGGAAACTTACAGTATGGTTGCAGTTTTCAACACCTACAGGCTTGATTCTGAAGGCTGGGCCTACCGTGTGGTGTCAGTTACCACATCTTCCAGATCTCCTATTATGTATGTCTGACAGTCTCATCTTGGCAGATGCTGGCATCTCACTGCTGTGCACAGTACACCTGGGGAACTTCCTGCGCTGTTACTTTCTTCCAATTCTAATGTATCTGTGTGGTTTCTAACCTTCTTTTGGCCTCTTTTCAATTGCAGAGGTGCTCCTCGCTCTTTTAGTTAAGTTGAGCAGGCAGTTTTAACTGTAATCTCAACTTTTTAAGTGAGTCTAAGAAGAGACATTAAGCAGTTCTGTTACTCAGTAGCTATCTTGCCCAAAAGTAGTCTAAAGACTTTTTGTTGTTGTTGTAATTCTTTTCCCCCCATTTTATTGATATGTATTCGTGCAAGATTTAAGGTTTACAGTGAAGTTGAGGATTTTGTGCACACACATATCTTGTCATGGTGACAAAGACTTTCCCACTCTACTTTTCAAATGCAAAAAGACCCCTAAATATTTCCTTTAATTCCTATAATTTTTTTTTGTTACAGACTAAAAATGGAGACGAAATTGAAATGTATTTTACCATTACACCCAATATTCATGAAACCACAGAGTACAGGTGATCCTTAATAACTGTTTTTTTCTAAATTATTATTATTATTATTTTGAGACAAGGTCTTACTCTGCATTCCAGGCTGGTCCTGAAATCATTGTGGAGCCCAGGCTGGCCTCAGACTCATGGTAATCCTCCTGCCTCATCCTCCTGAGTGCTGGGATTACAGGCATCTGCCGCCATACCCAGATTTACGTGAGGGAATCGAACTCGGGGCCTTGAGCTTGCTTGCTAGGCAAATGCAAATTATTCATATTTGTTAGCAACTTCTCACCCAGAATAATTTCACAATTATGGTAATTTTATAATGCTTTTGAAAATTGTACATAAGGTGTAGTGTTTAGGAAAGAAGAGCTTTATTTCTTCTTTTTTCTCATATTTAACTATTTGGGGCAGTTTGGTGTGGGAGAGGGGATGGCAGTTATTTTTTTTTTTCTTTGCGATACAGGCAGTAAATCAATACTAACACAACAAAACAACATTCTGCCCAAAGACAGGTATATCTTAAAGCTATATTGTAGAATCAGATGCAATTTTAGGAACACACATGAAGCTTAAGTTTTATGTGCCAAAAATGTGAAAGATAGATTGGAATAGAGACACCAACAAAAAAAGAGACTCTCATGTATAATGTGAGACTTAACTTTCTGATGAGAGCCGAACAAATAAGCTAACCAAGTGAGGGTTTTAGTTCATTTTTGTGACACTGGGTACACACACCACTCTTTTTCTTAGTTGTCAATTTGAAATAATGTCTCAAGAAGTTGTCCAGGCTTCCTGGGAGATTTCTATTCTGCTCAAGATACAGGGTCACAATTAAGCACCACTGGTTCAATTGCAGTAGTATTAATACTTCTAAGATTTCTATGTGAGCGTGATGCAAACAGGAGCAGTTTTTGGCACACATTATAAGAAAATATTAAGGTATTCAAAACACATTGTCAAAGGGACTGGTATATCACTTCAATCTTGGAAGTATTGATTCACACTAGAGGTTCCTATTTTAGTTGTAGTATTGTGTTGAGCGTTTGTTTGTGTTTCATTTTAATATTTTACAGTCCAAAGATCTTTTTTTCTTATGCTTATAATGACATTTATTGAGAGAAGAGCTCCAGCAGCCTTGATTCATTTCCAATAAGTCTCACAAAGTGTGCTTCTCTGCGAGAGCAAACGCGTTCTTCAGGTGAACGGAGACTTTGGCCTCTTTCCTTTTCTTGTTAGCTCACTTCACACATTTTTGAAAGGTTATTTCAGTTCTCTGAGTCCTTATTATAGTCAATATAAACATTAACTCTCTTGGCAAGAATTTTGTTCCTCAGATTCATCGGAATAACAGCAGATTTCTAAACATATATGTACTAAACATCAGTGTATTTAGTTTTCTAAAGCAAATACTATTTAAAATGCAAGGGCAGATAAAACGATACAATCATGGGTGGTTTCATATCCTATTATGATGAAGAGACAGGTAAGGTAGACAAAAAATTAACAAAGAAAAGTCAGAATCAGGGTAGAGGAATGGCTCAATGGTTAAAGAGCTTGACTTGAAAGTGTGAGGCCTTGAGTTCAATTCCCAAGCACCAAATAAAGCTGGATGTGGTGGTATACCCCTGTAATCTCAGCACTCAGAAAGCTGAGGCAAGAGGATTGCCATGGATCCAAGGCCAGCTTGGGCTACATAGTGAGATCAGGACCAGGATGGGCTACAAAGCATTACTGTGTTTCAAATAACAACAACAACAACAGCAGCAACAGTGACAACAATAACAACAACAACAACACCAACATCAAAACAAACAAAAACAAAAAAACAGAAAAAACCCAAAACGTGAGAATCAACTGCACTATAGGTCAGATGGATTTAGCATATATCTACAGGCATTGTTACAAGCTACAAGATTATGGGGATTTACTTTAACCCTTATTATGATAAATAAAATAATTTTGAAAAATATAATAAAAATATAGATACATGTGAACTACCAAAATTGAACCAAAAAATATAAAAAACTAAAGAAATCAATAACAAGCAATGTAATAAAGCAGTAATAAAATTTTTACCCCCAAAAGAAAACACACAAACCCAGTGCATTTACTGCTGAATATTATCAGACTTTTGGGAATAACTGACATCAGTGGTCCTCAAACTCTCCCATGTTACAGAAAATAAAGAAATCTTTCTAGATTCATTCTATTAAGACTGTATTGCATTAATATCATAACCAGACAAGAATTCAACAAACAGAGAAAACTAAAGATGAATATATTTCATGAACATAGGTGCAAATATAATAAGAATATTTCAGATACAATTCATTAGTACATTTTAAAAGTTTACACACCATGATGAAGTTATTTTCATTTTAAAATGTAAGTATTGTTGAACGTAAAATCAATAAATGTAGTACACTATGTGTATGGAATGAAGGCTAAAAATTGATCATCTCAATAGATACAGAAAAATACCTTTGATAAAATTCATCGCCCCTTTTTGATAAAATCTTTGGAGCACATAGGTATATTAAGATCTTTTTCAAACTGATAAAAGTAATACATCCAGCATCATAATAAATTGAGGAGACTGAATTTTTGCTAAAATGAGAAACAAGAG
This sequence comes from Ctenodactylus gundi, assembly GCA_004027205.1. Taxonomy (NCBI): domain Eukaryota; kingdom Metazoa; phylum Chordata; class Mammalia; order Rodentia; family Ctenodactylidae; genus Ctenodactylus; species Ctenodactylus gundi. The sequence goes on from PVKB01001416.1 coordinate 95,106, forward strand.
AAGGGTGCTCTTTCCTGTTAAATTTAACACTCAGAATTTTGGTCACAGTAATAAGCCAAGAGAGATATTAAAACATATAAATAACCTAAGAAAGGTAACATTTTCTCTATTTGCAGACGACATGACACTTTATATAGAAGACGCAGGAAACTCCACGAGAATAATGTCAGATCTGATAAATTTGTAAAGGTGGTAGAATGCACCAAAAATGAACTCACTGGAAAGTAAATCAAGAAATTAACTTAATAATACCTTCAAAATTTAAAGACCAAGAATCAACCTAATCAAAGATGTAGAAGATCTCCACAGCAAAAATGATAAAACATCAATGGAAGAAATGAAAGAATGTAAGTAGAAAATGGACAGATCACCTAGATTCATAAATTGGCACTCCCAATATTTTTAAATGGCCATATGCAATCTACAGATTCAATTTAATTTCTGTCAAAATGACAACAATTTTCACAGAATAAGAAAAATATCTTTAAATATATATGGAATCAGACAAAACACAGAATAGCCAAAGGAATCTTGAACAAAATCAGAAATGCTGACAGCATCGCAATTCTGGATTTCAAGTTGTATTACTAAGCCATAGTAACAAAAGCTAAAAGGTACTGTCACAGAAAAAGACATGGAGACCCATGGAATAGAAAAGAAGACACAGAAACAAACTCATGTACCTGTGACTATCTGATGTTTTGCAAAAGGACCAAAAACTCATGCTGCAGAAAAGACAAATTCTTCAATAAGTAATGATGCGAGAACTTGATACTCAAGTACAGAAGATTGAAAATAAAACCTGATCTCTCACCTTATACAAAAGTCAATTCAAAATGCATTAAAGACCTAGATATAAAGTACTGAAAGACAACTTATGGAAAACAGTTGAAGCCACAGGAATAAGCAATGACTTCTTGAATAAGAATTCATTAGAAACGATAGCAAAAATCATCAAATGAGATTCCATCAAATTTAAAAGCTTCTGCAGAGCAAATTGGAGTAGAGAGATAAAATACAGATATAAGAGAGTAAAGAGATGATATACAGAATGAGGGCTGGAGGACTTTGATAGGTAATTTTTTAGAGAGCAATAAATCTAATCAAAAATGAATAAATTAAATCTATAGATACATTTCAAAAGAACTACAAGACTAGGGGGATATCTCAATGGTAGGGTGCTTGTCTAGCAAGCACAAAACTCTGAATTCAATTTTTCAGTTACCCACCGTCCCAGTTATGAATGGCCAAGAGGTATGTACAATATTTCAACATCATCCATTAGGGAAATGCAAATACACTGAGATTCAATCTCAACTCAGTCAGAACAGCTACAATTAAGAAATGCGTGTGCACAAAATGCTCAACTTCATTGTAAACCTTAAATTCTGCACTTGTACATATCAATAAAACGGGGGGGGGGGCAGAGAATACAACAGCAACAACAACAAAAATTTGAATGCTGGCAGTTATGTGGAAAAAAGGAACTCCTTACATTGTTGGTGGAAATGTAAACTAGCACACTCACTACAAAAATCATTATAAAGAGCCTTAAAATTAAACATAAAAATGGAAAGAATTAAAAGCTGCATACTCTAGTGATACATTGAGATTATGTTCATAGCTATGCAATGCACAAGACTTAAGCTGTGGAAATGATGTAGGTGTGATGAGCAGATGAATGGGTGAAATTAATATGCTATGTACACATAAGTGAGTGCTATTTAGCTATAAAAATAAAATGATGTCATTTGCCAAAAAATGAATGCAACTTGAAAGTATCGTTTCCTCAGAATAAACCACATCTAAAAGTTAAAAATAGTATTTTCCCTTATACAAATGAAGGTAGCTTTAGGAGGGAAATTCATTACCATAAAAGCACATCAAAAGAACTGGACAATCATGAATAATGATTCAACTCAGGGGTCTAGAAAAGCAGTAACAAACCAACTCCAAAACAAACAGAAGGAAAGAAATTATAACAACCAGAGCAAAAGCTAACAAAATTGAAACGTTAAAAAAATCAATGAAACATAAAGCTAGTTCTTCAAAAAGTAAATAAGATGGCTAAATCTCTAGCTAAACTGTCAAAAAGAAGGAAAGAGAAGAACGAATGTAATGTAATTATCAATAAAATAGGTGAAATTACAACAGCCAGTAATGAAATCCAAAGGATTATAAGAAGTTACTTTGCAAATTAATACTGAAATAAATTTAAGAATCTAAAAGAAATGGATGAATTTTAAACACATATCAGCCTCCAAAGTTAAAGCAAGAAGAAATAAAGTCAATGAACAGACCAATAAACAACTAAAAAATTGGCCAAGTAAAAAAAAAAAAAAAAAAAAAAAACACTTCCAACTAAGAAGAGCCCAGGGTCAGATGGATTTCAGCAGAATTCTACCACAATTCAAGGAAGGCTTAGTGTCAATACTTAGTAATTTTCCTCAAGAAACTGAGGAGGAAGAAAAGTTGCCAAAGGCATTCCTCAAAGCCAACCTAACTTTAATACCAAAGCCAGACAACGATCCAATAAAATAGAAAACTATAGGGCAACCTCCATAATGAACATAGATGTAGGCACTTTCTTTCTGAAAAAATTGTGAACTTTTTATGTCTTTTTCCTCTGCTATTGTTTGATTTTCATTGATATCGCTGATGCTGCAGTCAGTACCCATATGACAGGTAGAATTTTGGGATGCCTTGAAATTTCCTCCACCAGGTTAAATAGTCCGTGATCCTTAATCTCAGATCCAGGCAAAGTTTCAGGATGGGCAAAGTGGCAACAAACTTTTTTGCCAGAGCATCGCATGTGTGGTTTCTAGACCAATCACCAATAGAGTGTTTATTCCCATCTGAAAGCACTTTAGTTTGGCCTTACAATTCACATTTCTTTTCCCCCCATTATATGTTTGTGTGTGTGTGTGTGTGTGTGTGTGTGTGTGTGTGTGTGTGTGATACATAATATTTACAGTGAAATTAAGAAATCCAGATTAAAGTCATTTCATAGGCCTAAATGGGGGGATAGTGTGAACTAGTGGAGTGGAGTGAGTGTGGGAGGGTCAAAAATGGAGAGGGGAAAGATTTGTAATTTTGGTGTGCTATATATGTGCACAAAGTACTCAATTTCAATGTAAATATTATGCATCAGATATCCTAAATTATGTAAATATTATGTATATCCTGAAATTGAGATTAACGGTAGTTAGTGGACTACTTAATTTGTTACCCTTTCTTTCTAGATGTTTCCTTTCCTCCAGAAATCTGATTATGATATCATAGTCAAAATGTCATACATACAAAATAAAAAGTGAATATTAGAAGAAAAAAGAGAAAAACAGACATTATTCTACCAAGGCAAAGCCATTTAAAATACCACAAATTTCTCAGTGCAAGCTTTAAAGGCCAGGAGACCCTAGAGCAAAATCTTTCAAGATTTAAAACACAGCAAGTGTCAACCCAGGTTGTTGTATCCAGCAAAATTACCCCCGAAAACTGAAGAAGAAATAAACAATTTTCGTGACCAAGAATCCCTAAAGAAATTTGTGTTCATTAGCCCAGGACTGCAGAAAATGCTTGAAGGAATCTTTGAGAGAGAGAGAGAGACTAACAGCACCAACAAACATGAAGGAAAAGAAATATTGAAAAAGAAAGGGTTAAAATCTAGACATCAATCCTTTGCTTGGTATCTCACTACAACAGTACCAGCGTTCTCATAAAATCTGTGAAACTTTCCCCCATAGTTATTATTTTCATTAATATATTAGTTTGTAAAACATAAAATTATATATTCAACATGGAAAATAGGTATGAAATCTTAATCTGTGAAACTGCAAAAAGTCAAAGTGACATGCTTAAATTTTTTATTTAATTTGAGTGTCAGATTGCAGCTGTCTGCATTCCATTTGGAAATTGTAAGGTAACATATTTATGTTGACTGAAAATTGAATCACAAATATACCAAAATATTGATTATGTTTCTGGAAACCTTAAAACATATTTTTAAATTACTGAATCCGATTTAAAAGCAAGGGTGCATATTTTTCATCATTTGCAGAAATGTGTTTCACCAACATGTCAAAATGCATAAAAGTATTTGACTCAATTTGAGCTCACCATAATTTCAGTCTCATTTAGAATGCTGTTGTACCTGGAAACATTATATGAGTAAGTTGGTTTTAGTTTGAAGATGCGTGATTGACTTATTTAAGTGAGACTCAATTCCACTAAAAATGCTATTCTATAACCCAGCTTTTTAAAGTTTTGGCATAAATACTGTTTTGATATAATTAATGGCTGAATTTTGTATTGCAAATCATAAACTCTTTTCAACATTTTGCCCTTACTTAGCTATCTTACTTCTGAAAAATAAATGATGTTGCTGTAGTTAGCATCCATATTTTCAAGGAAATGATGGAATTTGTGATTATTCAATTCCTAGGTCTTTATGAAATTCACAGCTCTGATGACAATTTGCATGACATAATCAATTTTTAAAGCTATTGTGCATAATATTTCTTGTTGTACTATGCAATGATAATTCATCAAACATGACTTTCAGGCAGAAATTACATTATCTAATATAAATTTTACTAGTTCCTCTCTTTTATTTGTCATCACTAGAACACTAGAGCTATACCAGATATGTTCACAATTGAAAAAGAAAATCATTTTAACATATTTTTGTAATGATTCATATAAACCTCTTGATTTAGCTATTTCTTTTACTGGGATTAAACAAATCATTTCTTTGCTGTCATCAATACTCTTATAAAAAGGAAAGCTGTATTGTACGTGACGCATTAGTTCTCTTTTTGCATCACAAGAACACAAAATTTTAAATTATCTGCTTCATCTTTCAAGCCTCTTTCAATAGATTTTCCAATTTCTTTAGTTTTATTGGCTACAGTCTGGTGAGACACACTAATTTTAGAAATATTCTGTTTTTATTGGTGCATATTATGTAAGCTATGCCTTCTATACATTGCATATTAAACTCATCATTAAAAAATATTTTTGATATTTTCCATGCAAGTTAAAATCAATGTATAATAGAGAGACATGTTTACCCATGTTTATAAGAGAAAACTAACAACAACTAAATTGTGGAAGACATTGAAATATCCATGGACAAGCCAATGAATACAATAATTGTGGTAGAGGTACACAATAGAGTACTACTCCTGTATAAATACAAATAAATTTCAGGCTTTTGTAGATAAATGAACATATCATGAAACCATCATGCTTTGTGAAGTGAGTCAGACTCAGAAGATTAAGTCTCACATGTTCTCTCTAATATGAAAAACCCAGAATACAGGCATTTTACAGAAACAAACAGGTGTGATAAGGGGTCCATGGGACAGAGGGAGGGTGGGGGAGGACCAAAAAGGTGGAGAGGAAAAATTATAATGTTGACGCAATATATATGCACAAAAAACCCAAGCTCAGTGTAACCATCACATATCACATATATATGTAGAAAACAATCACAACGACGAAAATAAATAAATTAGTAGACAAGTCAAAAATAAGTTTAATAATCAAGTAAGAACACTATGCATCTATTAACTAACACCAAACACCTATTTTAACAAAGATTAATTTAAATATTCTTGACAATCACTGAATTTTATTTGCCAAATCTCCAAGTGCAAACATAACGTGTTAGAGTGTCGACTCCACCCTCCGTGCTCGGAAGGTAGCACACTGAGCTGCGCCTTGCTGTCCAACCGAAGCCACGCGTGCACACAAACTGGGAGGACGTAAGACTCAGAAGCAAAACCTCTCGCTTTTTGTTACTTCTGGCTTTCAAGTATAATGAAAATTATGGATAATGCTCTGATACGTGTGGAATCAAAATACTATGATTTCTTCATTCAATTCCATCATGTTCTACAAAATTTGTGCTATATAGTCAAGTTAAAAGTAATTCATATTTTAAGAAAGTTTGCCAATTTGTGAGCTGCATTCAAAGTCGTCTTGTGCTGCATGCTCTCCCTGGGCCGTGAGGTGGATACTTCTCCTCTAGGTACTTTTTGTTTGGTGGATACAGAGTTCGTACGACAACAAAGGCTTTGGGGTAAGCCTGGGCTGTAAGTGCTAGTGGATGCTGAGACAATGTCATTATACTATTAGTGTACAGCAAATCTGGACATGGGTGCTAAAATAATTAGATTAGAAGAAAAATAAGCAGCTTGCTTAGAATTTCTGAAAAGAAAGACACACACACACGCACACACATACACACACACACACAAGCACAGAAAAAGAAGCAATGTAAGTACTTAGCTGTTCAAGGTGTATACAATGCTTTGTGTCAGTAAGCATCAACAGCCTTTGTGAATCCATGATCTCACCTAATACCCAAAGTACGAAATTAGTAAGCAGTATAGGGAAATCCCCAGATTAAGAAAAAAATGTTATAAGGAAACTTAATACCTTTTCAAAAATCACAGAAATATTTCAACGCTCTAACACAAAAACTTAACAACGAAGTGAAAGGGACCTAAGAAGTCAGATTTTTGATCTAAGAATGCACTCAAAAATATCAAATGTATCAAAGACACAAAATCAGAGCATATCAAGCAGCAGTAAAACTCTGTAAGCTTGAAAACAGGCTACTTTCCAATGCATGCTTAGGGAAAAAAAGAAAAGAGGAGAAATGCAAAGAGATGGTTAGAAGTTTGACACACTATCAAAAGATGTACTATTTGGGCTGTCGGGCTCCAAGAAAAACTACAGAGTGCCAGTAGGGTAAAAAAGAGGGGGACGAGAACATTCATGCACAGGAAGTCACCAAATTTAACTGGACCAAGTTTATCTTAAGACATCGTATAATCAAATTTTCATAAGTAAAATATAAGATAAAAGGCTAGAGGAATGGCCCAGCAGTTAAAGTGCTTGCCTTGCAAACACAAGGCCCTGAGTTCAATTCCCCAGCTCCGCATAAAGCCGAGGGTGGTGGTGCACACCTATAATCCCAGCACTTGGGAGACTGAGGCAAGGGAGTTGCTGTGAGTCCATGGCCAGCCTGGGCTCCATAGAGAGTTCAAGACCAGCCTGGGCTTACAGACTGAGACCCTGTCTCAAAAAAAAAAAAAAAGTCTAAAATTCTCTTGATTGCAAGAAAATAGAAGCGACACGGGCTTTCCCACTCTCCTTTTGTCCCTCCCCCTACCCTCCCCGGGGGGGTGGGGGATATTCAACTCAACGTAAAATAATAAGAAACATTTGTTTGTTATGTGAAGACTGCTTCTCCTTTCACTAATAAATGATTTACTGAGGTTAAAAAATAAATGAAGGATGAACACTTCTAAGGCAAACAAAAGATGAGATATATCTCCACCAGAAAATTTCTACAAAATTAAAATAATTTCTTTTAACTAAAAGAAAGAGATGCTAAGGATCTAGAAAAATATAGAAAGGCATAAAATTTACTGGTAAAAAATCATCATACTAATGAAGGGAATCTATTAGAAAAGAAGCTAGAGGTTGAGAGAGGAGAAAGAACATAAAGGAGAGTACATATAATCAAACAATATTCTATGTCTGTATGAAAATATGACAATAAAACCACTAACTTGTATAATCCATGTGCACTCATAAAAATTAATTCGAGATCCATCTTGTCGAACTAGAAACAACGAATGACTCTGAAATGTTTCCTGATGTCAACATGCATATGGCTGTGGGGGGTAGTAGGGGGATTCATCCCCTTGGAAGCAGTTCAAAGAATACAGAGAACAGGTAAAATCGCAAGATAAGGGTGGTTGGAGTAAGAAACAAACCTGCACTCAACCGTGGCACTGCCTACAGGACAGCTTGGAGAACACACCATGTATCCAAAGTATGAAGTTCTCCAGGGTAAGAGACAACTAAGGGCACCCACTGCTTGGCACCCAAGATAGACACCACCACCTTTAATATTAGCCTGAGCTAGAGGCTTTCCCCATGGGACTTGGGCTCATAGTTTGAAGTGTCCATCTAGAAAAGCCTGCCTAGTCCTGTACCCTACAGGGATGGTGCATCGGAGAGAGACCCAGAGGACAGTGGCTCTAAAGCCAGAGCAAGACTATAAATGCTAGGGAAAGAGAGACAAAGAAGAGATGATGCACTCGTGATGGAATTTGGAATCAGAAAAATACCTAATGATCTCTGGTGCAGCAAGAAAAACCAAGGGCTTGTGGTGGAGAAAAAGGAGATATGGACCATGGTTGGCAAAAACCAACATTAGACAGAGTGACTCAGCAGTCCCCATGGGAAATAAAAGTGGCAATTGCTTTGGAAAAATGATGCTTAGGCGATGATTCTGCACTGGGCTAGTGTCTTTTAGGCAGTGAGCAAAGCAGAAAATGTCACCCAGAAAGAGACTCAAATGGCAGCTGGAAACTCCAGCTCACTGTGGGCTAAGGCTGTAGCCTTTTCGACCATAGACACTACTGGAGTTATGAGCTAGAGAGAATTTTTGATCTTCCCACACGTGGGAAATGGAGAAAGAAACATAGGGTGGAGTTAGCCATGAATATTTCAGCCAAAGGTCAACTTGAAGCCTAAGTCTGAGACATACTAGGGGTAGTGTGAGAATGCCTGCTGGCTGTAACTTGAAGAAATTTGGGGGCTCTTGAATGTGGTGGCTTTAAAACAGGAAATATCAAGATGTCCCAAAATGGTCATCCTAACCAACACAGCATGATTATCTTCTTCTATTACACATTTATTTGCTCACTTTTGCTTCCCTGTTATTAGGATTATTTATATATAAATGTACATGTGGATATAAATTTGTAAATTACTTTTGTGCTCTTTGTCCTACAACATTCCAGGTTATATTGTCACATATTCTGTCATCAACGCTGCTTCACAGAAATATTTACAATTCAATGCAAGTTAAACAACCGAAAACAGTCTCCCTACCTCTTCTCTCACCTCCCAATTATACTCCCTTCCTTTTACTGATCACTTTATCTTCTTCCACAGTCCTCTCACCTTTCAAATGTTTCTCTGCTGTTTTATTCTTTTTCATTTTCTTATCTTTTCATATTCTTATCTTTTCCCTCCTACTATTAGCATTCATCTAAATACTTTTATATTTTATTTTTTCTCCTAGCCTATTTTATTTCTCTCCCTACCCTATTTTTGGGATAGGAAAATAGTAGAGATCTCTTTCAAGAAGTTTGTAATTACCTGATACTAGACTTAGATTCTCAATTTCTGATATTATGGATAGTTATTCCCTCTGTTTAACACAACTGAGGGGTCGGATCTAACATTCGAAATATACTAATGGCAGACTCTCACATCAAGACATATCTGCAAGCTTGAGGCCATTACAAAGAGAAAGTCACTCATCAAAAAGAGCTCATCAGTGGAAGAGACATCTTCTAATTTGATCGCTAAACTTTAACACAGAATCACAACTGTAATGACAAAACAAAGCAATATGAAATCCCCAAACTCTTAACTTCCACAAACCTGATTGCGTACATATAGAAGTAGATGAAATTTCAAAAAAAAATTCAAAGAAGAGAGTTAAATGGCAAATAACAGATACATACCATCAACTGAGTGGATAAAGTGCTAAAATGATTAATGACTTTAAGAAGAGATGAATAAGAAGCAGAGTGCATTAATAAAAGTGATGTAGGATATGGAAAACCATCTAATGGAGAGAAAGAAAGTATGAAAAAGAATCAAGCAGAAACACCAAAATGAAACACTGAATAATTCAAATAAAAAACTAAGTTGAAAGTCTTAGCATAGGCATGATGAATCAGAAGAAAGTCAATCAGAACTTGAAAAATGGGTAGAAGTGTCAACACATTCATTCAGTAATATTGAGAGAAAAAAATAAGGTGTTAGCAGTACCAAATAATGTATATGGGCAACGTCTTCAAATTAACTGCATATTTCTCCTCAGAACCATGTAAAGCCAGAACATTTAAGGCCAGAAACATGTAAGTCCAAAAGGCCATGAAATGGAGTTTTAGAGAACTAATGCCAATGTTCCTCAAATTTTCCCACATAGTGAAAGTGAAATAATGCTTCCAAATTTCTTCTTTGAAGCCATCATTATCCCAAATCTACCGCAATGATTCTGCATGGGCTAGAGGGTTTTTTTTTTTTTTTTTTTTTTTTTTTTTTTTTTTGCCAATGGGAAAGGCAGGAAATGTTATTCAACAAGAGATTTGACAGCAATTGGCACCTCCAGATTCTGGAGGCAGATAGAAGCTGCCAGCTCTCTGTGGGCTAATGCTTACAAAAATTGTGACAACTGGTGGTGTGAGCATTAGATACTCACATAAAGAAGAGTCAGACTAGATTCTAATTTCTCCCCCCTGTACTAAAACTAATCCAAAGTGCACCAAAACTATAGATATAAAACAAGAATCATTGAAGTGGCTTGAGGGCGTCTTGGGAACAACACCTAAAGGGCACAGATAAAAACTTCTTGACTAGAACTCTACTAGCATCAAATATAATAGCAAGAGTCAACAAAGGAGATTATACCAAATTAAAAAAAAAAAACTTCGTCAGAGAAAAAGAGATAATTAAAAGAACGCAGAGAGAATTTGCAGAATGGGGAAAATGTCTTTGCTAGGTATTTTTCTGATAGATGTTTAATATGTAGACTATATTATAAAAACTCAACAATTTAATTGCAGAAAAACTAAAAAATAGCAAAAACAGGCAACAGAACTGAATAGACAATTCTCAAAAGAATTACCAATGACCAATGAATGTACAAAAATTCTCAGTGCATTTAGTCCTTAGAAAAATGCAAATCAAAGCTACGTTGAAGAACCTTTACACTGAAATCAGAATAGCTATCACAAAGAATAAATAAGTGGGCAAATGTTTGAAAGAGAAATATTCATACATTGTTGATGAAAATATAAACTAGTACAAGCATCATGGAAATTAGTGTCCAAATTCGTCAAAAATCCCAAAGAAGATACTATTTGATCTGTCCTATCATTCTTGTATATTCCTAAAAGAGTTAAAAGTAGCAGAATGAAATGATGCATATGTAATTCTGTTTGTAGCAGGACAATTCACATTAGATAAGCTCTAGAAACAGCCCAGATACCCGTGGACCAAAGAACGGGTGAGGAAAATGTAGTGCTTTCATGTGAGTCCTCGGGTGGGAACATCCACACTTACCTGATACTCCAGCTTGCAAATCTACCCTCCAGATTTTGAGTTTATATGCCTTTCCAATTGTATTAAAATATTCCTGAAATGTCTATAAAATACCAATCTATCATCTATTCATCCATTTTCAATGTTTTCATATCTATCCTCCTAGTGACGTGTCAGTTGATGGTCTACCAGTCTACCATCTACTCTATTTAGCACTGTTTCCGTTTCTTTGGGGAGCTCTACTAAAAAAAAGTTGTAAAAAATGATCTCTTGGTACATTTACTAAAAATGAATCCACAGAACTATACTGAGTAACAAAAGAAAAAGAAAGAGAAAAAAAGAAAAAGCCCATCAATCTCAAACATTGCATACTAAATTTTTTGTTTATATAAAAATCTTAAAATAATAATAGCGTAACAATATAAAAAGAGTTGTAATATCCAGACTTTGAGCAAGTATTGTGGTTAAGAGAAAATGCCAGTGGTCATGAAATGGTAACACAGTGATGCTTGTAGTAATAGACTCTGTAGTTTTCTATGTTGATATAAATACCCTGGTTGTTAAGTTGTACTATAGTTTCCAAATTATGTCATTAGGGAAAATACATCATGACTATGTAGGACTTCTCTGTAATTATTTCTTATACATAGATTTAATCTATAGTTAACCCAAAATAATAATTTTAATTACAAATCAATTTTTATTAAGAAAGTAATAAAATTAAAAATAATTTAATGAAAAATATCACATTACAAAATATCAAATTTACTATATGTACCATGAAACTTATACACTGCAAGTTATAAGACATTCTTGAAATGAACTAAAGTGATCTTAGTAAATGAGTATACACATGCTCTATTTATTTATCAAAAGATTTAATGGAGTTAATCTGGCATCATCTCAAATGATATACAAATATAGCATGCTTTCTACTAAGTTTCCAGCTGCCAGAATTTTGTCTAGAATTTGACATGCTGATCCCAAAACTTATATAAAAATATAAACAATTCAGAATTTTGAAAAGTCTGGAAGAAAAATGAATTTATAGTTCTCACATTTCTGTTTTAAATCTTACTGTAAACTAAAAACAGTCAAACCACAGGTAGAAAGATGGATAGATAGATAGATAGATAGATAGATAGAAGCAGAATTGAGAATCTAGAAATTACACTGCACACGTATGGTGAACTGCCCTTCAGCAAGGCTCCTGAATGTGTTCAACAGGAGGAGAGAATTGACTTTTAAGAAATAGTGCTGTGAAATTTTATAAATGGGTGACCACATGCAATAAGAATAAAGATGCAGGGGCTGGAGGAGAGCGAGGCCCTGTCTCAAAAAAAGATGCAGCATTAGCTTATACTATATAGAGAAATTAAGTAATTTTACTAAAAGCAGATCATATTTAAGTGAAAGAACTAAAAAATATAAAGTTCTGAGAGGAAAACATAGGGCTAAATCTTCACGACAATAGGTTAGGTAATAACTCTTTAGATGCAACACCAAAAACAGAATTGATAGCAACAACAACCAAATAACAAGAGACCTTAGAAAAATTCAAAACTGACATGCTTCAAATGATACCATTGAATAGCTGATAGAATGTGCAGAAAACATATTTTATATAAAGGAATCGTATCCAGAATATATGAAAATTGCATGTAATTTAACTATAGAAAGATAAGTCAATTTTTAAAAGAGCAGAGAATTTGAATGACAACACAAAATGGGTATCACTAAGTACCTGAGAACGAGGGTCAACACTGCTCATCATCCAGTGGAAGCCCATCGAAGTACAGTTTTCTACCCTACTGGTTTAAATAAAAGATAGTAAATATCATATGTGTTTCATCAAAATATTTCCTGATTTAGAAAATTACTCTCTAGTCTTCTCATTTGAGTGTTAATGACAATCTGAATCATTCAATTATTAGCATGTAAAAGGCTAAAAGTAGTGTTTCTGAAATTATCTTCTTAGTGTTTAGTTGTGAAGTGTACCACAAGTTTTAAATCATGTTTGCCAATAAATACTTGGGTAAATCTCCAGCATTACAAAACAAAAACAAACAAAGAAACCTGAGAATACATGACGAGTACATGGGGAATGGATAAGAACTTTTTATGGAGAATATTATCCTATATTATGTATGCATATCCATATATAAGGATCTCTGTGTATAAGCCAGAAACATTGAAGGACATAGGAAAATACTCTTTGAAATCCATATAAGATAACTTGCTTCCAATATCCATGTGTTCTCACTTTTGATGTAAAGTTTAACCAGATCTTTCAAATTAAAAAACATTTACAATTCAAAACCTGAAACAAATCCTGCCAATGTTTTCATTTTTCTGAAAATTATTAATACATTTTCAAAAGAATAAAACAGGGTCCTGAAAATTTATATTTGGTGATTGAATGCATATGTAGGTATTCAGTTTGGGGCTAGCTTTTTCTTTTTTTACAGAAAATTATGAGCAATAAAATGCACAAATATTTTCCCATAAAGTTTGATAAATATATAAGCAGATGTTACCAACATTTCAACTAAAAGATTTCCTCAGAAAACAACAACAACAACAACAACCAACTGTGCTCCTTTCGAGCTAAGCCAGCCCTCTACAAAGATACCACTGCCTTTAATTTCCCACACCATAGTGTGTCTCTTTTCTTGTATAACTTCTTTATAACTGCAAATTTATAAATTTCAATTCAATTGTGAAGTTCTTACCAAATATTTTCAAAACGAACTTTACCCATGCCATATTTATTGTCATCTCAAATCTGTGCTAGCCCTTTGACCTTTATATGAATATCTTCCTGGATCCTGCTTCGTCACCTCACGCTTTGTATACAGAAGTCCAAACACTATGACAGCACATTTTGTTGCAGTCAAAGATGAGCTTTCATGATGAGGGAAGGAACTTTTGTGAGGGTTTTTTTTTGTTGTTTATTTGTTTTGTTTTGTTTTGTTTTGTTTTGTTTTGTTTGAGAAAGAGTCTTCTTCTGTAGTCTATGCTCATCCTGAACTATGTAGCCAGGCTGTCCTCAAACTCACAGCCATCCTCTTGCCTCAGCCTCCTAAGTGCTGGGATTGTAAGCATGTGCCACCACGCACAGTTTATGCAGTCCTGGAGGATCAAACGCAAGACCTTTAGCTTGCTAGGTGAGCCCTAGAACCGCTGAACTCCGCCCTCAGCCCCAAAGCTTTGTATTTTTAACAAAATCTTTCTGTTGTTGCCTATCTTGTGTTTGCTCTATGGATTGTAAAATTTTAAACCATGTTCCCTAGGTAGTCATAATTCTGTGATGGACTCCAGACGTAAAAAAAATGCCTAAATTCATAAGATGAAAATAATATTTTAGTGGTTGAAAAAAAGAAAAATAGCTTTGAAACAACATAAGAGGGATCACATAGCTTAAGTGTGTTAATTACTGATAATAAAGGGAAACTTGCACCTTCCAACTTGGTATTTTAAATTTAGTGCTACCAAACATACTGCTCTTTGTGATGTATCAATTATATAATTTAAAAATTTACTAAGTTAATCAGTTCAACATGTGAAATATTGCTTTGATTGTGGTAGATTATTGTTTTGTTCATTAAATTTATATATGTTATATGGCTATATATTTAATAATACTCAGATTGTGCTTTTATTTCTTTTTATAAAAAGGGGTAATGATTACTTTGTTTCATTATTCAAAAATAATATTTTCTGTCAGTGAGATCAATATAACTACACACATTCTCATACACGAGTTACAATATTTTACATGTTATAAAAAGCACAGGTTAAGAGGGTAGTATTTTGTTTAAAACACTTGCCTAGTATGTGCAAGGCCCTAGGTTTGATTACCTAGCTTTGCATTAAAAAGCTGGATGCGGTGGTACATGCCTATAATCCCAGCACTTAGGAGTCTGAGGCAGGAGGATTGCTGTGTGTTGTAGGCCAGCCTGGACTATTTAAGGAGATCAGGACCAAACTGGACTCAAAATGAGATCCTGTCATTAAAAAAAAAGCACAATGAAAAAATTACCTGTTGAGTATAAGGGAAGCAACACAGATCGGGACAGACAAGTGCTTTTAAGACATGGATAGACATATACAGATAAAGCAAATTCAGCATGAGGAATATCAATACTATGTACTCTGGTGCTATACACAGCTTCAATGAAAGGTTTCACTTTAAAATAGGGCATATGAAAGGTAAACCTGTTGACTCCTAGCTGTTTCCGCAGTTCTACTCCAGTGTTATCTTGTGAGACTATGGATTCATAATACAGGTCTCACATTGGTTTGGGAATGGATGCCTTTCCTTGAGCTCTTTGTAATCCCAACAGAGAAGACTGTTGAATATTCGATTTGTGTCAGTCAACCAAGATAAAAAAATAATTATGAGTATTGTTAAAAGGAAAAAGAACAAAAAGCAGAAATCACACAAACATACGAAATCTGCAGGTTATATTGCAATTGATCACATGGTTTTCTTGATTTAAAATTATGGTAAAATGGCTGTTCATCATGAATACTTTGTACTCCATTCTAGATAACGATGTTGAATTACATACAATAATACAGGGGTAGAAAAACGATGCAATAGGAAAAGTTGGTGGACTTAGCTACTTACTAAGAAGTTTGCGTGGAGTTGGAAAACACCAGTACAATGTACTCCAAGCTGATTCTCAATAAAGGATAACCTTTGGAAACTCACTTTTTAATGATAATATGAAATACAATGTACTTATATTTTTACTATTCATCTGATGTAAGTGTTTTCACTCCTCAGCTTCACTTGAATGATTTTCTGGGACATTTCTAAAATAACCTTATTGAAAGTCGTGCATATAAAGTAATAGTAGAATAGAACCCAAAAGCACTCTTTCTGAAAGCACTGAATTTCTTTTAGAATGAAATTGCCTTCAAAGTTTATTAGACTACACTTTGCAGCCTGTCAGCATTTGTAGTTTTTTTTTCAATTTATTTATTTATTTGTTTGTTTATTTATTGAGACAGAGTCTCGCTCTGTAGCCCAGGCTGGTTTTGCACTCACGATGGAGCCCAGGTTGGCTCTGGACTCATGGCAATCCTCCCACCTCAGCCTCCTAAGTGGTCGGATTACAGGTGTGCACCACCGCACTCGGCTTTTGTGGTGATGGGGAATTGAACTCTGGTAATTGGTGCTGTGTTAGCACTTGCTAGGCCAGAGCTTTAACCACTGAATCATTCCATGAGCCATGTGGTACATTTTTGATGTATTAAAAATATAGAAAATATGGATTGTACATATGAAAGTCAAAGTGCTCTGCTTTGAAGAAGAGATACTATGGTTAAACGATCATAACATGAGCTAACTGTGTTTTTGAAATGTTTAATCCAACACTTGTAATTATAATACAAAGCAACTTCTCATGGACATTCAACAAGAATTATGGCCCTTTCTAGCTTTCGAAATTGTTGAAGAATCATGCAATTGAGGTCTTATGATAACTGTTCTAGGATGAGATAAACTGTTTGGTAACAATATATTGAGACTTTTTCAGCCTGGTTGCCTACATGTTAACACTGCAATAGTCTATTTCACAGTGTAATGACTATTGTATTGCAGTGTTAATATGTAAGAAACGAGGCTGAAAATTATATTTGATACCAGAGATTTTTAAAAAAATTCTCCTTACAAACTTTTATCTTTCAATTTCTTGTAAAATTTTAAAAAACAGGTGAAGAAAAGCAGTACCTGTGCATATATAGAGAACAAATTTAAACAGTAATAATCATAAGTATCTGCACCTTTTATGTCATGAGTTTTATCTGTTACAATGATTAACTTATTGTAACAAAATAACTGTGTGAAAAGGTTATTCTAATATTGGCTGATTTTGTATGCATGAACTTTAGTAAAGTCTTTGAGTATTTAAATACTTATTGTATAAAATGCTATCTAAAATTATTATGTGCACCTACATTTAAAAAAATACAGTAAAAGTCACATTGCAATTAATCCTCATGAAAACACTCTCCTTTGCTTAGAACACACTCATTTCATCTTTCTTGTCTTTTTCTGAAGCAGTTCTAGAAGTCCTCCATGTGAGTGTCTTTAGTGTTCCTACTCATCATGGTTGCCTTGTCAAAACATTTACATTGTGTGGTCTAGTTATTAGCCTACCATCTGAGGTATAGGTGGTGAATACTTTTTCCCATTCTGTCAGTTCAGTCTTTACTGTGTTGACAATTTCTTTTGCCATGCAGAAACTTTTTAATTTAAAATAATCCCATTTGCTAATTTTGGGGACTATTTTGTTTTGGGTGTCTTTTTCCCATTTTATTGATATGTATACATGCAAAATTTAAGGTTTACAACGGAATTGAGCATTTTGTGCACATATGTATCTTGTCAAGGTGACAAGGGCTTTCCCACTTTCCTTTTGTCCCTCCCCTCATCCACCTCTCCCTCCCCGCCCTACCTCCCTGTTTCACTTTGTTTTTAGTTTTAAGTTCCATAAGAATTGTGATCTGGGACTCTCATATCAGAGAGACCATTTGATGTTTCACCTTCTGCTTCTGACTTACTTCACTAAGCATGATGTTCTCAAGCTTCTTCCATTTGCCTGTAAAAGCCTCCACGCTGTTGGACTTTATAGATGCATAGTATTCCATTGTGTATAACACAATTTGTGTATCCGTTGGTCTGTTGATGGGTATTTTGGTGACTTCCATATTTTAGCTATTGTTAGTTGTGCTGCTACAAACATGGATATACAAGTAGTGAGTTAGCATTGACATCTTCCTTTTAATTTTATGGAAGTGAATATGGAAATTTGAAGTTTGGTCTTCCCTGAAGTTGTGGTCAAAATCTGCAGAGAATCCATCAGGGTCTTGACTTTTCTTGGTTGGTAAGGTTTTTTTTTTTCACTATTTCATTGCCAGTTAATTATTTATTCAAAATTTCTGCCTTAATTCTTGCCTTAATTTCAGTAATTATTATGTTGTCTAGGAATTTATTCATTTTGTAAGTTCTCCAGTTTATTACAGTGTAGATTTTCAAAGTAGTTTCTTTTTATAATCCTGTGTATATTGGTGGCATTTATTGTGATTTTCCCATTTTGGCTTATAATTGTATTGATGTAGATTTTTTAATTTTCCTTTGTGTAAGATTAACTAGGGATTTAGAAATCTTGTTTATCATTTCAAATAAACAATTTTTTGATTCACTGACTTTTGTATTCTTTTTTGTTTCAGCTTTGTTTATTTCTACTTTACAATATCTTCTTGTTTACATAGGGATTGTACTTTTTTTCTAGGTTTTTGAAAGTCGTTATTTTGTTAGTTATTCGGAATTGCTCTAATTATTTCTGTATTAGCTTTCACAGTAACAAGCTTCCTTTATATAAGTACCACATTGTATCTCAAAGTTTTTGATATGACGGGCATCCATTGTGATTTGAGTTTAGAAGAATTTTCCTTTTATCTTAATTTATTCTATGACACTTTGAGAAGTCTTAGAGTGTATTATCTAATCTCTGTGATTTCATTTTGTGTGGCTTCCTTTGATATTAACTTCTTGTTTCATTCCAGTATGATCTAATATTATACAGGTAATTGTTGCAATTACTTTGTATTTACTTAAGCATGCCTGATGACCCAGGGTATGGTTTATGTCTGAGAGAATTTCATGTGCTTCTTAGAAAAATATGTACTCTGCTGTTGGTGATTGAAACACTTTGTAGATATCTATCAAGTTAATCTGTTCATGACTGTGACTTGGTTCTCAAGTTTCCTTTTATTTTTGTCTTGGTTGACCAGTCTACTTGTGATGGTTATATATTGAAGTCTCTTTGATTATATTGGCATCTATCTGCTCTTTTATAACCAATAGTTTTTGTCATGGAAAGTTGGGCAGACCAGTGTAGAGCGCATACATATTCACAGTTATTGTTTCTCTTTACTTAATTCTTCAGTTTACAAGTGCACAAAGGCCTTCTTTCTTCTGGCCATTTTTGGCATGAAGTCTGCTTTGTCTGAAAATATATGACAACTATTCATGTTCATTTTAAAGCTGTAGTTTTACGAGTAAAATTTTTAATCTTCTCACTTTCAGTCTGTAGTTTTCTTTATCAAAGATGTGAATATCTTCTACTTTTCCACATGATTCTTCTGGTCACTTGTATGTGTTTGCAATACCTAATACATTCAACTTGAAGAACTGGTGCATGTACATGCCATCACTTACTTACCTTTATTTTACTTTTCTCTCAATTACTGTCATTTCTCCTTTTCCTTAGATGCTTCCGCATCTTCACAAAGTCCAAGCCTCTCTCCCCTATCATATTTAGTTTATTTTGCTTTTTCAATTATATATATATTATTTTTCTCAAATAAAAGGAACCATAAAATATTCAACCTATATCTGTTAAATTTTGATAAAACGATTGCTAAGGTACATCCATTTTTCTATCAGGGGCTCAAATATATTCTTTTATGACAAAGTGGTACTCCATTGTGCCATTGTGCATGTATGTGATGTTTTATTTATCAATTCATTTGTTGATGAGTGTGTAAGCAGCTTCTAAAGTTTAGTTATGAGTTTTTTTGTTAGAAACATGGGTATGCATCTGTCACTATAATGTGATGTCTTTACCTCCTTCAGAAAGATACCAAGATTGGGTATAACTGGCTCAAATAGAATTTTTATTTTCAGTTATTTCAGAAATCTCCGTAATTATTTTCATAACACTTGTATCATGTTAATTTTTATGTACTTAATTTTTAGAACTATTGTAAATAGGAATATTTTCAATGAGTTCATTGTTAATATAGAGGAAATCCATTATTTTTGCATATTGAATTTATACCCTGCCACTTTGTTGAATTTGTTTATTAATTCTTAATTCTAAGAAACTTCTGATAAAGACTTTGAGTTTTCTGTTTAATATATCATGTTCTTTACAATTAAGGACATCTTGACTTCTTTTCCTATATATACTCCCCTCCTTTCTTTCTCATACCTGGTTGTTCTGTCTAAAATTTTGAGTGTTATTTTAGACAAGAGTGATAAGAGAGGACACATTTTATGTCCTAATTTTTGAGAAAATGCTTTTAACTTTTACCTACTCAGTATGATCTTACAAGTGGGTCTGTTATAAATGACATTTGTAAGTTTGATATAAATTTCTATTTTTGTCAGAATTTTAACACAATTGAATTTTGGTTGTTGTCAAATGTTTTTCTTCTGTTAATATAATTATGTTTTCGTTCCTGTTTATTTGCTTTATTATACTTATTGATTTATATATGTTGAACTATTCTTCTATTCTTGAGACAAAACTCTTGTGCAAGATTTTCTATTATAGCCTAACTAAATTTCAACCCCAGTCAGAAGATAGTGGATAAATGAAAGCACTATAAGCAAGAATAAGACAGATTAGCAAGAGTTATGAGTGAAACAAAGAGAATACATCTTTAGAATCTATAGAAAGATTTTTCAAAAAAGGGGTAAAGAACTAGAGAGGGAGAAATTTACAAACTAACAAATAACAGAAAGAGACAGAGAAGAAAGCCAAGAAAGGAAAAAAAAGAAAAACAAAAAAAAAATCAACTGCAGAAAAAAAATGCACATTCATTGTACCTACAGAAAACCCCAAACCATTGAAGTCAGGCCAAAGCTTAAGAAGAAGAGGAAAAGTAACAAGGGAAAAAAGCGGTGACCCTGCTTCACTGTTTGTATGGGAGGTCTTCTGTTCTTAGCCTTGGATCCTGCCTTGTTTGGTGAAAGGTCAAGAATTCCTCCAGCCTGCGCCTCCAGCAGATGGAGCTCTCCCTGTCACCACATTGCAGTGAGGATGTCTCAGAATTTAGTGGAGCAAGAGGTCCAGGGGTGCTCCTGGTTGTACACGCAGATGCCCTCTTCTTGGTGGGTTCTGGGGACATCAGTAATGGGCAACAGAATGTGCAGGACACCGGTGATTACATGCATGGGGCACAGGGTACTGATGACGGCAAGCATGGGGCACGGAAAATGGCCCAGGGTGATGGCAAGCATCACCTTGTGGCAGCCATATCCTTAGGTCCTGGGTTGCTAGCACAATTGCCTCCAAGTCTGGGTACCTTCAGCACTGCTCCTCTGCCATCTTGGCTGAAGTCTTTTTCTTTTTAGAATGTTTTGTGCTGTGATTTTGGTGAATAAAGTTGCATGCTTTCTTAGTCTTTTATGGCACTTTTTCTTTAGTTCTAAAATTCTGAGATTGAGGATTTTTTGAGTCACTTAATAGCTGTGAAATATAGCTTTCTGTAGGCTTCTTGATTTTGCCGAGAGTTTGTTCAGGAACATCAGCCTGATTTACCTTCTTTAATCCTTGCTTTGCTTTTTTTATGCATTGAACTAAACAACTCGTACTGTCAGTTGAATTTTTGTATCTTAAATTTCTGCTTATATTTTCTAATTCTTTATCAAAATGGTCCTTCATATAGCATTATTCCGCATACCTCAATGAGCATGATTTTGTCTTACTTGGTCACAATGAACATTTTAATAAAATCTGTTTATTTAAATTTTATATTGTTTAAGCTAACTAAACACCTTCAGAGAATGTATTTCTTTTTTAATCTTTTCAAATATTTAAGAATTTTATTTTTGAGTTCTTTGTAACTTTCTCAACTTCAGTATATGTAAGATAAGCCTCTAGAAATGTAAAGGTTTTGAGGTGCATCTTAACATCTTGCTTTCTGATATTTTGCACTGCTTTTATGCTGAAAGTTAAAAATCAATTAGTGCAGAAAAACTCAAGCATTTTTCTTTTTAAATTATACTTGAGTTTCTTTGTGTTTTGTTGTTTATAACCCTTTTTGATACTAAATGAAAAGGGTCAGTCCTGATAATTGTTTTGAAGAGAGAGAACAATTATCAGGTATATCAATATGTAGTATGGTAGAGGTAGTTTGAGAGGTGATCTGTGTAGGCAGGAAAAAGAAGTAAGAGGATGGGAAGTATAACTGGCATTTGATGGAATGTGTAAGAGGCTCAGAACTAATTAATAAGCTGATAGAAAATTGTATTTGAATCTTCAGTGCGCAGTTATAGTGATTACCTTCTTATCACCATGAAAATACTTTTCAACTAAAATGCTAGTGCTTATTTTCTACTTCACATATACAAACACTGCACACACAACACACATGTACATTTGTGCACGAGCACACACACTCTCACACACACACACACACACACACACACACACCAAGAAAGGAAGAAAAGAAAGAACGAATGAGAGAAGAGATAGAAAGAGAGAAAGGAAAAAGAAAGGTAAAGGAGAAAGATAAAAAACAAAACAGAGAAATTTGGGGGAATAAAAAGAGAAAAATGCATATAAAAAATACAACAAAAAATCCCCACAGGGACATTCAAAAGTAAAATGTCCTTTCTGATCAACAACAAGCCTGCCTCTGGTTTCCTTGGATTTCAGCTCTGTTACAGCGCAACTGGGCTTCATTGGGTGTGATTTGCTGTCTAATTTGCTCTGTCCCGTCATCAGACACCTTCAATTGGTTCAAATTATTGGACAAGGCAGGTATCTGGCCTTCTCCTGATCTTGAGGGCTACTATGATTTGGATCTGGAGTGTCTCTCAAAAGCCTCATATATTTGAGTGTAGTGTGACAACTGCCGAAGAGTTTACTATTGAGAGGGGAGGCCTGGCTGGAGGAGGTAGAAGTTTGGGGCTTGATCTGGAGGGACTGTGTCTCTTGTTAAGACTGGGAAAAACGTATACCCAAGCCAGAGCTTTCAGTTGTGTGTTGTGGACTTGTGGACCAAGAAATGACGGAGGAGCACCCACAGGTTGTAGGAGGCCCAACAGTCAAGTTGAACGGAGTAAAGGAAGGAAGAAGAAACACTGTTACTGCAGCAGCCTCTGGTCTTGCCCGAGTCTCCAGATACCGCTCTCGCTTTACGTACCTTCTGTCCTCAATGATGTGAGCGCATCTCCAGCCTCTGCTATGTGCTTCCACTTTTTCTGGCGGCCGTGAATGAACTATGTGAGACTTACTAAACTGTGAGCTAAATAAATCTTTGCTCTTTTAAATTATGCAATTTGGGCAATCTGTTCTATCAACGAATAGGTAATTAAGATGTTGACTTTGCCTCTTGTAGTTTCTCTGTCTAGCCCTTTAATACATTGATGCTTTTTGGTGTGTTGACTAGTATTTCTCTGTATAGACAGGGCCTGGCAGACAAGAGGAATCAGTGGAATTTTGCTCGCAATGTCCACTAGCTTTTCAGAATTTAGTGGCCCATGGGAAAGATCCCGCATTGTTGCCAAGCTTTGTGGCATTTGGAATGGGCAATAGTGGGAGGGAAACTTCCTAGGCCCAGAGCCCGGGAGTTACTCTGTTAGGAGAGGAGGAGTAGGCACTTAGGCCCTTTTCCAGTGTTTATTTTGCAATGTCAGTTTCTTCACACTCCTGCTCTTCTCCAATTTCCTATCCATGAACTAATCCTTATTTTGTTTTTCTGTTCCAAAGACGCCTCCTACTTCAGCTGCTGTATTTCATTTGATTTTACTTTAGACCTTCCTTATTGCCCTAATCTTAGGAATCTCCATGTTTCATATGTTCAGTTATTGTGTTCCGACTCTCAGTTTCTATTGCATGCAGAACCCTGGCAGGCAATGTTTTATAGGAATGGGTCATGGTGCTTAGCCACTTAGCTGCCTAGTTATAGCCTTCTTCCACAAGAGAATTAGACTCTTCACCCAAAATAGTACCTTTTCTGAAATTGGGCTATAAACAATGGCACAGTTGAGAGACATTCTTGCTCTTTACTATAAATGCCCCTCATACTGAACACTGGCGGCTCTTCCGTCACATTGGCCTGCCATGTTTGGTTCTTAAGCTTAGCCCTGTGATGGGTACTTTGGGATTCTGGCATGTGACTTTTAAATGCCTCATGTGTGGTGTTTGCTCAAACTCCATACATAATTTTTAAAACATACCAACCTTCCCATATATTTGTCATCTCTTTTTTTTTTTTTTTGATTTTTCAGAATCCTTTTTTATGGCTTTTTAAAACACACAGCACATTGTTGTTATTTATGGTCAACATATTATAAAATACCATACAAGAACATCTTATCCCTATGCAAATGTTCTTTGAGGCAGATGAAACATATTCCACTCTGTATACGCAACCACATCTTTATCCATTTATCAGTTGATGGACAGTTAACTTTCCATTTCTTAGCGATCATAAATAGTATTCACATGAAAGAAGTGAGTCATATGCTTTAGCTGCTTTAGAAGGAGTGAATAGGCAGATTGGAGAATAAAATTTGAAGACCATTGATTGCTATGGCAATGGGGGCATAAGAAATTAGAACATTTCTATACAAAGATAATTTTTTAAAAGCAGTAGCAGCAGCAGCGCAAGAATGAATGTTATGAGAAGGAGTTGAATTTGCAGATTAGTTAGAAGGCTCGTGCGTTGTCTGAGCAAATAAATAAATAAATGTCATAAGTAGGGAGGTTTTTCCAGTTTTAAAAAAGACCACTTTTCATCTGTCTTTACTTTCTCATAGTATAATATATGCATTTTAAATACATTGTATTAAAGGTTCATAATTTGATATGGCATCTATACTGTAAATTCCTATAAGAGCACATGCATGCACATAATGTGTATTTTAAATGAAGTTACTTTATCATTTAGATCTTATTTACTATAATAAGTCTGAAATTTAACATTAGAATGTGGTTTCTTTGTTGTACTTGTACCTCTTTAGGGGATGGAAATGGAGAATAATTTTACAAATTAGCAATGCGAATAATATCTCAAGTGGCAAGCTAATGTTATTCCTACTGTAAAAGCTTAGCGTGATATGCTGCCAACATCACCTATTTTAGGTAGTAAGCTGTATCAGTGTAGATAACGTCTATTGGAGCAATAGGTTTGAAATTCGTCTCCTATTTCCACATCATGCTGACTCTTACTGGTCATGTCATATTGTCAACACCCAAAAGGAATTACATGGGAAATGTTCTTCATTTAACATAATAATTTTAAGAAAGCTTTAAAATAGCTTTTAAAATAGCTTTAAAATACATTTTTATAATCTTTGAGACATTATACTTAACAAGTTTTACAAATGTGTTTATACCGTAATACTAACTGACAATCTGTTAGCTTTTTCCTTTAGTTAATCTGGTAGCTTTTCTGGTTTACAATTATATATTTATCTTTAGTATCATTATGATTAATCTTATGACATCAGCTAAAATAAATTGTAAATGTTTCATACTTTTTAAGAGTGATTGTTATGACTGTTGCACCATTTCAAATATTTTCTTAGGGACTTGAGAAGTAGCAGGTTGAGCTCTTGCCTAAATAGTGCAAAGCCCTAAATTCAATTTCACAGCATCACATAAGCTGGGTGCGGTGGCGCACGCCTGCAATTCCAGCACTTGGTAGACTGAGGCAGGAGGACTGATATGAGCTTCAGGCCAGCCTGGGCTTACCGAATGAGGTCAGGATGAGCCTGGACTACAGAGTGATACCCTGCCCCTTCAAAGTATGCGTTTTTAATATATGCTCAGTTACATAGTATATGCTTCTTTCTTCCTAAGTGCAACTCATAATAAGTATAAAATACTTATCACAGTTATTTTTTCAAAAAAAATTTAACAGCTCTCAGGCATAAGCTATGATATGACACTCTAGCCACGTCTGCCCACAGCCAGTTAAAATGAATATTTTTAAAATCATTTCTTTACTGAATTTGGAAGGGACAAGTAGTGCAGAATAATTTTGGGACATGGAGCCTAATCTGTACTTAAATGACAGCTTTGCTAGTTACTAACTGTGTGACTTGGGGAATCATGTAACTTTTCTGGACCTTGTATTTTCCTCAGAAAAAGCAGATAATAGTGCTCATGTCACAGAATTGTGGATGAATGTGGATAACACACATATTGGTACAAGAGCGAAGCAAAGTGTTTGATAGTCAGTAGATGCTTAAATATTGGTTAAATTCAAAACTGCACAAGCTTATGTGATAGCAAAATATTTGGAAAATTATGAAGATGACTGAATTCACATCTCATTGCTATGTGTGAGTAATTTAGGATTTCAATTTTCATGTTATCATAACTTTGTTGTATTTTTAGGGGAAGAAAAATTGCTTTAACTCCCTTGTAAACAAAAGTAGTACCAGCATCTGTAATAAATTCATACAGAGATAAAGGTATGAATGTGATCCCTCCCTTTTAAAGTTAATATAAGTTGAATACTGTTAATATTATTATAATATTAATCTATAATTTTCTTTGTTATTTCCACACACATTTAGTTTAATACGATTTAATTTATATTTCTCCTCTTTCTAAACAGAATAACTTTTATTTTGGTTTCTGAAGCACAGTCTCACTCTCATCCAAGGTTGGCTGAGAACTCATTATTGAGCTAATGCTGGCCTCAAACTCCAAATAGTCCTCCTGCCTCTGCCTCACAAGTGCTGGAATTGTAGGTGTGTGCCACCACATTCTGCTAATTTTCCTGAAAAACCAAACCCAGAGTCTTGCAGGTCCAAGGCAGGCACTCTCCTAATTGAGCTACTCTCTCAGTCCTAATGTAGTGCTTAATGTAAAATTATTTAAGGTGAATAAATTATTTACAATTCAATTGATTTTCTTGATAAAATTGGTTGTTAAAATATTAAATGGTGGGATGAGTAAAATGGTAGTTTCACTCTAAATATATGTTAATGTCTACTAGCACAATTTTTGCTCATTTTAAAGTTCTTATCTGAGTACTTACTTTGGCAAATTATATCAAGTACTCAAGGGATGAATTAACCTATGTTTTTATGGCAAAAACTGTTTTAGCTTAACACCTACTTGAATCATTGCTGTATATAATTGTAGAACTGCAAGTTATAAAAATAATAGCCAAAGTGTGGACACAGAAATCACTAATAATATTATTCTTCTTGGATAATGCAATTATGTAAATAAGAAGTGCTATAAAATATAGTCATATTTTGCTAAAACATATATCTTATTTGTAGTTATTTATGATTTTATTATTTCACATTTTATTGCGAGACTCTAGATTAAAAATTGCCCAATGATTCAAGAAATCTGCCTAATTAGAGGCTCAATATTTTATATAATTTTCTGTATAAATAAATTACATTTCTTGCTTGAAATACATTGGCTCAGTGGTTGCAAACAGATAGAATAGCACTGAGTTACCTTTGGAACTGAAAGTTCCTTTGGATATAATTTTATAACTACTGGTGACTTCCGGGTGTCTGTCCCTACTATGGATAGTGCATGCCTTCCCTAAAAGCCTTACCATTCCGCATTATTTCTTTCTAGAAACATTTTAACTTTTAAAAATTTGAACATAAACATATTACAGACTCAGGAACATGTCAATTATATGAAACTTGAAGAATTTGTGCCCATGTACAGCACTTCTGATCACTTTTTCCTCCCTCTTACCCTTTCCTCCTCCTTCCATGATCTTACACTTGCGGTCTGTTCCCCTTACTAAAAGTCCATTACCCCTCTTCCTACTCTCTTTTTTATGCTAAGATCTTATTACAGGTGTATTCTTGACAGTCTCATCTGAGAGACATCATGTCATACTTAACTTTCGTGTCTGGTCTATTTCTCTGAGTATTATTGACTCAAGGTGACTCTATTTTCTTGCCAATGCTTCATATCTTACTTTATGACTGCATAATATTCCATTGTGTGTATGCATGTAAGCATGTATGTATGTATATATATCACATGTTTTTAACCCATTCCTCTGTTGACGAGCATTTAGGTTGTTTTCAAGATTCAGATACTTTGAATTGTTCTGCAATAAATACGGATAAGTAGGGTTGTGAATGTGTCTCTGATATGATGACTTTAGTTCTTTTGGCGAAATGCCCAGGAGAGCTGTATCTGGGTCAACTGAAATTTCTATTCTCAGCTTTCTAAGGAATTCCTAAATTGCTTTCCATAGTGGTTGAACCAGATGATGGTCATATCAACTCTGTAGAAATATTTCTCCTTCCCCACATCTTCATCAACAATTTTTTTGTTCTGTTTTGTTTTCTGAATTTTTTTTTTTTTTTTGAGACAGCGTCGCTCTGTGGTCCAGGCTGGTCCTGAATTCACTTCAGAGCCCAGGCTGGCCTTGGACTCTCGGCAATCCTTCTGTCTCAGCCTCCCGAGTGCTGGGATTACAGGCGTGCGCCACCACACCCAGCTTATGTGGTGCTGGGGAATCGAACTCCGGTACTTAGGACTTGGCTTAGCGCTTGCTCAAGTGCTTTAACCACTGAGCCATTCCTCCAGCCCCTGAATTCTTTATGTAAGGTATTCTCACTCAAGATGGCATATTGATATTATTTTGATTTGCATTTCTCTGACAGCCACAGATATTGAACACCTGTTTGTGTGCTTAATAGCCTTTTGTACTTTTTCTTTTGGAAAAGTTAGTTTTCATTTAATGACCCCATTGTTTAAAGGGGTCATTTATTTTGGGGGATTTCTTTGACATTTTTATATATTCATGATGTTAATCCTCTGGCTGAAGCATAGCTGGCAAAAATTTATACTATTTTATGAGCTCTCTCTTCACCCTGTTGAATTTCTCTTTTGCAATGCAAAAGCTTTTTAAAATTTTAGTTTAATTTGATTTTCGCAGTTATTTCTTATGCAATTGATATTCTGTTTGTGAAATCCTTTCCTGTCTCTGTGTCTTCCAGTGTTTCTGTTTTGATATCCAGCCCTTGGATCCATTTTGATTTAATTTTAGTATAGGGAGAAATATACATGTCTAGTTTCTTCTACATGTGGATATCTGGTTTCCCTAACACCATTTGTGGAAAATTCTGCCTTTTCTCCAGTGAAAGGTCTTGTCCTCTTCGTCAAAATCAGACCACTAAGACTGCTTGTATTTGTGTCTGTATTCTCAATTCTGTTCCACTGAGATGTTGATTTTGGCCAGTAGCGCTCAGATTTAACCACTATTGTTTCGTAGTGTATTTTGAAGTCTGAAATTGTGAATTCTCCAGCTTTGCCCTTGTTAACTTAGGGTTGTTTTAGAAATTCTGGGTCATTTTTAGTTCCATATAGATTTTAGCGTAGTTTTTTCTAGTTCTATGAAGAATGCTATTGGCGTTTTGGCCATTGTTGCATTGAATTTGTGTAGCGGTTTTAGAAATATGGTCATTTTGAAAATATTAGTTCTTTCAATCCAGGAGAATGAAATGGCTTTCCACTTTCTAAAATCTTCTTCAATCTCTTCAGAGTTCTGTAGTTTTCTTTGTATATATCTTCCACTTGTTAATAAGGTTTGCTCCTAAGTATTTTTTGTTGCTATTACAAAAGGAGGTGATTTCTTGATTTCCTTCTCAATGTATTTGCACTGGTGTATCGGAATGCTATTGATTTGTGAGTGTTGACTTTGCAACCTGCCGATCTGCTGAAGTTGCTTATTCATTCTAAGAGAATTCTGATAGCATTCTTTGAGTCTTCAGTGCAGAACCTCATGTCATCTACAAGTAGGGATATCTTAATTTCCTCCTCCCAATTTGTATTCCTGTTATTTCTTTCTCTTACCTGATTGTAATAGCCAAAATGTTGAGTACCGTCTTGAAAGGAAGGGTGACAGTGGATGTCCTGGTCTTATCTGGCTTTCTAAGAGAGAGAAAGGTCTATCTCTTTTTCTTTTTTTAAGTCCAGTATTTTATTTTATTTAGTCAGATGCTCCATTATTTGGTGCATAAATGTTTACTATTATTAGCTCTTTCTGTTGAATTGTTTCCTTTATCAGAATTAAGTGACTTTTTTTCTGTTTAACCAGTTTTAGGTCACAATATGCCTTATCAGCAAAGAGTATCGGTACAACTGCTTGTTTTTGACCATCTGTTGAATGGAATACAGAATTCTATTCTTACAGCTTCAGTCTATGTTTATCTTTATGGGTAAGGTGGGTATCTTGGAAACAACAGGTGGTTGGATTATATTTTTTTAATCCAGTATGCAAATCTATGTCTATTGATTGATGACTAGAGACCATTGACATTAAAAGTTATAATTTTTTTCATAAGTATTGAATACTGACATTGTCCTAAACTTTAGATCGTAATTTTTTCTAATTTCCCGTTCATTTATATTACCTCTATTACATATATACCTTCCTCTGCTTCCTTTTCTGTGCTTATCCTCGCTGTCTCTATCTAACAGACCCTGAAGAATATTTTGTAGTGCTGGTTTAACTGTCATAAATTTCTTCAAGTGATTTTTTTTGTCATTGAAAGTCTTCATTACATCATCAATTTTTAAAGAATTTTTCTGGATATAGATGTCTCAGTTGAAAATTGTTTTCTTTTAAGGCTATAGTAATTTTGTTCCAAACTCTTCTGGCTTTTAGAGATTGTGTTGAAAACTTTGTTGTCATTTTGATAGGTTTGTTTTGGTAAGTTACTTGTTGCTTTTCTGTGACAGCTAGAATTTATTCTTTGTACTGGATGTCTGTAACCTTTATTATGATGTGTCTTGGAGAGCTTCTGTTTTGATCATATCTAGTTGATCAATATTTCAATATGATTATATGCAATATTTCTCTGTCACTTGTTTGTCCATTTCTTTCTTATGTATTGGAAGTTTTCTTTTATGATTTCAATGAATACATTTCATATTCCTTTAGCTTATGTTTCTACTTTCCCGGTAATCTATTAATGAAATGGTTGAGCTTTCTTCAATCATTTAGCATCTGTTGGTAACTGTTTCCATATCAATGTACTGTTATTTAATCATCCTTAAGGAACTGGTCTGTGGTTTCATCCTGTTTCCTAAGTATGAAGTTCTGTTCTCATTTTAAGTCAATCTATTCCCCAAACTTTCCAATGAGGTGCTCATCTCCTGATGATCTGCCAACAACTTCATTTTTAAAAACTCTTCAATTATTTTGACATTCGTTTCTTGAATTGATTTCTGTAGTTCTGCTGCCCTGATTTTGTTTCCTTATTTGCCTGACAGGGCATTTTGTTATTTCTATACTTGAACTTGTTAGTTATATCTTTTTAAGACTCACTAAACATCCTGAGGAGTATGTTCTTTAGGAGATTTACAAGTTAGCTGGGGTGGAACTCTTCAATTGGCCTTTAGAGAGACTTAGCCCTTTCTTTTCAGTAGCTGAGTTTCTGAGCCCTGATAAGTTACGTTTAAACCCTTGTCAGTATCCTGCTGGTGGTGCCATTTGGGGTAGTTAGTGCTGATTGTGACTGTATCTTCAGGACCTTTCCAACCTAGAACAACCAAATGATGGGAGTAATTCAACTATTTAATTCAGCAGTCCATACAATGTGGTGACAATCATTTTTCAGCTACTGCTCCAAACGGGTCACACTGGGCTTGACTTTAAATGTATACATTATGGTCCCAAATTACGCATTTAAAGCATGTACATGCATAATCATGATGTTAAAGAAGAGCAAAGTGCTCTGCAAGAAAATATAAGGAGATTTAATTGTAACAAATACGCAATTCCTGCAAATTTATTTCTTCTATAAACTCACAAGAATGTAAAAATTGACAGAAAACATCATCACTAACCTTGAGTTTCTCTGTCTAAAAACTGACCCTAACATTAATACCGTTATTATGGTATTTTTGTGAATAATTAATTTCACTGAATTCTTGCAACGTTATTTGATAAAAATTGAATGATATGATTTACCTGTGTGGTCCTGATTCTTGATAATCATTTATTTCAAAACTTTGACTCTATAATTTTTTGTAAAGGAATTCTCCTTGGAGGCTGCCACATTTTTGCTAATTTTAAGATATTATAGAAGACTGATGCCTAAGACTGTAGAATAAATTTTGTCTTTTACTAAAATCTTCCTCTTCAAAATCTGTGACATGTATTGGGAAAATTTCTCTAGAAACATTAAATTTTCCCTGGGTAATTTTAAGTGTAAAAGGCAATCAGCCAAATACTGACAAAATTGTCACGTGGAGAAACTGAGGTAAGCCATTTTTGGAGAAAAATATATAAAGAGTGATTTATGTGTAGTTTGGTGCGGCTTCACTATAATGTGTAAGTGCTTGCTCTTCTCTTTGGCACTTCCTGTCTGTGCAGGTGGCTCTCATCCCCTACTCTCCATCATGGATTCTCTTAGGTTTTCTGTGTATCAAAATAAGGCTAAGAAATTTAACCACATCATTCAGACTTGTGTGTTAAAATTGAGCATTTTCACAGATTTCGATGCCAGACATTGGTTATACACTTAACAAGAAAACACACAAAATATGCAAGTTCAATATAAACATTATTTTTTGCAGAGTTGATCTACAAATACTATTTTTGGTAGTTATAAAATGGGAAAATGTGTTTGATTTCATAAAAGCATACGACAGTGACTCTTTCATCCATAATTTTATTTTACACAGGTTCCATTATCCGTGATCAACTATGGACTGAAAATATTAATTGTGTCATATACACTGGCAAAGACTTTGCTAAAAGAAGCTCCATTGGACAAGAGTTAACAAATTATATCAAATTTTAAGGCAGGCATGGTGGCACATGCCTATAATCCCAGCACTAGGGAGGCTGAGGCAGGAGGACTGAGAAGTCCAAGGACAGCCTAAGCTCTACAGTGAGTTCAGGACCAGCCTGGGCTACAGAGTGAAAACCTGTCTCAAATATATATATATATATATATATATATATATATATATATATATATATATATATAAAAGCCTCTGATGCAAATAAAACAACTGAAAGAGTGAAGTAACAACCTACAGAATTGGAGAAACTTTGCCAGATTCTCCTTTAAAAGAGGATTAAAGAAATACACACACACACACACACACACACACACATATGATTAGGCAAAAATAAAGCTAAAATTGCATACATAATATAATTTTTAAATTATTGAATCATGTACACCTCAATGTAGTGAAGTTTGAGATTCATTTAATTTTTTTAGATTACTGTATCATTTTTGATTTTTATATTTTTAAGTCATTGCTCCCTTGTCTATGTTCAATATTGTTCAAATTATGAGTTTCAAATAATACAGCAGAATTTCGATGGAATAAAAGAAAAATATACGCAGAATATATAAAGATCTCAAAAATATTCCCCCAAATGAAGCATCTAATAAAAAGAACAATTAAAATGCATAAATACTTCTCTAAATAATAAATGCATGTGTCAGAAAGAACATGAAGAAATATTCAGTACCTTTGATTGTTAGAGAAATGCAAGTAAAAGCAACCCTCAGATTTCATCCAACTCCAGTAAGAATGGCTGTCATCAAGAACTGAAAAAGACACAAATAATGGTAGAAGAAAAAAACATCCCTCTTACATAGTTGATGAGACTATAAACTAGTTTAACAAGCGCTGGGAGCATAGGGAAAATTACTGAGTTCCAGGCCAGCCTCAGCTACATACTGAGTTCAGGACCAGACTGGATTACAGTGTGAGGCCTTGTCTCAAAAAATGAAAGAAAATAAAACAAACAAAAAGCCTTAAAACTCATAATCATTCTCAAAGTCAGTTAAAAGGTTTCTCAAAATATTATCATTAAAAACTCCATTCGGTCCAGTTATACGCCACCGAGTCACTGGGTCACTGAGGCAGCTACGCAGGAAAGGTAACAGGACAAAGAGGACATCAGGGAAAATCTAAAGCGGCAGAGCTCATGTCACTTCAGGACTGAGACCGGATTACTGATAGGAATACCCTTCTCAAGGCCCTTCTCAAGCAGTTCCAGACGGAAAGGAGGACTCTACTGGTAGTTGGGATAGAAGCCAGGAGCATTACACTATAGCAAAAAATGCTTCAACAACTTTCTCATGTCTTGAGGCTATTATTAATCTTGATATTGAGACAGGTGGACTATCTAGTGGAGGAAATGTGAAGACAGCCCACTATCCAAGCTGCTACATGGATGCTGCTTGCTACATTTAGCCAGCACTACCCTACGGATCAAGAGAAAATGACTGAGACAAACATGCATTTTTTTTTTTCTGACTTTGGCAGAAAGAAAGTGTCCGCAATATGAAGTCATAAAGAACACGGTTGCTGAAAGGATTGACTCTAAAGAAAAGCCAAGTAATTCACATTAGCACAATAGAAAAGATACTCTCAGAGAATTTCAGAAAGGGCAAAATCCAATCCTTCACCATTTCAAGGGTACTAAAGAAAAAGACGGTTCGAAGAAGTGTGTTTTTTAAGGCTTTGGTGTGAATTATTTTCCAGAGTTCAGCCACCTGGAGTTCAGCCAGTCAGACACAGGAAGCCTAATGAGGCCATAGAGCAAAAGGAGCTTAGTCACTGTTCAAGCCAGTGGCAGACATTAGTAGGCCTCATAAGATTCTGGCTCCACAGTCATGCATAATGCAAGACTTGGAGAGTCAGAAAGGCTTTCACCCTACATTCAGAAGAAGGCCATGCAGTCTTAGCAACCTGTGCCTGAAATTCACTGTCTGAAGCGGTGAAATGAAAACACTTGAAGAATTTGGAGATACCAAGAATGTGGGTCTTCTGCTGAGGAAAGCTGCAAGCAGTAATCAGAGCCACCCCAGGAGAAGGTGGCTAAGAAGTGTGCCACTGGCGGGGCCATCTAAGCCTTTTGGAACTCACATCTCACCATAACTTACTCTGAAAGCTAAACACAGAGGTATAAAAAATGAAATAAAAATAATAAAAAATAAAAATATAAAGCAATAAAGCTTTTTTGTATCCAAAAAAATTAATGTGTACCCCTGTGGGTTTTGATTTTGCTTTCATCCAATTGCTTTGCATTCTTCTATTACTCCCATTTGAAAGGGAAATGTTTACCCTGCGCCACTGAATACTAGAAGTGCCAAACTTTGTTTCTGAAATAGCTTCACAGATATGAATTTACTTTGAGTCTCCGAGCCAACTTTAGAGCGTGAGGTGCAATCACATCAAAAAGAGTAAAATAAAATATTTAGTGCTAAACTTAATCAGGAAATGAATAGCTTATACATGAAAAACTACAAAATGTTGACGAAAATTAATAAAGTTCAAGTAAATGGAAACATATCCT
The DNA here is from genome assembly GCA_004027205.1 of Ctenodactylus gundi. Taxonomy (NCBI): domain Eukaryota; kingdom Metazoa; phylum Chordata; class Mammalia; order Rodentia; family Ctenodactylidae; genus Ctenodactylus; species Ctenodactylus gundi. The sequence continues at coordinate 130,338 of PVKB01001416.1, forward strand.
ATGTTCGTGTATTGGAGGATCAAATAGCTCTAAAGTGTCAATCATACTCCCATTGGTCCATTTTCTGTTGCTCTAACAAAATATCAAAGGGTAATATATAAAGAAAAAGTTTACTTAGCTTATAGTCCTAAAGAGTTAAGAGCATGGTGACATCTTCTATTTGAAATTGGTGGTAGTTCTATGGTAAATAGAAAAACACTGATAATAGTACATATGCAAACAATCTTACGGTGAGTCAGAAAGCCCCAGAGAAATGAAAGGGCATGCTAGCTCTCTTGAAAAACTAAATCTTGCAAGAACTAACTCACTGCACAAGACCAACATTAATCTTTTCTAAGTGCATTACTTGCGAGGGTCCAAACACATTCTACTGTTTTCCAATTTTCCACTAAAATTGTCAAAAAATAGCCCAACTAGGAAGCAACTTTTTAGCAAATAAATACTTGAAGTACACACTAAAACCATATCAAAATCATAGCACTACTAAAAACAGTACACAAATTCAATTCAATCCATGTCTATTTCCAATGCTATTCTTAGAGAACTAGAAAAACTACGAAATGTGTATGGAATCAGATAAGACTTGAAATGTACAAAGACCTTTTAAGAAAGAATAAAAGTAGAGGCATCACACTTAGGAAATACAGAAGAAATTACCATGTAACATTAATTGAGATGGGAAGAACTTGTGTAAAATCAGGTACACAGATCAATAAAACAGAAAAGAAGCCCAAAAAAGAAGCCCCACAAGTATACAGGCAACTAATCTTCAAGAAAAAAAGTCAAGGAAGAAAAGTTAGGATAGGCGAATTTCTTCCAAAAATGGCTTTGGGAAGACTCGTAGGAAAGAATCAAATTGTACCCTTATTTTTTACCCCACACAAAAATCAACTCAAAGACTTTAAAAGAAAATTTGATACCATAAAATACCTAAAATGTGCAAAAATCTTAACATTCAGCTTTACAGTCATTTACTGGATATAACAATGATAAGACGTTCAACATCATTGTCTTTAGAGAATTCAGATCAAAAGATCACTAATATATCATCTAATTCCAGAGAGAATGGCATAGATCAATAACTTGAATAATAATCAATGTTGGCGAGGCTGTGGGGAAAAAGGAACCATATTACACATCTGGTTGGAGGACAGAATGAAAATTCCTCAAAAGGCTGAAAAGAAATATCCCCTTTGATCCAGTGGTATTTCCTCTGGAGATCTTTCCAAAAGAGTTAAAAACATCAGATAACAGAGATACATGTATACCCATGTTAATAGTAGCACAGTTAACAATAGCTAAAATGTGGAAAACACCAAAATACCCATCGATTCATCAATGTGCCATATCACATTGTGGTATATGTATACAATGGAGTACTACTCATCTATAAAGACAAATAATTTTGAGGCTTTTGTAGGCAAATGGAGGCAACTTGAGACCATCATGCTCACCATGAAGTGAGTCAGAAGCAGAAGGTTAAATATCAAATGGTTTCTCTAATATGAGAAATCAGAGTAGTTATTTCTTAGAATTAACTGGAGGGATAGTGGAAGTTAGGGGAAAGGGAGAGGGGATAGGAAAGTCAAAAACAAGCACAGGGGAAGAGTTTGTAGCTGATGAGATATATATGTGCACAAAATGTTCAAGTTCAATGTAAACATTATGTATCACATATATACATATTAATAAAATGGAAGAAAAACTGAAACCAATAAAAAGACAGCTCAACTTAAATTAAAAATAAAATTTCTGAACAACAAAAAAACAAGGAACAAAGTGAAAAGGCAACTTATAGAATAGGAAAATATTTCAAAGTATTGAAACACATTAAGGATTTCTTGCAAATGAATACTAAAGATAAAATAAATTAAAAGTAGTCTTGCCAATAAGTCAGGTAACAATGAACAAAAATTTAAATAGATGTTTCTCTAAAATGGCCACATGAATTTTCACGCATTTTTAAAATTTTCACAACATAGCTAATCAGCTGGAAATTCAAGTCAAAAAGCTCAAGAACCATCACGTGATTCCTTTTGGGTAACCATTATCATGAAAACAAAAGGTAGGAAGTGTTGGTGAAGATGTGATGAAACTGAAACTCTGTACACTTGATAGGGATGTTAACAGATACAGCTGCAGGAGAAAATAGCACGGAGCTCCATAAAAGTAAAAATAGAGCAACTATTTTATCTACAGTCTCTGTTCTGGGTATATACCAAGTGAACTAAAATCAGTGTATTGGAAAATCATCTGAATTCTATAAAAGTTTTTTGCAACACAGTTCATCGTACTCAAGATGTAAAAGTAATCTGAAGATTAACAATGGATGAATGCATAGAAAAAATGTGGTATTTACATACAAGAGAATATTACTCAGTATTAAAAATGAACGAGCATCTGCTATATGTGACAATGGATGAACCTATAAGACATTATATTAAGATAAACAGCCAGTCACAGCAGGAAGAATACTGCAGAGTGTAACTTATATGAGTTATCTGTACTGTGATTTTACATGTCTAAAACAGACAAAGTCACAGAAACAGAGTAGTGTAGTATTTTCCTAGGTGCTGGGAAGAAAACAGAGACCGTTGTTCAGTTAATCTAAAATATCGATTATATGAGATGAATAATTCTAAAAATTTGATATAAAGCATTGTGTCTAAATTTTATTTATTGCATTGTACACTTGAAAATCTTTTAAAAGGATAGATATTATGTTAAGTGTTCTTACCACAATAAAAATAAATAAAATAACACTCCACTACAGTGCCAGAAATACATTTGCACTAAGTATATGATTTATTCCATTGATATTTTCAAGTATACTGGAAGTAGTAGGATTTAGGAGAAGGAGAATCATCTCTGGAATCATACATTTCTCGGCCCTAATTTTGACACCAGAACTTGATAGTTATATAATTTCAAGATAGTTGTTTTGACCTTCTGAGACCCAGTTCTTTCTTCTATACTAAGGATGATCAAGAACTATGGTGAGTGTTTAAATTTAAAAAAAAACACTACATTAAAAGATACAATATCATTAATCCTCCTCAAAATACCCTTTCTCTCTTTAAATACATTTATTCTGTAATTTTTGCCACTTTATTGAGATCTAGAAGTCCTCTTTTATAAATGCCTTAATGTGGAATGATTTTTAAAAACACAATGAATCTTTTTGTTTGTTTGTTTTTGTTTTGAGATAGGTTCTTGCTCTGTGGTCCAGGTTGGTCCTGAATTCACTTCAGAGCCCAGGCTGGCCTTGGACTCTCGGCAATCCTCCTGTCTCAGCCTCCCGAGTGCTGGGATTACAGGCGTGCACCACCACGCCCAGCTTATGGGGTGCTGGGGAATCGGACTCGGGTACTTAGCTCTTGGGTTAGCACTTGCTCAGTCGCTTTAACCTCTGAGCCATTCCTCCAGCCCCACACAATGAATCTTGTTGCCAAGTGGCATGTAACAGCAAGAATCCTACGACTATGATAGACCCTCTTCACCTTATTCACCAGATATGAAGCAGTGCAACTCCTGAATTCCCTATAAAATCTGGACCAAAATAAGTGTTCACTTTCATTACTTCTATTTAACACAAAATTTTCAAATCTCTTGCCACAATCAGGCAAAAGAAAAAAATAAAAGACATACAAATAGAAAAGAAAGAAGCCAAGCTATCCCTTTTCACAGATGGCATACTTTTCTGTACAGAAAATTCCCAATCATTACACAGAGGACTCCTTGAACTAATAAAAACATACAGCAAAGTGGCAGGATACCGGATCAATACACTGAAATCAATAGCATTGATATACACCAAAAATGTACTCACTGGGAATAAAATCGGGAAAAATTTCTTTCGTGATAGCTTCAAAAAATTTTAAATACCTAGAAATACGTCTAGCTAAAAAATCAGAAGACCTGTGTAGCAAAAACTGTAGGACTCTGAGCCAGGTCACGTGGCACAGGCTTGTATCCCCAGTATTCTGAGATGCTGATGCAAGAGAACATTGAAACCGAACCTGGACAATGTAGTAACATAGTGAGTCCTTGTCTCAACATCAGAAATAAAAATGGGCTGGGGAATGTAGTTCAAAATAAGGAACGTGGGCTCCATCTCCAGAAGAAAAGGAAACCTGCAGTACTCTGAGAAAAGTATGTATATTGAAAATGATATTAGACAAGTGAAAGACATTCCTTGTTTCTGGATACATAAAATCAATATTATCAAAATGGCCACATTCTTATGTTGCACAAGAATCGACACCAAGAAATAACAAATAGGGTTATGTCAAATTATAAAGCTTCTGCAGAGAGAAGGAAACAATCGTGAAATAGACTCTTGGAGGTACAAATGGCCAAGTTTGTACATTCTTATGGCTTGTTTCTGGAATGTTCACAAGAGGCATCATGTGTCTGGCTGTTGTAACATACTGATGGGCTGTTGGGACATGGGGCCTGGATTGAGGCGGCTATACCTGGAAGGGACAGGACCTGGAAGGGCAGCTCTGTCCTTTCTCCATCATTTGGTTTTCTGTCTTGTCGTGCCATGAGAAACTATCCTCCTGCAGCTCCGGTGCTATTATGTAATTCTACCACTGCCAGCCACCCACTTATGGACAGTGACTCTTTGAAACTGTCAACTAAAATAAATCTTTCCTGACTTAAGTTGTGGATGTTGAGTGTTCCGTTCAGCAATCAGAAAAAGTAAGACATACATGACAAAATTATTCAACACTGTGGCCGTTAGAGAAATGCAAATCAAATCAGCACTACGATTCTGTCTTACTCCAGTAAAAATGTCCACCATTAAGACCTGAAATAATAACAAATTTGTATCATGCAACTGACTGAATTTGTGAATTAGTTCTAAGAGTCTTTAGGTGTAGTTTTTGAGGCCTTCCATGTAGAGGATAATGTCATCTGCCAACAATGATAGTTTAACTTCCTTTCCAATGCATATTAAATTTTTTTCACTCCTGCCTGATTGATCTAGCTAAGGTTTTGAGTACTGTAATGAATTGATGAGAGTGGAGACCCTTGTGTTGTCCTGACTTAAGTGAAAATGCTTTCAACTTTTCCCCACTCAGGGTAGTGTGTTGGCAGAGCTTTTATCAGTGTGAGGTAATGTAAAGTTTTTCTATACCTTTTTTCATCAGAATTTTTATTATGAATGAATGACTAATTGTATTAGTGGTATTTATTTGGAATATTGAGACACTCATGTGCTTTTTTCACTCCTTTTATTTATGTGGTGTATCACATTAACTATTTTACATATGTTGAACCATACTTTAATTCCTGGGATGAAGCCAACTAGATCCTGATGTATAATTTTTTTAATGATTCATTGGATTCTGATTGAAAGTATCTTGTTGAGGATTTTTGCATCTATGTTCATTAAGGAAAATGGCTCACAATTTTCTTTCTATGTTCAATCTTTGTCTGGCTTTTATATAAAGCTAATGCTAGTTTCCAGGAAAGGGATTGGCAGTGTTCCTTTTCTTTCAATTTTATGAAAGATTTTGAGTTTTTGGTATTATCTGTTCTCTGAAGTTCTGATAAAATTCTGCAGTGAATCTGACAGATCTTAGACTTACTTTTGTAGGTAGGAGCTTAATTACTATTGCAATTTCATTATTTGTTATTGGTTTATTCAAGATTTTTATATTTTCCTGGTTAAGCTTCACTATCATGCGCGTGTCCAGGGATTTGTCTATTCCTTCAGATTCTTCAATATGTGCGAATTTTCAAAAGAGTTCCTTATAATCCTCTGGATTTCATCAGTGTCCGTTGTGATTTCATTTTTTTCTTCTCTAATTGCGTTGTATTCTCTCTTGCCTTCTTTTAGTTAGTTGCATTAAAGGTTTATCGATTTTATTTCTTCATTCAAATAAATATTTGATTGATCTTTGCTACGATTTTTATTTCAATTTCGATTTCTGGTTTAATCCTTATAATTTACTTTCTTCCATTGCATTTGGATTTGCATTATTCTTATTTCTCCAGACCTTCCCCCCATTTTATTGATATGTATATACGTGGTACATGATATTTACATTAAACTTGAGTGTTTTGTACACGTGTATATCACATCAAAATCACAAACTCTTCCCCTTTACTTTTTTTGACACCCACATGTCCTGCCTCTCTCTAGTCCCCACTATATATACCCCTCATTCATTTCTATGATGTCATCGTAATCTGTGTTTCTCATATTAGAAAAACCATTCTATTTTTACCCTTCTGCATCTGACTTACTTCACTGAACATGATGGTCTCAAGTTGCATCCGTTTACCTACAAAAGCCTCAAAACTATCTGTCTTTATAGATGAGTAATACTCTGCTGTGTACATATACCACAATTTATGTATCCATTGGTCTTTTATGGATATTTTATGGTTTCCACATTTTATCTGTTATTAGTTGTGCTATGAAACTGGGTATACATGTATATCTTAATATGATAATTTTAAGTTTTATGGAAAGATTCCCAGAAGATGTATCACTGGATCAAAGAGAATATTTATTTCTAGCCTTTTGAGAAATTTTCATATTGCCTTCCATAGTAGTTGTACTAATTTACCTTCCCACCAGCAGTGTAGAAGGTTCATTTTTCCTCACATCCTTGCCAGTACTGGTGGCTGTTCAAGTTCTTGACATATACCATTCTCTCTGGGGTTAGATGACATCTTGGTGATGTTTTGACTTGCATTTCTCTAATGGCTAAGAATACTGAATGACTTTTAATGTATTTTCTGGCCATTTGGATTTCTTCATCTGAGAACCACCATTTCCATTGACCACTTTAAATTAGATCTTAGAATTTGAGGGATCTTTTTTTCTTCAGTTCCTTATATATTCTAGTTACTAACCTCCTGTCTGAGGTATAGGTAGTGAATTTTTACCCTTTCTGTAGGTTATCTCTCTACTCTTCTAATAATTTCCTTTGCCACGCAGAAACTTTTCAGCTTGGAGTAATCCCATTTCTTGAGTCAAGGGGTATTACTTTGAGCTTGGGTGTCTTAGTAAGAAAGTCGTTGTCTATATCTATATCTTTTAGATTTTTGCCTGCTTTGTCTTACAGAAGGTTTAGTGCTTCAGTTTTAATATGTAGGTCTTTGATCCAATTTGATTTGACTTTGGTGCTTGGTAACAGGTGTGTGTCTAGATTTATTCTTCTGCATGTGGATGTCCAATTTTCCCAGCACCTTTCATTGCAGAGGCTATCCTTTCTTCGGTGTATACTTTTGGCTCCTTATCAAAGATCAGGTAGCTGAGGGTACTGGAGTTTGTCTCTGTATCCTCAGCTCTTTTCCATTTGTCAAACTATCTGCTTTTGTACCAGTGTCATGTAGTTTTTATAACTGTTGCTTTGTAATATAACTTGATGTATGGGATTGTAATGCCACCTGTCTTTGTCTTATCACTCAAGATTACTTTGGCTATTCTGGTTCTCTTTGGTTCCATATGAATTTAAGGACTTTTTTTTCAAGTTCTGTGAAACAAGTTGTTGATATTTTGATAGGAATTGCATTGAATCTGTATATCAGTTATACACTCATTTTAACATTATTGCATCTCTTCTATGTCTGTTGTGAGCTTCTGGTCCTAGAAATCAGTCTCATTTTTCTCTTTGTTGCATACGGGTTCTGTGTTTTCAAGGTCCCTGGTATCAGTTTCTGGAATGTTAAACGTTTTTGTTAGTGATTTATTACCTCATTTAACAATGGTTGAGCTGCAGTGAGTTGAAGTTCAGGTATTATTGTCAAGCTCTCTCTAATCCATAGATTCTTGTATTAGATTATTTTTGCTTTAAGTATCATCTTGAATTCTGGTATTAGAATTTGTGACCATTTTCAACTTATTTAGCTATTAATTTTAAAGGTATTCTCAATGTCCAGCCTTTTGTTGAGACCTTAATCTCCTCTACTCTTTGGTGAAGGAGGAACAAAATAGAGAACTATATATGGCCCACATACAGAGCATTTGTTTGTGTATCTTGGATATGAAGGTCATTATTAATGTCAGTAGCCACACTTTGAATAAAGGCTTACATTTGCAATACTATCCAAAATTAAAGATACACTGGCAGACCCTAGCAGCTAATTTAACACAATAACCATTCAACTCACAACATTAATGAGTGCTATACACCCTCATTATATATCGAAATAAACCTAATATTGAATTATTAAAGTGTACAATCAATATCAGTAATATAACCCAGACATTAAAATAATACAACTCACTATTGCTTATCTAGACTAACCCTAACCCGCTAGAAGTTGCCCACTCTTATTAAGTCCACCCACTACACCTTTTTTTAGCAAGTTGAGGTATATTTGCATCAACATTTATACTTGTCTCCTACTAGCTATATACTTATACTAATCAAATATTGATATATATACACCCACTCCCAGCTTAACCTTCTAATTGTGATCTAAAGTACTAATTGTGACTTCTATACACATTGCTTGGTAGTCTTTAAAAGAATTTTTAATATTGCCACTATATTTTAATACATACTTGCATATATATATATATATATATATATATATGCACACAAGTATGTTACTGATTTATTCCTAGATAAACATACAGATAACAACTCTCAAGTAGTCTAAAGTATGGTTGTAAATCATTGATTATCAACAGTTCTACTTAAAGGGGAATTGGAATAGGGAAAAGTGAACTATGATTAGAAGTTAGCTTTAGGTATAAAAGCAGAGGAGTGTTCCCATGATCGTGAATGGTCTGTCAGTGCTGCTTTTCTAGTCAGAGAGCAAGAGATAGAGAGGAGCACTATAAGCAAGATTCAGATGAGTCAGGGAGATTTGTGAGCAAAGTAGACAGTGCTGCTTCCAGATCTGTAGGAAGATTTGCGATGCTATGCTCAGAGAGTTAATCAAGTGACTGAGGGTTTCAGAAGCTACCACATAAAGAGGCAGAAGGAGGTGGAAAGAAAAGAGAGGAAAAGGAACATAAAAAGAGTAAGAAGAGAAGAAAGAAAGGGATCAAAAAGTACACAAAGAAGTAGAGAAAAAATTTTCAGAAACAATTTCAGGAAAAGTAAGAACCTACACAAGAAAGAGAAAAGAATAAACAACAAACAAAAACCCAACACAGAACAAATTAAGACACAAAATATCCAAAAATTAGTTACCTTCTCCCATATTATTGGGATGTAAAGGTTTTCAGGTGCTAGGTCTCACAATTTGATAAGTTCTATTCAGGTACTGATCCTGGGGGTGTGGGGTTCCTCTTTGTCATTGTGGTGTTTCTAGCTGATCCCGGCAGCCTCTAGATGAATGGGTTGACCCATGAGGGCTTCATGCTCAGATCTAGCATGTCATGTGAGGCTCCTGAGCCTCGAATCGGACAGACCTGTGCCTAGGGATAGCTTCTGGGTGAGTCAGAGTGGTGCACAATGGTCCTGGGCCTAGGAAGGGTCCTGGAAAGGTCTGGCATGGCACAGGATGGACCTGGGCCTGGGACAGCTCCCAGCAGATCTGGTGCAGTGCCCTAGGGTTTTGGGCCTGCGGCAGTTCTTTCTAGACCTTGAGGTTCATTAAATTATTTATTTGGGATTGCATTTTCTTCTTATTGTGTGCATTCATAGTTACACATTTCCCTCAATACTGTTTCCACTGTCTATCCCTTAAATTCTGGTGTGATGTGCTTTGAAGTACTGCCATTTGATTCTAGAAAGGTTTTTAAAATTCACTACTTTTTCTGTGACTCATTGTTCAGTAAGGCATAACATAATCTCTGTATAGCTGAGGGTTTTTTGCTATTCACATTTATTACACTTTAATCTAAAGTATACAAGAAGTTATTGCAATTCTTACGTATTTATTTAGCATGCCTGTTGCCCAGGATATGGTTTATTTTTTAAAAGTTCCATATTCTACTGGGAAAAGGTATGTGTGATTCCGTTGGTGTTGGATGGAACACTTCTTGTAGATACTACATAAATTTAATTTCTCCATCACATACTTTAGCTCTAAAATTTCTTTGTAAACTTTTTGTCTAGTTGACCTATATATTTGTAATAGTGGAGTAGTAGAGCTTCCTACTATAATTGAATTTGGAATTTTTCTTTCTTTCATGTCCAGCAGATTTCGGTTTACAAAATTACATGTGCCAGTATTGGTGTATATATGTTAGTAATTGTGACTTCTTCCTATGGATTGTTCCCTTTATCATATATAATGTCCATCTTTATCTCTTTTGATATGTTTTGGCTTGAAATCTTCTGTGTCTTTTCCTGGTGGTTTTCTGGGTCTAGTTGCATTAAGTATTATTTCCCATTTTTATTTTTAGTTTATGTGTTTCTTTATGGTTAAAATCTATCTCTTGCAGTGCACATGTGTTTAGTTTTTGGTTTTTGCTTCAATCTGCTAGTCTGTGTTTTTTGATAAGAGTTTTAAGACAATTAACACTGAGCATTAATATTGTGGTATATTTGCTATATTTTGTCATTCTCTTGTTGCTTCAGTGTTATTTGTTCTTATATACTGTTACTCATTCTTCTCTTTCTGTTGTTTCCTTTCACCTGGTTATGTTAATCTTCCTATCACTATCTAAGATTCCTTTAAATATTATCTGAAACGCTGGTCTTGTGATCATAAATTTCTTTGTTTTTTTTAAGTCATGAAAATTTTTACATCTCCATCAATTTTGAAGAGTAATTTTGCTGAGTATGGGCAATGTTTTTCAGGACTCTTCAATTAGCGTAATCTTATACCACTGTGTTCCTATCCCTTTCTGCCCTCATCTTTACAAATAAGCTACTCATTTATGCAACTTAAAATTTTTTGCTGGGTATAACAGGCTGGGTTGGAACTTTCTTTTAGAGCTTTTAGAGCTTCATTTTATAACTTTCCAGACTTTAAAGTTTGTGCTGAGAAATTCTAACTTAATCTGATGGGTTTGTTTTTGTAAGTTACTTTCACCTTTCTTGCAGCTTCTGGTCTTTCTTCGTACTGAATGTCAGGGATGTGTCATGGAGAAGTTCCTGTCTGGTCAAAGTCACTTGGTGTTCTATATGTCTGCTGTACCTTAATGTTAATTTCTTTTCCTAGTTTTGTAAAACTTTCTGCTATAATTTCAGTGTATATGTTCTTCATATCTTTTGTGTTGTCCTCTATTTTATCCTTCATTTCCATAATTTTTGTTTGCTTCTTTTTGAGTTACTCATCAGCTGTTGCAGCCAATCACTTTGTTGTCATGTTTTTAGGTTATCACTAAATGTATTGCTTAATTCATTAACTTTATTTTCAAGAAACCACATTCTGCCCTTATATTGCTTAGGCATGTTTTCAATACTTTCAATTGAATTTTTCATATCTTGGAATTCAGCTTGATATCCTTTCAAACTTTCTATTTTTTTACTGAAATGCACCTCTACATCTTGCATTGCCTTGTTTATTTGTGTGTGTTTGTGTTCTACATAATCATTGTTTTATCAATTAAAACTATTATTTGTTTTGTTACACCCTCTTTTATCTTACTAATCATTTCTTCCATTTGTTTGAGCTACTTGGCCACTAGGTTCCCTTTCTTTTTTTCTTTTTCTTCTCTTTTCTTCTTCGTCGTCGTCTTCTTCTTCTTCTTCTTCTTCTTCTTCTTCTTTTCTCTCTCTCTCACTCTCTCTCTCTCTCTCTCTCTGTCTCTTTTACTTCTTTTCCTATATGTTCCACTACTTCAGATTTCTTGATATCAGCTTCTAGAGCATTAGTCATGTTTGCAGGTGACTTATAGCCCCATTTTCCTGTAGTTCCTCTACTCTGACTTGTATATCAGGTAGTATTGATAAGTTCTGTCTCCACTATGTATATTTCTCCTATTATATAATGCTCTTTTTAAAATTTCCTTGAGGTTTTTTAGATGTCAATATACATGTCTTTTTAGCATATTCAGCTATTAATTTTGGTGATTTTCTTAATGACTAGTGTTTTGTCTATCTGTTCCCCAATAATTTCAGTGAGGTAGAAATTCATTATAAAACTCTAAGTTCTATGGCTCACTAAGTAGCAAAAAGTTATTGATCCCCAAAGGTTTAAGCCATATAAGTGTAAGTAATCAACATTTAATCACAAAATTAGAAAGAAAGATGGGGATCAAGAGAAAATGATCTGATTATAGACATTAGCTTTACACAAGAAAAAGAAACCAAGAGTATATAAGATAGATAAAAGCAAGACAGAGCTCTCACTCAAGACTACAAGAAAGTAGATATATGTAATCAACAGTGACAAAAAAGCCAGGAAATCTATGAACAAAATAAAGTGTATGTCTCCACAGTCTACAGAAAGGCTCTTCAAGGAAGGTAAAAGAAACTTCTCGAGTGAAAAAAAGTGCAAAAGCTAACAAATAATGGTAAAAATTTTTCATTAAAAAACCAGAAGAGAATCCATATGTCCAGAATACCTATAGAGAACCACTGAAGTAAGACATATAGTCCAAAGACTTCCACGTTATCTGTATTGCCTCTTATTACGTCCTTCAGTCTTACTAACAGGTGTCCAGCAAATATAGTTACAAGGAAAAGCAGCAATTGAACTGGGTTTTATTCCATTCCTCAATTCCCCATTCCTCTTTGTGTCCTAATTAGGCCAATCTTCCTGTGTCCCACTCTGCAGTAGTAAACTGCACCCATTCATATGAGGTTTGGGGGGCCTACAGCTTGATGGGTTCTGTGCTAGGAGTATGTAGTGATGGTGGCAATGAGAATTAAGGGCCGCCACTTAGTTAGCCCCGCAGCCAGACATCTGGGTAAACATTCCCAGGTGGTCGTGGGTGTCTAGCTCATGGTTGCAAGAGTAGAGAGACTTTCACTTCTCATGATCTACTCCTACAGGTCTCATGTTTCTCAGAAGGTAAGCAATTTTTTCTCTTCCCTCTGTCTTTGTCTTCTGTGTGCTGTTCTTCCCAGTCAAGAGAGTCCTTAAAGTGCATGAAATAAGGTAGTGCCAGATTTTCTGTCCTACACCACCAGTTTTGTAGCACTGCACTAACTTGAAGCCAGAGGCATGGCTCTGAGGCTCTGGCAGGCAGTCACCTCCCTGCTAGGGTGTGGAGGTGGGAGGGGGGAGGTACCACAACACTCTCTGTCTGGCATACACACCCTCTGTGGAGGTCCTCCAGTGTCCGTGTCTCAAAGGTCCACCTCCAGCCATTCTTCAGATAACAAGGCTCCCATGCCACTCTGAATCAAGGCACTAAGCAGTCTTCTTCACTATATTCCAATCTTCTGACTAAATCTGTGCAGAGCTGTCCTCCCAGAGCTCCTGCTCTGCCTTCATCTTGAGTCCACCAGAAGCTAAATTTAAAGTGGTGGACTAAGTAGTTGATCTGGTGGAAGAAATTTTAATGCAGTCCAATGCTCAGATTACAGCAGATTTATAGTAAGAATTGGGAGTAGATAGCAAAGCTGAAGATTCAAAACACAGTCAATTTAATCAGAAAAGAAGCATGTGCAAATTTGGGTCTAAAAAGGTGCTGTTGATGAAGAGATCAGTGCATTAGAATGAGAAGAAAGATGCCTTAAAGGAATCCCAGAATTCAGCCAATGTCCACCCATTGCAGGGTCAAGGTGTACAAAGGTATAGTTGTTTCATTTGAAGAGAGAACTCTTTAGCCCAGAATTCAAGTTGGGCCACCTAACTGACTGGCTCCTTGGGATTTGTTTCATCTTCATCTCTCACCTAGCTACTAAAAGGCTAATTTAGTCATGGTCTGTCTTAGTTACTTTTTCATTGCTGTGACTCAATACCCAACACTTTTTCAATAAACCTCTTCTTGCATTAAATCTTTGTCTTGGTTGCTTTTTTGTTGATGGTGACTCAATATCCGACACCCACAAACTTAGGAAAGGAAAGGTTTATTTTAGCTCACAGTTTCGAAGGTCACAGTCCATTCAGGGGTGGCCGGCAACAGTCGAAGTACATGGCAGAGAGAGAGGTGGAGGCAGCTTCCCCGGACCAACAGGAAGACAAGCTGAGGCTAGTTGAGACTAGTCCCAGTCCTCCAGGAAGGCAGGTGCACCTTATGTATCCTTTCAGGTCTCCGCCCAGTAACCAGTCCCTCCTGCATCCAGGTGTGGCCACTACACACCGTTAATCCTAACTTAACTGCAATCCACCCCTCCAGACCAGACCCCAATCCACCAACATCACATGGTTCCATTAAAATACATGAGACTTTTGGGGGACACTCCAGATCCTAACCACAACATGGTCCAAGAGCCCTTTGCCTTCCTTTGTTAAAAACAGGCTTTTGTTTTTATTCACCCAATGATGTTTTTGCAAACAAGAAGAATGTAGGATTTACGCGATCATTGGGACTTCCATTTATATTTCAAAGAAGGGTTTGAGAACTTAGGCAATGTATAATCTGGCCAGTTTCCCTGCCAGTAACACCTGAGAATATTTTGCCTGAAGCTTTGGGAATGAATCAAAATGTGCCAAATAGATGATAGACTATTATGTATTCCAGGAATATAGAACATATGCCAAGAAAAGATATAGGCAGTAAACAGAAGCAGCCCAAGAGAAAAGCCACATGGCTTGCAGCTGGCAAAACCGTAGGGGATGGATTTCCAGTGTCCTTTGCACTCACGAACTACTACATGTCTCAGACGATAGATGAATTTCTGAATCTACTAGAGGAATTCTCAAGGAACACCAATACCTAGGCTGTCACGTGGTTGCTCTTTGTGGTTTTTAGCCAATTTTATGGTGAAAGACAGAAAAAAATGGTAGAGAAAAATGATACAAAAAGTTTGCAGCAGCAGAGCAAAATGGACTGCAGTGATGAGGCCAACATACACAGAGGGTTAAAGAGATTAGCATTAAAAAGAAGCCAAGTACTTACTATCAGGACCGTCAAAAGGATGCCTTGCGAGCATCTCAAAAGTCTGCAAGACTCCACTCTTCACCAACTTAAGGGTGGGAAGGCAAAAGATTACTCTGAGACGTGTTCTCCAGGGCCAAGGGAAAAAAAAATGTCTGCCAGAGTCCAGCTGCCTGGATTTAAACCATCTAAAAACTAGAAGAACTCAGCAGTGATTGTTTAAGACAGCCAGGCTTCTGCTCACGCCAGTGGCAGATCTTGGTGATGTTCATGAGGTTCTGACTTTATACATTTGCGAAGTGTAAGTGTTGTGGACTACAGAGGCTTCCACCCAGATTTTAAAGGAAGGCTTTGGAAGCCAAGGAGTGTGACCCTGGGAGGCTGCGCATAAAGTTGTGAGGAAGCATATAAGGTGCAGTGGAAAACCTGAATACTTGGAGAAGCAGGGAGTGTGGATTGTCACCCAAGGAAGGCTGCGGGCTGGGCTGTGACTGAGGCCAGCCCAAAGCACAAAAGGTAGAGGTTACCATCAGCAGGGATGCACAGGGGCAGGGTCATCCACACCCTTTGAAGCCCATATTTCCTCATACTTTACCCCAGGTGCAGGACATGGCAGGAAAGGATTTAACCCGTGCCCTGCTGGGTTTAGAGCTTGCTTTGATCGATTTACCTTTTGTCCTCCTATCCCTCCCTTTTGGAGAGGGAATATTTACCCTATGCCACTGTATGTTGGTTTTCATGGGAGCGTGCAGCTGGCAGTTTGCCTTATGTCTCAGAGGAGACTTTGGACTTAAACTTTTAAGCAGTTCAGGTTTCATCCTTCCTCCCAGACTTGGCTCTGTTCTGCTATGCCATGAATGTTCTCTCTCTCTCTGGCTCTGAATTACAGGTGTGTGGTGGGGGCCTAACCATGGAGGGCTCAGAACACTGAGGCTGAACCCAGAAGGGGTGGATCACTGAGACAGAACCTAGAGAAGGGGCCTAACACTAACACTTGACTGAGAAGGGTCGCCGGGAAATGAGCTGGAAGTATATATGCTGGCTTCTTCCTTTGTCTTAAACTTGACTCCCTGCCCAGGATGCTTTGAGGAGCTCCACTGCCTCCAACTCTGCTGTGTGCTCCCACCACTTCCAGCTACCCATGAATGGACTGAGAACTTTTGAAAATGTGAGCCAAGGTAAATCTTTCCACCCTTAAATTGTGCATGTGGGTATTCCGTGCCAGCAATGACTAAGTAACCTTGACACCTGCTGCTGATGCATCGAGAGACGTGCAGACTGTAGCTAAAATAAATCTTTTCTCCCCTAAATTGTGAGCTTGGAGTATTGTGTTCCAGGAATGAACAATTAAGTAAAATGCGTGTGTTGGTGAATTTTCCATCGTTGGTGCAATGTACCCAACATCCACAACTTAAAAGGAACAGAATTATTTTGGCACACAATTTCAGTCAGTGTGAGGCTGGCTCTCAGTCAAAGGAAATAGCAGACAAAAGGTTCAATCTATGGCAATCAGAGAGAAGACAGAAGCAAGCATCTGGGAAGAACAATACACTAATCTAGGTCATACCCACGGTGAATATTTTCTTGAACTAATCTCCATTTGCTAACAGCATAGTCAACTATACCTCTAAGATTAAATCACCTTCAAAGAGCCCCACCCACCCCTGAATTCATGAGACTTTGCTGTGACAATTTAAGTCAAAAAATAACATTTTGGTCATGGCTCAAAAAGAATTATGTCTATTTGATGCAAAATGTATTTAGTTCATCTTTAAAATGTGCCAAAATTTTAACAGTTCCAACATTACTGAAAATCCCAACTCAATAATATCTACTGACATTCAAACTATGACCTGTGAGCCCTGTATAAACTAAAATGAGACTGGGGGCATAGCTCAGTGATTAGAGTGCTAGCCTAGGAAGCCTCAGGTTTGATTCCCCCAGCACCAAATACTGAGCACACCTATAATTCCAGCACTTGGGAGGCTGAGGCAGGAGGACAGCCATGAGTTCTAGGCCAACCTGAGCTACATAGTGAGTTCAGGACCACCCTCGATTATGGAGCAAGACTCTGTCTTAAAAAAAAAAAAATCCAATCTGCAAATCCTAGGGGAAAGCGCTTGAGCATGATCTTCAAAATCTAACTTTGGTTATCATTCTGCTCTTCTGAGCTTGGACCAGCAGCTCAGTTTACAGCAGTCTATGGCTTCTCTAGCTGGTATCATCAAGCCTGTCCAAACTCCTTCCACAAAATTGTTCCAAAGACTTTTCCACCACACAGTTAGAAATAGTCAAAAAAGCTCCACTTCTCTGTAGCTGTTTTCTGCAATTACCAGTCTCCAGTTGCTGAGAAAAGGACCTAAGGCTCACAACTTAAAGGAGGAGTTGTTCCTTTAGCTTACCCTTTTATTCCATGGCTGGATCACTCCAAGGAAGAAACACAAGACAAAGGCTCATGAAGAAGGAAAAGTGCTTACTCCAGGGCAGCCAGGAAGCAGAAGCCGGGGACAGGAAGGCAGCCTTTCTAGATCACAGCTCTGTTGATCCACCTTCAGCCATGCTCTGCTCCCTAAAAGGACGGGCACATGTGCCTGCTTGTTCATTTGCCTGTTATTGCCGAGGCTCTTGAAGCTATGTTAAAAATATTACCAAGATGAATGTAAAGGAAGTTTTTTCTCATATTTCTTTTCTAGAAGTTTTACTGATTTCAAAGTAATATTTTATCTATTTAGAGGCCCTTTTTACATATAGTGTAAATCGAAACATTGTTTTTATTTGCAAATTTCCTTCTTTGTAATACATGCTTTTATCAGTATAATGTTCACTCTTAGAACTCCTTTTATTTGATTCTATATGGTTTAGTATGTTGTATTTTATTTTTGATTGCCTTTTTGATTTTCCTTTTTAATCTCTTTGAATTTTTGGTGTTCAGGAAAATTTTGCTTGATTTTCATACATTTGTCCTTTTTCAAAAATTCTCCTTTTTTGTCGTGCTAGGAAATGAACACATGGTCATTGGTCTCAGTGACATCCCCAGCCTGTTTTTATCATTTATTTCAGACATTACTTCACTAAGTTTCCCAGGCTAGGCTGAAACTTGCTCTTCTCATCCTCACAAAGTGCTGATTCTTAGTTTTCTACTACTTGTCACACGAGATGCCTGAAACTATTTCAACCATCTTACATTTGTTGAGAATTGATTTGTGATCTAAGCAACACATGTTTTGTCCTGGACAGTAAGCTGTATGTTCTTGAGAAGAATATGTATTTGGCTGCAACTTAGTGGAATGTCCTATAAATATCTTAGATCAATGTAATCTTTAATATAACCAAGTAAGATATTTCTTTAATGATTTTTTGTCTGGATGATTTATGCATTATTTAAAGTGAGATATCCAATTCCCCTAATATTATTGCATTGTTATAATTTCTCTTTTTAATTAATGTTTGCTTTATAGATTTAGGTACTAAAGTTTTGTGTATGCCTGTATGCACAATTTTCATAAACTCTTAAAGAATTCCTCTTATCATATGGCTTTCTTCTCTCTCTTGTGACAGACCCTGCTGAAAGGCTCTTTTGTCTGATGTATGCATATTCTACTCTCACTCCAGTTTGGTTACCATTTGCATAGATGTCTTTCCAATTTTTGTGTGCCTTTAAGGCTAAAATGATCTCTTGTAGGTAGAGTTTTGTTGGATGTTGTTTTCATTCATTCAACCACAAAGTATCTTTTCACTGGTAAAATCAGTATATTTATATTAAAGTAATTATTAACAAGCAAACACTAATAATCTATATTGTATTAATTATTCACTATGTCATCCTTTCTTTATTTTTTAATATTTTATTTCTTGTCTTATTAAATTTTGTCAGTATTATATTTTCATTCCTTTTTTATCTTTCATGCTATCAAAGATATTTCTTTTTTGTTACAAAAAGGTTTACAAAAGCTTTATTCTTTTTTTTTCTTTCAGAAGTTATAGCATCTGCTGTAGCTCTTTATTTTTTTGCCCATTTTATTGACATGTATATGTGCAAAATTCTGCTTGTAGTTGCTTCTCTTTTCCCATAGACAGTACCATGGAGAAAATTTCTTTGTAATTCTCTCAACCTTCTTTCTAATCACTTAGTTGAGTTTTGGGAAAAAAAAAATTAAGTTGGGGATAAGTCCAGTTTATCTACCACCCCATCTTTAAACTCTTGACCAAGCTTCTTTTATGCCTTAGAAATCTATTTAAATTTTTAACTAAGTCTTCCTGTCATATATGGTGCCGAGTGACATTTTCTCCAGGCAAGCCAATGTTAGAGCCTGTTTCTTTTTTGTAGGTACTCAATCTCTCCAGAATTTAGGTTAATTGTTTGATTTTTAAATGTAGTCTTCTATTGAGTTCATGAAAATTTATTAAATTACAGTATCTCCAACATGTTACCATGGTTCTCTGAATCTCTGAGTGTGAAGCAGAGGTTATATTCCACATATTTATGAGGGCTGGAGGAATGGCTCAGCGGTTAAAGTGCTTGAGTCAAATGCTAAGTACCCGAGTTCGATTCCCCAGCACCACATAAGCTGGGCGTGGTGGCGCGCGCCTGTAATCCCAGCACTCGCACTCCGGAGGCTGAGGAAAGAGGGTTGCTATGAGTCCAAGGCCAGCCTGGGCTCCATAGTGAATTCAGGCCAGCCTGGGCGGCAGAGCGAGACCCTGTCTCAAAAAAAAAAAAAAAAACACACACATATTATTTATGTATGTTCATGGCAAAAGGAACCTAGAATTCCTCCATGTTTCTGCTATTGCAAATTGAACACTCCCTTTTGATATTCCCCTCTGGTTTATGTGAAAAATATTTTGGGTTTTGACACAGTATACCGGACCATAGTACACATATACAGAGAATTTGATTAATTACTGCAACATTGCTCTTTGTAATGGCTGCACGTGTCTAATGCTCATCAAGGGTGAACAAAGTATATATTTTTCCCTTCACTGCCAGTATGTAACATAAAAGCTTCTAATTTTGGCAATATGAATGCAGTGTGCAGAACACTTTTTTAGTGTAAAATTATTGAATTATTAATGGCTTCAACATGTTTTCTATATTTATTATATGCTGGACTATCCTCTCTCTGACTTGCCTATTCTTATTTTGTGCCCATATTTATTATTTTATTTTCTTATTGTGTGTTTGTGTTTTTGGCTTATTATAATTATTTCTTCATCAATTACAGCCACATAACTATCCAGAAGATGGTCGGAGTACTTTACTATAAAGAAGAAATTCTTTATCTTAATATAGGCAATTCATCTTCTTTTTTTTTTTTTTCCAGACAGGGTCTCTATCTGTGATCTGTAGTCCAGGCAGCTACTGAACTGACTATGGAGCCCAGACTGGCCTTGAACTCAAGGCAATCCTCCTGCCTCAGCCTCTAAGTGCTGGGATTACAGGCATGCACACCACATCCTGCTTAATCCATCAAATTTTGTCTCAGAGCTGTGAAATAAGCTTCTTAAACTGTTGCTCCTCATTAGTAGGCTACACGAAATAAACATTTCTCTTGAACACCTAAGACATGTTTCAAATCTTACTACTGATACATTAGTAAGTATACACTCAATCACATAAATTAACTTTAATATAGAACCATGGTGCAATTAGTTTACATTTTTGTTTTGTTTCATTGAAATATAGTAATACATGTTCTTATAAAATAAATTATATGCTCAAATAAGGTTCATATGAAGCAAACCAGTTATTACTGTGAGATTCCTTAAAATTATTATTATTTGTGTATACGTCCAATTATTTCATGAGTTATATCATAATATGAATTTATCTGGACTGGTATTGGCCACCTGGACTTTTGTGGGATATCTGTGAATATTTTCTAGAAAATACTATATGAAATACAATTTTGAGAAAATTGGTTTATTGAAAAAAAATAGGCTTTTGACATTCCAGTTCTGCTTTTTAAGTGAAACTGTAGGAATGATATGTAAAATCTAAGTTTCACTTTTTTCACCTTAAAAACAAGGATTAAGAGCTTTACTTAATGTTATTCTGAGATAACATATATTAAAAATAAGTGTCTGGCACATACTAGAAATTCAGTAAATGGTGGTGGTGGTTTGTTTGTTATTGCAGATGTTGTTAACGTTAACTCTATATGTATAAACATTAATTTCTGACCAAAAGTTGGTATTAACCAAAAGGCAAATTTTACCTTCCTATACTCAATAAAAATCATACTCTGGTTTCTCTTCAGATCATATAAATATTTCACATATACTCAAGACAATGAAATAAAGTTTTTTGATGTTTCCTTGCACCAAGAAAATATTTAGCATCCCTGCTAATCTTCTTACTGAAATCTCAGCTTTCCCTCATCATCGTTTTAGCTGCCAGTAAATTAAAAATGTGTCACATGGAAGGCTTCTCAAAAGTGTACATGTGTCTCCAATGTCCATTAGCCTAGAAAGTGGGGAATAGCTTCATCTGTAGTCCTGTTTCCTGAGTGGGGTTTTTATTTTGTTATGGGATAATGATGGCTCATCAGCCCTTTGTTTCCATCACTGCTAGCTTTTCTACTTTCCTTTTAACATTTCCTTATTTTCTTTATTCATCATTTTATTTATACATAATATCCATTTAAACTCATTTACACTGTGAGGTAATCTCACAAACAAAAATAATTTCATTGTGTTTTGTCTAATAAAACAATTCAATAGCTACTTCTGAGTGTTATATGGGAACTTATCTAAATCTTTGAAACCTAAACTCATAGTAACACAAAATCATTTCGGAGTAACTAAATCATTTTCAGTTTACTTGACAGTGAAAAGCACTTTTCTTTTCACTTTTTATCTGTCTGCTCTGATTACTTACCTTGCAGATATAGATTCAATCAGAATTTTTTTGAATCTTACCTTCTTCAGTAGGATTCCAAAGGGAAAGTAAACCTTGATAGCCACATGGTCTGTTCCATCATCTCTTAAGAACTCAGATTGCCAGTGGTCATTTCAGTTTGTGCGTGATGATGAGACACGCCGCTAACTGTCTTTGTCATTTCAGTTTTTCACACAGTTCCTCTCTGTATCCGTCCTTGTCATTTCAATTTTCACACATTTCTTCTCTTTCTCACTGTTGCTCTCGCTCGCTCTCTGTCTCCGTTGCGTATTTTCTCTGCGAGTGAAAACTACTGTCAGAAACCAGTTGCCACAGGCCACTCAAATATAGAAAGCACAGCTTTAGAACTGCCAAATAAAATGCACGTGAGACAAGTCGGCTCCTTATGCCTGGAGATCCCTTTCCAGGTTGCTATGGTTCACCAGAAAATCCTAAAGTAAAGAAGCATTCTGCCTTCACTGTTGCAGCCATGCTCGCAGGAGCCCCATGCATCAAATGATCACCTCTGGAAGCAGGCTATGGCAGGACTATCAAAAAGCAGTCAAGATGGATTCAGTCGGCCTCTCCTGTGGACACTGGCAAAGACATAAAGTCACCGTGTTAATAAGTAGAGAGAATTTTCAGCAGTCGTTAGGTATGTGCCTTTTTTTGAGTGGCACTGATTCACTTATGACCCTTAAAAAAAAAGCCTTCTTATCGAGAGGCATTAAAAAGAGCGATTCTCACAACTTTGCTCCAAAGAGTGTTTCTCCAATGGGGGTCAAGAGTGGAATGAAAACTACTGACCGCTTTTTATATTCTATTTCAGTGTAGCCATTATGGCCATTGCTCTGAAAATTCTTTGTTGGAAAATAGACACAACGTAAGACCTCTGTTCTCATATAGGCAGAGTTGCCTCTATGAGTACCTACAGCACTGAGCCCAAATTATTCCGCATTTGTTTTCTTTGATAGTCAGATTATGGGATGGTGCACATTAATGAAAAACAACTCCTGGTCCTTGCACTGACACATGCTGAGCCTGCTCCTCCCAAGTCCTAAACTGCTACTAGGTGGGTGGTATATTAAGTATTCACTTCTCAGGCCTCCAGGCTGGTTGACAGAGTTGTTTAATAAATCCTACCCTGAGAACCTGAAAGTGGGAATGCTTACTATACTGCAGAATGGTACCTTTTAGGCCTCAGGAGAATTTACCTTTTTATTTCTCTCCATACGAGTGCAAATTAAAACAAAGAGCTTCTTTGAATTTATTTCTGTCTCAAAAGCCTAACCCTGAGATGTGCAGAGATTATATTCACATTCAGACAAACTACCACATAACCTACAGTTCCTTTCTTATTACATGTGACACCTTGCTGGCTTTTCCTGCTGTTGGCTCAGCATCCTAATCCATGCAGTGTGACCCTTTGCTTTTTTAGCTCCTGTTGTTCAGTGAGGGAAGTAAAGTCGTCATCACTTCACTGCAGGAATCTTAGTGCCATGTGGAGTGATGCCTTTGCTTTAAGTTTCTTCTAATATTTTACTTCTGTGGGAGGGAAAAAGAGTCAGTGATCATTTTATGTCACTATGTATTTGCCAACAGCTCGATGACAGTTAAAAAAAGAGTCGTGTGATTAAGGGGATTATTGGTTCGATAGAAAGAATTGGAGTTAAATATTTGAGATCAGCTAAATAAAATTTACCTAATTAGAGGTAAAATAACGTAGTTATTTTAAAATAACGCAGTTCTTGTGAAATCAACTCTTTAAAGTCAATATTATTACCAGAATTGTGAAAACATTGGTTTTTTATGGGAAATTATGAGTTTTACTTTGGTAGTACTAGGTATCAAGTGCAAGGATTTTACCCTGAGCTATGTCCACAGTTCTTTTTGTTTTTTTCACTTTTTTTTTTTTTATTTTCAGATAGGGTTTTTCTGAGTCACAAAGTCAGGCCGGGCTCAACATTTTAGTCCTTTTGCTTCAACCACCCAGAGTTCTGGTATTATAGGCATTTTAAATTTGAAGATATTAGACCAATTTAATGGGTCATTATGTGATTTCTAATCGATGACTGCTTTCCTTCTTCATCTTAGTGTTTGTCAAAACAAACAAACAAACAAAAAATTGAGCAATCTTGTAGGTCCCCCTCCTCTGACACATCTGGTAATTTTGTGAATTTTCTGCTATGATAGTTATAAGCACTGACCTACCTGTACTCATGGTACTCTGGTTTTTTTTTTTTTTTTTTTTTTTTTTTTTGAGATTTTTCTGACTCAGCCAAGGAAATTTCATCACTAGCTTTTGCGAATTAGAATTTTTATAAGAACTTTTCTAAACAGCAGCGACATGGGAGTCATTTCTGGACAAGAGCACCCATTTGTCAATGCGAGAACCTCTTCTTAATTTTCTCTTTTGAATGATTACCTATTAAAGATGAAGCTTATTTCTTCAGCTTGGGCCTCTACAGTACTTTTATGAATTGCACAGCAGTGCTATTCAATGGATATTTGACATGAATTAATAAATATTTATGATAATAAATTTAGTTTTGGCACTTGGTTGGTATTGTGGCATAATTTAGCTAATCTCTGGCAACACATTTGTCTCTCTTTTCAGACTGTACATTTTTAAGGGGAATACATGTTGTCAAGACTTAGTGGATTCTCGCCCTACAACTGAAGGAGCTAAATAAACTTGAAATTGTGGCACGTGCTTTTAGTCTGAGCCTGACCTGTGCAACTTAGCAACTTAGTGAGACCTTGACTCAAATAAGCAGAGAGAGAGACTTGGGCCATAGCTCAGTCCAGCACTGGGTTCAATTGATTAATTAATTTAGCAAATATATGTTTTGATTTTTGACATTTCAAGAGTTTTAACACAGTACTTGGGTTATGTTAGAGAAATAAGTGGGCTAAGAAATGATTTTAAAAGTCTGTCAGGTCCAACAAGATAAGCTGTTAAATAAACCATCGACCTTACGCAAGAAAGCACCAAATGTTCACACACTTGAAAATTGATGATGTTATTTTGTGTTGATAATTAGTACAAAATTAAAAGAGATTTTAGTAATAGTTCGACAATTTTTTATTAATGTGCATAATTTGGTCAAAATCTGTCAGCTCTTCTTCAGTTAATCTGAAAATAAATATATAATAGTATGAAATTTTTATAGAGCATTATTCAATTGATATTTAAGAACTTTGTATCGGTCAGCATGTATTACCATGTTGGTTGTGGGTATGGTATTAACATGTATGCAGTACTGTCATAATAACTCATAATAAAACAGATAAAAACTCTGTGCATAGTATTTAAATATCCTGCTTTTATTCTGACAAAAGACATGCTGAATCTTACTTTAAAAATTGCATGATTCAATCAGTGACTAATGTTCCTGGTCCCCATGGATAATTTATTTATTGTTTTACTCTATTAGCAATTTATTTTTCTATCACTTAGACATGGCTTCATTTTCTCTCCTTTGATACAATAATATTATTTTCCTTAAAAGTTTCTCATTGCCATTGGGGTTTCATCAAAAATTTATGTTTACTACATGTCACGTGTGAAGGAGACTCTATTCCTGGTGCGCTATTGAGTTTGGGGATGTCAATATATGATCTCAAAAAGGTCATGTAAATTATTTTCATTTTAATTTTCTAAGTTTTAAAGTAAGACTATTGAATTAAATTGTCATTAAGGATCTTTTCACTTCTAACATCCTATAGGTATAAGATTCCCCTTGACCTTTCAGTAGAGGGACAGAAATTAAGAATCTAATATCAGTTGAGAACGGGAAAGTGAATCTTGGAATATTTACCAATCCACAATGCTTGAAGGGTTCTGTATAGTTAGACAGATTTATGGCTTTATAAAATATCAGATGTATGATGGAAAATCTCAGGGTGCATACAGTTTTGCAACATTCTTAGTCAGTTACCATTCTTACCTACACAGGAGGTGTACAGAACACATTTTGTCAAATATATCAGAAAAGATCCAAAGATAGTGATATTATTTGGATAAGGAATGTCCTCCAAAAGTCTCATGTATTTGGATTTAGCAGGATAACTTTGGGGCTATGTGTTACTAGGGCTTGGCTGGAAGGGGCAGAAGATTGGGACATGACTGGAAAATTGTGTTTATTTGTTGCAATTGGAGGTGTCCAATGCAGAGCGTTCAGGTGTTTGATATTGACTTGCAGGCCAGAAAATGGGAGAGGGGCACCCACACTGAATGTGAGGACCCTGCTGGCAGCTCAAATAAAAAAAAAAGAAATAAAAACATTGTTGCATTTGCCTATAAAAGCCTCCACGCTGTTGGACTTTATTGATGCATAGTATTCCCTTGTGTATAAATACCACAGTTTGTGTATCCACTGGTCTGTTGATGGGTATTTTGGTGACTTTCATATTTTAGCTATTGTTAGTTGTGCTGCTATGAACATGGGTATACATGTATCTCTGTTATGTGTTGTTTTGGCCTCTTTTGGATATATTCCCAGAAGGGGTGTCACTGGATCGAAGGAAACTTGAGAATATGATGCTTAGTGAAGTAAGTCAGAAGCAGAAGGTGAAATACCGAATGGTCTCTTTGATATGAGAGACCCAGATCACAACTCCTTTGGAACTGAAGATGAAAGACAAAGTGAAAGAGGGGGGTAGGGTGGGGAAGGAAGGAGGGAGGGGTGGGTAAGGGGAGAGACAAAAGGAGAGTGGGAAAGCCCTTGTCACCTTGAGAAGATACGTATGTGCACAAAATGCTCAACTTCATTGTAAACCTTGAATTTTGCACGTATACATATCAATAAAATATGGGGGAAAAAAACCAAAACATTGTTGCAGCTTCTTCCAGGAAAGTCTCTGGCCAACCTAGCCTGAGTCTGCAAACTTCATTTGCTTTCGTTTCACATGGCTTCTGTCTGCAAAAGGGTGAACAGCTCTCTAGCTTCTGCCATTTAATTCCACCCTTGCTGGCTGTCCACACTCAGACTGTGTGAGATCTTCTGAAACTGAGCTAAATAAATCTTTCCTCCCTTAAGTTGTGGACGTCGGGTATTTTGTCACAGCAATGAATAAGTAACTAAGACAGAGAGTAAATAAATAATATAACGTAAATGTTCAGAGATTATGTTTTACTATTCCCTTTGTCTTCATGATGTTTTGAAAATGTACAGTTTTATTTCATTGTATAGTTTGCATATGATCACTTTTAAGAAAATTTCTTGGAAGAGGCAAGTAGACCTTTTTAAATGTCCAGCTATCCCCTTTTTTAAACATCTGATCAAAATTTCAAACTTATCATTATTCCCTACTATATGAAATTGCTCGATTTAGAAGGCTTTCATTGCCACCTTGTGGATAAATGCTGGCTGCAGTGTGTTGTGTAAGATTAATATGGAAAATATGCGGAATTAGTCTAACTTGTCAAATTTTAATTCAAGATTTTTGTTTCCTCGACTGAAGACAAGATCAGAATAAATGTCGCAGCCCCCACTTTTGTCTTCTTAAAATAAATAGTTCAGAAATAAGACTATTTTTTCTGCTTATAGTTTTAGTGGCTTTAAAAGGAATGTCTCATCAAAATTATCATATCAATTTTCTACTTTAAAAATATACAAAGGGTGCTACTTTGAACAGATTAGCAGATTCTAACTTGTGCCACTGCAATGGGAGCTATTAATTTTTGCACTCAAGAACAAAAAATGCTGTTGATTTCAGGACAGTTCAATACTATATTTAATTGAAAAGTTTTTAAAATCAAACTTCAAAAATTTAAAGTGGTATGGTGATGGTGTATTTTGAATGATGCTGCTATCGAAAAGATTTGAAATAATAAATAAAATTTAAAAATAAAGCAATAAAAGTAAGACATAATCAGAGATTAAAGGGTAAGTGAAAATATGAACTCAGAGAGATCATCAGAAGTTATCTTTCATTTTTGTCTTTTTGGTGCTTGGCTATAATATCTGAATTCCACAACTTAAGGGAGGAAAAGTTTATTTTGGCTCACAGTTTGAGGAAATCTCAGTCCATTCGTGGATGGCTATAATGGCAGAAATTGTCTGGTGGAGAACAGCTGCTCACAGCACTGGAACAAGAAGAGATCAAAGCAGGGAAGAAGTGGGGATGGGACAGAACAAATATCCTTCCAGGATACAAGTTTAGTAACTCTTCATGTGCCTACTAATTCACCACGTGCCCAGTAATTTGCTTCACGCCAGCAACCTGCCACACCCTAGCAGGCCCCACCTCCCAACAGTGTTGGAAATCCATAGATAATCCATAACATTGAAATACATGAGGCTTTGAGGAACATTCCAGATCCAAACTATAATGATCTTAGAGACATTTGCTAAGCCCAAGAACTACGCTTTTTGTTTTCCTTTGGTGAAAGATGAAGAAGACAAAGGGTCTGTTAAAACTAGAGATTTTAATCAGATACTGTTAAGAAAGATAGTTTCTTGTATGCAGTCTTTCAACTCTGTCTAAGGCGAATAATAGTGCAGTCTGAGCCTGCAATCTTTGCAAAGACATAAAATATATTTACCTCCTTACTGCTTATTCTGGAGTTGTCATCTTGTGTGGAAATATATTTTTCTGTTACTGACTTTGAGTGTACTTTTTTATTATGCTGATAATATAGCAGATTGCTAATCCTATTTCCGTGCCCTTAGCAGGGAGAGGATACGGTCCTTCTTTTGCAATGAAAGAGCTTTACATGGAGGCCAAATGTCCTGCATTGACTATAGAGAGGCTCTTGTTGGCCGTTAGGGCTCTACACCAACTACTGAAACTGATCTTGTTCTGTCTCTTCTCTGTGTAGCCAGCATTGTTGTATAGAGCATGACTGTGTTTCGTTTTTCTCCAATACCAAGCTTTAATAGACAGAAATGCCCAGATTTCTACTTTTGGTGATAGCAGACACAAATATTTTAAACTGCTTGTCAGAGCTAGTAGCGTGGCCAGTGGAACATACAATGAGACTGTAAAATACAAGGGCTACTCAGCCCTATTTTCCCAGGAGGATACTGGCTGCAGATAGGAGGCCTGAAAGGCAGAGAGTAATGACTATCCTCTACCTGCACAGGAGAAATGAAATGCAGTATCATCTACCATGGCATATTAGTGGTTGCCAAACACTGTCTGAGGGAAGCAAGTGTCCTTCTTGAAAGCAGCTCTACTTGCTCTATGGCATTAGTGGTCTCAAATAAGATCTGGTTTTGCTCAATGCAAGTCGATCAATTGTGTTAATATAGACCAAAAGCCAGAGAAGTCTCATGTACTCTTATCAGTACATTAGTTTGATAAAGGAT
Organism: Ctenodactylus gundi; assembly: GCA_004027205.1. Lineage (NCBI taxonomy): Eukaryota > Metazoa > Chordata > Mammalia > Rodentia > Ctenodactylidae > Ctenodactylus > Ctenodactylus gundi. The sequence goes on from PVKB01001416.1 coordinate 159,394, forward strand.
TATTACAAGTATAATGTTTTAATGGAACAAAGGTTTCTCTATCCTCAGCAAAAGATGTTATGCTCTTCTTAGGCAAAAGATGATACAGCGTAGTAGGGAATTCAGATGTTTACAGAACTCTCAGGTACTGGTGTTCACATATCAATGTATCCAGATCTCTACTAGGTAAGATTGACTTAGTAATATTGGTGATTATGTGCTTCTAGGTGGATACTTTTGGATCATTTGGGTTGACAGTGATCATTGTTCCTGTAGCTGAGTGCATAATACGCATTTATATTTTGGCTTCTTGATGAACAGAGAATTATTGCCACCTGAAGAAACGTACCCTCTTCCTCCCTCAGTAAAGAAATTGAGCTTTAACAGTGAGACCTATCTACTTTTGCCAGCCATCTCAGCTACTTAAGCCTGAGTGATTTATTCAATAAAATCTACTTATTAATTGAAAAAGGACATTATATTGTTCATTAAGGGCTTGCTGCAGTCATAAATGTTACAAATTACTTTGTCCCAATATCACATCTGGAATTAGCTAATGGAAAAGTTATCTAGAACTGGAAACTAAGAACAAAGTATCATGGGCTGAATTTTAAGTTTCCATCTTTGGCCCTTTTAGAGCCAGGTATTGCTGACTTTGACAGTGGGCACTCATACCGGAGATTGGTAGGTTGTGCTTACGTGGCTGATGTCTTTCACTGGCCTACTGAAAACCACATGACTGTACTCCTTCACTTGGTTATTGATGCAATGACTAACATTGGTTAAACCATCAATCTTGATAATAACAAAGGATAGGCTATACTTTGCTGTCCTGAAGGCCATGTACAATGACAATCCAGATTGTATTTCTCATAAATTTAGACAGAAATTGCTACACCTACAATAAATAAGCACAAGCCAGGCATAGTGGCACAGATTTGTAAACTCAGCACTCTAGGATGCTGAAGTTAGAGGGTCAAAAGTTTGAGCCCTGCCTGGGCAACTTAGCAACTTTGAGAGACTTTTGTCTCAAAAGTATAAAATTTTAAAAGCACAGTGCAGAGACAGCCAGGTAACTGCCTCCAGAACCTGTCCTGTACCTGGGAGCTCCCTGGACTGGGATATTCAGTGCCCTTTCCCCCTGCATGCAAGAGAAAGCCTGGTAGCCTCTGCTAGACTCCCACCTGAACCTAGGAGCCCTCAGAACTTGGCTTTCATGCACACCATTCATCCTGTACTCGGAGACAGCCAGGTAACGCTCAAAACAGAAAGAGTCTAATTTAAGAATCTCAGGAGAAGAAGAAGAGCCCATCAACAATACCGAAGCCTCGACACACTGTAACAGATAAATAAGGGAACATGGTCATAAATTTTCTACAGAAAGAACTGAAACCCCAGAAAATGATATCAGGGAATCTGAAATAGCAGAACCCAAAGATGAAAGAGAAAAAAAAGATGATAATTTCTGGGCTGATAAATACTTAAAATTGAAACAGAAAATGAAACAAGAAATTCAAGAGCTACGCTTGGACATAGTTAAGCTATCAGCAACCATAGGCAAAAAATAGAGGAAAACAAAGAAGACATAAATCAGAAGATAAAGAAGGCAATGCAAGAAATTAGAGAAAAATACAACAGAGATATAAAAACATTAAAAGCAGACATTCAGGATGTGAAAAACACACAGGAAATAATAAGTAACCACTTAAAACATTTTGAGAATAGAATATCAGACCTAGAGGATAAAATAGTTGGACTGTAATGTAGAGGCAATAAAGAAAGCAAAACAAAAAAGGAAAAAAAAAAGAATGGTTACAACGGCTGATGGATGACTCAAAAAAAAAAAAACCTCAGAATTATGGGAGTCCAGGAGAAAACTGAGGACAGAACAGAAGGTTTAAAGGACATATTCAATGAAATTATGGAAGAAAATTTCCCAAGTCTAAGCAAAGAAACGAACATGGAACTACTGCAGGCATATAGAACACTGAACCACTTTGATCAGAAGAGATCCTCATCATGACATATCATAATTAAAATACTAAAGACCCAACACAAAGAAAAAAATATTGAAAGTTGTAAGAGAAAAACAGAGGGTGACTTACAAAGATAAGCCCATCAAGATAACAACAGTTTTTCAACCCAGACCCAAAAAACCAGGAGATCATGGAGCAATATCATCCAAGCACTAAGAGAACATGATTGTCAATGTAGACTGCTTTATCCAGTAAAATTATCTCTTAAATTAGAGGGAGAAATTAAAAATTTCCATGATATAGAAACCTTAAAGAAATATTCAGACACTAAGAAAGCACTGCAGAGAATATTTAAAGGAAACTTGGAAAGCTAAAGGAAGGCTTACAACACCAAAGACCTCAGAGAAAAAGAGATAACTGAAATAGGAGAATGAGCAGAGAAGAAAGTCTAGTAAATACTGCTAAAAACCTATAACAACAGCGGGACATACCAAACATTAATTAATTAATTATTAATTATCTCAATAATTACTCTGAACATGAATGGCCTCAACTCACCTGAGAAAAGACAGAAACTGGCTGACTGGATTAAAAAAAAAAAACCAGAAGCCCATAATTTGCCACTTACAAGAGACACAATTCACCCACAAGGAAACTCATAGACTGAAAATAAAAGGATGGAACTCAATATTTCATGCAACGGGGCCCAGGAAACAAACAGGGGTAGCTATATTAGTCTTACACACATCAGATTTCAAAAGAAAACAGGTGAGGAGACAAAGATGGCCACTATATAGTAGTTAAGGGAACAATAGAACAGGAAGAGCTAACAATCATCAATATATATGCTCCCAACTCTAGAGCACCCAATTATATAAACCAAAAATTATTAGATCTGAGAGGACACATAGACCCCAATACAATTGTAGTAGGGGACTTTAATACTCCACTATCACACAAAGTTAAATCAATCAGACAGAAAATCCACAAAGATGTGCAACTCTTAAATGACACTACAGAAAACTTGGACCTAACAGATGTATACAGTTTTTCACCCAACATCCACAGAATACACGTTCTTCTCAGCAGCACATGAAACATTTTTTAAGAGAGACCATATCACATGTCATGTTTAAATAAATACAAAAGGAATAGAAATAATTCCTTGTATACTTTCAGAACATACTGGAATAAAACTGGAAATTAACAGGAAAAGAAACAGAAGAAAATACACAAATACATGGAGACTAAACAGCTTACTACTGACCGAACAATGGATTACAGAAGAAATCAGAGAAGAAATCAAAAAACTTCATAGAGTTAAATGATGAAGGAAGTACATCATATCAGAATCTGTGGGACACAAGGAAAGCAGTACTTAGAGGACAATTTATAGCCATAAACGCACACATCCAAAGAACAGAACAGTCACAAATAAACACCTTAATAATGCACCTTACGGAGCTAGAGAAACAACAACAATATAAGCCAAAAATCAGTAGAAGAAAAAATTATAAAGGTCACATCTGAATTTAATAAAATTAAAATTTAAAAGACAATAAAAAGATTAATAAGTCAAAGAGCTGGTTCTTTGTGAGAATAAACAAGATTGACAAACCTCTAGCAAACACACCAAAAGAAAAGAAAAGGCACAGATTAATGCACTTAGAAATAACAAGGATGCAATTACCATAGGCTCTGCAGAAATTCAGAATATTATGAGAAATTATTCTGAAATCTATATTCTAACAAGTTAGAGAAGAAATGGATCACTCTCTAGACACATACAAAATACCAAATTTGAGTGCAAAAGAAATTAAAATCTTGAACAATTCCATTAAACACACAGAAATTGAAGCAGTAATAAAAGCTCTATCTACAAATAAAAGCCCAAGGTCAGATGGATTCACACCGAATTTTTGTCAGTATTTCAGGAAAGAACTCAGTATAAATCATGATGCGTCCTACCTTTCCCTTGTTATCAGGATTGCTTTGGTTATTCTAGATCACCTTTGGTTCCATATGAATGTAAGGATTGTTTTCTCAAGTTTTGTGAATAAAAGTTGTTGGTATTTTGATAGGGGTTTCATTAATTCTGTATATCACTTTGGTTAGTATAGTCCTTTTGATTATAGTAATTTTGCCTATCCAAGAACAGGGGATGTCTTTCCATTTTCTGATGCCTTCTGTAGTTTGTTCATTGAGTATAATACACTCAGTGTGACGGTATTGGGCACAGCATTCGATATAAAAAAGAAAAAGAAGGATAAGTTCCAAAATAAATTGATATGTAATTTCACAAGGGAAGAAATTTATGTATTGAGACAAATATTTGGAACTTAAGAAAAGCAATGGAAGGTTTTTATGATTTCTACACAGTTAATGTTCTTGCTGTTAATTATTTTCTACTAATCAGATATATTCCCATGGTAGGAATTTGGAAAGGATACAGAAAAAATTCAGCTTCACTAGGCTTTGTTTGTGACTTTAGCCAGCATGACTATTGATGTGTTAGATTATTTTACAATAGGGTTCAAATGAGTATAGTTAGCACTGTGTTTTCAAATAGCAGTTATGAGACTGACTGACTAACTTTGCATGGCAGTTAGGTTGGGTGGGGGCTAAAATATCCAGTGCCTTTTGTCATTCTTTCCATTCTTGATTGTGAAAGAAAATGCTCTCCTGGTGACCTGGTTTATCAGGGTTTTCTTTTCTGTAAGTTGTTTTGAGAATATAGCATTGGAGTTAATCTATCTGACTCTCCAACCTAAAACTTTGCATACAATATATTTGTTCTTTTCTTTTTTATTAAAATGCATATAGCGTTTTCTGCTTTATGAAACTATCCCCTGATTAATACAAACAAGAATGAATTTTAAAAAGATAATATTGAGTGGAACAGCAAGATGCTGAATAAATATATATTTTATGGTTCCTTGCACAGAAAGTAGGAAATGACAAACTAAAGAATGTGTTTTTTTAAGTATGTTTGTAATTATAACAGAGTTTTAACAAAGAAACCCAAGAGAATGGCATATATTTTAGGCTAGTGTTTAATTCTAAGAGGATAAGAAAAAATTGAGTAGGTATCACAAGACATCTTAAATATAATGAGGATATTTCTGGAACTGTACTGCAGATGCTTACCTGCTTCTTTTAAATATGATACATTAAAGATTTTAGCAGCTTCACACTATTTTATGTATTTATTTATTTATTTGTTTGTTTGTTTTTGAGACAGGGTCTCACTCTGTATTCCAGGCTGGTTCGGAACACACTATGTAGCCTAGGCTTGCCTTGAACTCACTGCAATCCTGCTTCAGTCTCCCCAGCAATCAGGTCATAGACGTGCACCACCATGTCCAGCTTTACTCATTACTTTAAAAACACATTAAAACACTTAGCAGTAGTCGTTGAATGTGCGTCAAAATTGGCCTGACAAAGAGAAAAATTTCATGGCTTATTACATGAATTATATTAAAATCAGTGACATATACTTTTCAACAAAAGTTAAACTCTAAGAAAAACTAATTACAAAACACTGAACAATTATTTAATTTTTGCATATGTTTACTAAATTTATCAGTGTTGTTATGTACAACAGACATTTATAAGAGCAGCAGCAAAGTTGATATGGGCATAGAAAAGAAAAGGGAGGGAATTTATCATTATTTTGTATGATGACAACCTATAATTTGTCATATATTAATAATTTCATTAAAATCCAAGCTGGGCCGGTACATAGCTCAGTGATTACAATGCTTGCCTAGGAAGCTATAGGCCTTGGGTTTGATTCCCCCAACACCACATAATAGCTGGATCTGGTGGTGCACACCTGTAATCCCAGCCCTAGGGTGGTGGATCAGCAGCACTAGTATGAGTTAAAGGTCAGCATGGGCTACATAGTGAGTTTGAGACCAGCCTAGAGTGCAGAGTGAGATTGCCTCAAAAATACAAAATGAAATTCAAGCAAACTTAAACATATAGATATCTTTTTCTCCTTTTCGCAGATGAGAAATCTGTTGCTTAGAGAAATTAAAACATGTTTAAGCTCATAGAAGTAGTAACAATTGAGTTCACAATCCTATTCAGGTATTGTAACTTGTGTTCTTTGCTTATGCTGCAACTAGCACATAAATCTGTCATGTAGAAAAATAATCCTAAAATTCACATGGAACCAAAAGGGACTCAGAATAGCCAAAGCAATCATGAAGAACAAGTCAAAAGCAGGTGGCATCACGATTTTCGTCAGGAAGTTATATTATGAAGCAATAGTGATAAAAAACATATGGTATTGACACAAAGAAACAGACAAGGTGACAAACAGAACAAAATTGAGGATGCTGAGACAACCTTAAGTAACCTCAACTATCTGATCTTCGACAAAAAGCCAAAAATATACACTGGACAAAGGATAACCTCTTCAATAAATGATGCTTGGAGAATTGGTCATTCACATACAAAACAGTGAACCTAACCTTTTACCATGCAATCAAATCAAATCAAAATAGATCAAAGACATAGATGTAAAAACAGAAATGCTGAACCTCCTGGAGGCTAAGTAGGTAAAACTCTTGGAGAGAAAACTGTGAGCAAAGATTTTGCCAGTAGAATATCTGGTACAAAGAAAATAACCCCAAGAATTAACAACTAGGATTGTATAATAATGAAAAGTTTCTGCGCAGCAAAAGAAATAATCAACAGAGTGAAAACAGAGGATGATATGGGAAAATAATTTTACCACCTATACTTTGGACTGGGAACTAATAATTAGACTATACAAACAATTGAAGAAAAATAGACTGTCCAAAATAAAAGACCCAAATTAAAATGGACAATTGAAATGAATATATAGCTCTTATTAGAAGGAAAAATGGTCAGGAAATACAAGAGAAAATGTCTGGTGCCTTTATCCAGTAGTGAATTGAAAATGAGAACAGTCCCGAGATAACCTTGTACCTCAGTGAGAATGATTATCAAGAGCTTAAAGGCAACAGGTACTGGTGACGATGCATGGAAAAGGAACCCCTTTATATTGCTGGCAGAACTGTAAGAGTGTCTAACCATTGTGGAAAGCACAATGGAGGTCCCTCAAAAAGCTGAAAATAGATAGTTTCAATTTATCCAGCGAAAACTCTTCTGAGTGTACTTCCGTATTACAGAAGTACATAAATGTCCATGTTTATAGCAACACAACTAATGATAGTTAAATCATGAAAGATGCTAATGTATCCATCAATAAACCAGTGAATAAAGAAAATACGGTATGTGTAGGTAAGGGAGTACTACTCTGCCAAAAAGGCAGAATTAAGTTATTTTTAGGTAAATGGATACAGCTTGGGACCATTATGCTTAGTAAAATGAATCAAACTCAGAAAATTGAACACTTTATGGTTTCTCTAACGTGAGAATTCTGAAGTACAAATAAGTAAAGGGTCAAATGGGTGCGATCTTGAGAGGTAGGGGAATGAGGGAGGAGGAGAAAGAGAGAGAAAGGGAGCGTGGAAGGAAATGTGAAGTTGTTGCAATACGTATGCGCACAAAATTCCCAAGTTTATTGTATCCATTCTGTATCGCCAATTTACACTGAGAAGAAAGTGGGGGAAATGCTATCATGCACCCCTAGGTGTGGTGGTGCATGCCTGTAGTGATAACACCCTGGGACTGAGACAGGAAAATTGCAAGTTTGAGTTCTATCTGGACAACCAGGTGATTTTTCTAGACTCTGTCTCAAATAAACAATAAAAAAGAAATTGAGAATGTAACTCAGAGTGAATGCTCTAGGTTCATTCAAGAGTTCTGAAAAAAATATCTACTTAGTATTAAGAAAAAGAAATTGTTCACACACACACACACACGCACATATTCAGTGTTGAAAATTGAACCAAGATCTTGTACATGCTGGGCAAGAATTCTATTATTAAGCTACTATCCCAGTCACAACTTGGAAGTTTTTCCCATTTTATTGCTATTTTGGTTTGGATGTGGATGTACTTCAGAAGTCTCATGTATGTAAATGTTATGGGTTATTTATGGAACCATGTGTTGTAGGAAATGGAGGCCCACTTTGGAGAGGTGGATTATGGATATGTGGTGGATTACAGGTGTGTGGCTGAAGATAGGTATATGATTGATTATAGATTACAGGTGTGCTGTGGATTTAAGGACTTAAACATGGAAGGGGCGGAACCCTGAGTCTGAACTCATAAGGGGCAGATCACTGGGACAGCACATGGAAGGATGTATGTTCCTTCCTTCCTTCCTTCCTTCCTTCCTTCCTTCCTTCCTTCCTTCCTTCTTTCCTTCCTTCCATCCTTGCTTTCGTTTGGGACTTGACTTGGATTTCTGTTGCCATGAGGAGCTGCCTCCACTTCCACCTCTGCTATGTGCTTCCACTGTAGCTGGCCACGCAGGAAAGGACTGTGACTTTTATAAAACTGTGAGCTCAAGTAAATGTTTGTTCTCTAAAATTGTTGATGTCAGGCATTCTCTCCCTGCAACAAGAAAGTGACTAAGACAATTGGTATATATATGCAATATACGATGTTTACATTAAGCTTGAGAATTTTGTTCACACACACACACACACACACACACACACACACACACACACACACACACGTCCATATCTGACACTGGGAGAAAATCCCTGAAAAGAGAAGGAAATTCCTTAAAAGAAAGTACCATACTTATGACCCAGTAGGAAATTACCAGGCCATAGCTCACCTTAGAGAAGTCATAAAATGTAGTCGTTTTTGGTGTCATCAAACTGTGCCTCCATTACCTGATCAGGTTAAAAATACTTGCTATTTTCTCTGCTTTCTAACCACATAATAAATAGGTCTATGTCTCTCACTGCCATATCTTGGGTTTCTTTTTTTCTATAATTAAAATTAACAAATCTATTTGATGGGGAGCAGGACAAGATGGATTACCCATCTTGAAGGACTACCCTCTTTGACGGACCTCATTGATCTTGTCTAGTGACATGACAGTTTTATGAGTTTCATTTCAATTGAGCAAAAGAATCCTTAGATGATTGGTAATAAGCTCATTAGACAAAAAATTTTTTTAGATCATAACATCTATTAACATTCCACTGGATAGTCTTCACAATCATTGGTATAATCTACTACTAGTGCTGCTTTATTTTTTAAATTAATAGACATTTTATATAATTTAACTGTGGTATTTAACGTTCCAAGTGATTTAAAAATAACTTTTATCTCGCGTTCAATAACACTTTGAATTAGATACTATTAATTACTCCCTTTTATAAGTGAAGTTAAAGTAAAATAGTTTAAATAATTTTCCCTCACACATACAAATAGTACATGATAAAAACAATATTCTAACTCAGGCGATCCATGGTTTTAAAAGAACCCACATCAGCTGGGTTTAATCAGCACCCTTTACTATGGCACTGGGTAGGCATCTAGGTAAACACACCCATACCCACCCCACCATCACCACAGAGCCCACAGCAATTGGATGGAACCTGCACCCATTGCTGCGGCAGTCTGAAGGCATCCCATGCCAAAGTAGCTGTGCCCAGATACAGAGTCACCACAGTGCCCAAGGCAGCTGGGCCAAACAGGCACCTGTTGCTGGAGTCTCATAGAGGTTCACAGGCAGCCATACTCAGACCCACACCTTCACCACTGCTGCTGCCAGGGGACAGAGCCCAGGCCCCTGCAACAGAGGACTTAACTTGCCCATGGCACTATTGATATAGACAGCTTGTGGAGGGAGCATCCACTAGAAGACACCAGAATGGACTGGAAACAACACTCTACCATTCAAAAAATTCTTTAGTAATGGTGATTGGACAAAATGTTACCAGAATAAAAATCCAGGGCTCAGAACCTACTTCACATAAAAAAATACAGGGAACTGAGATTTTTTTCTTTCTTTTTTTCTTGTTTTCTTTTTCTTCTTTCTTTCTTTCCTTGTGGTCAATTTATACTTTGGCCCATCATTTGTCAGTTTGATTGCTATTTTCATCCTTTTATTCTTTTTTCTTTTTTTTTCTTACTTATTTGATGTAGTTTCCAATTACCATACAGCTGAAAAGGTTGCCTTATTTTAAGTCTACTTTAGTATTTGTTTTTCTTCTTTTTCTTTGTTCTCCCCCCCTTTTCCTTTCCTACCCTTTCACCATTTCTTCTGTCCTTATAAGTTTGTTTCTGAAACTCTCTCTCTCTCTCTCTCTCTCTCTCTCTCTCTCTCTCTCGATCGACTCTCTAAGCTCTTTTCCATAAATCTTCATATAGTTTTAGAAACAATACTCTCTCTGTTTCATTCTCAACTCTCTCTAACTCATCTGAATATTACTTATAGTGTGTTTATTTGCTATCCTCTGATTTGAGTAGGGATTCTTCTGGACTTTTCTCTATCATATGAATACCTCTGTACTTTCTATTTTATACCTAAACCTAACTCTTAATCTTTGTTGGCTCTCTCCCTACTTCAATTTCTCTATTAATAAAACTGTTAAGTACCAATAATTTAATTGACAACCATATAAATAGACCAGTAGAGATTTTATATATACATATATATATATATACATATACATATATATATATATATATACATGCATACATAATTTAGCTGGTAATGAATTAATATATTTTATGTATATTCTATCAACAATAGAGTGGCACAATGAATAAATTTCTGTAATATGCCAGCTAACAATGTGTATATAAACCATCAATAACATTTTAGATCATAATTAGAAAACTAAGAGGGGAAGAGGCTATATGTCAATATTTGGTTAACATAAGCATACAACTAGTAGAAAATATGTATAATATAGATGCAAATATATGTCATATTTTTAAAGGATGTAGTGGGAGGACCTAATAAGAATATGCAATCTGTAGAGGTCTCGGTTAGTCAACATAAACAATACAGAGATATATTTTTTAAAAGTTTTTGTTATATTACTGATATTAATGGTACACTGAAATTAATCAATACTAGATTTAATTACATAGTAAATGTGTATCATACCTATTGATGTAAGTAGTTATAATGTTAAATTAGCTCTTACTCTCTGCCAATAGGTTTTTAATATTAGATAGTTTATAAATGTAAAGCTTTATTCAAAGTGTAGGTTTTGACATTCATAACTATCTTCGTATCCAAGTTATGCTAGCAAATATCCAGTCTTTGGACCATGTGACCTTTGGAGAGATTATGTCAACTTGAAGCAATCAGGAACGACACCTGGATTAGGGTTTGGAAAGCACACCTAGATTGGGAATTGAGAAACAGCCTGGATTAGAGTGTGAGTGATTTGTGGGCCAGTGAATGAGGGAAGAGCACCCACCCAGATGTGGGAGACACAGCTGGAACTCAAACAGTACAAAACGAAGGAAAGAGAAAGATTGTTACAGCTTCTTCTGAGCAACCTCTAGCCTTTGCAGTTGTCTATGAATGCTGACTTTATATATGCCACAGATCTTCATCACAGATTCGTTCCAGTCTCGACTTGTGCCTGTCGGCCCATTGCTGATCTTCAGCCACTGATCTTCAAGCTCCAGTCTTTGCCACTGTTCTTTGAACAACCAAGATCTCACCATCTGTCCTGCAGTCCCCTATAGGAGTTCTACTTCGTGGCTGAGCAGCCATCAGACACCACAGCTCTGGCAAATGCAGTCCTCCATCTTAGATTATCTCTATCCTAGGATTTGTAAGCCTTTAGAATAAATCTTTTTTTTTTGTTATAAAATCTGTAAATTCTGACTTTTGAAAAAACCCAATCTAATACAGACCATATATAGTTCTGAATTTTATTCCTCCTCCACCAAAGAGTAGAGAGGAGATAAAGGTCTCAAAAGAAAGCTGAATATTAAAAATATCTTCAAAGTCAATAGCCAAATAAACTGAAAACTGTCATAAATTCTAAAACCTGGATGCTCAAGGTAACATATAAAACAGAAAGAGAAACAAGAGAATATCCCTTGAATAGAGACAGACACTATGAACAATACCTGAGCTGCAACTCACTGCAACAGAACCAAGGGGAAAATGAGGTAATAAATCACTTACCAGAAGTTCAGACACCCCAGAAACTTATACCAGGGATCACGAAGGAACAAAATCCACAGATAGCAAAGGCAATAAAGATGATGATTTCTGGGCACAGAAACTCACACAGGATGCACATTGATCTCAAAGTGGACATAGTCAGAGTAACAAGGGCCATCAATAAGAAGTTAGAAGAACACAAAGAAGAAACAAATAGATAATGAAGGCAATTAAAAAATCAGGGATTAGTTAGGCAGAGAAATAGAAACAATGAAATCTGAACTCCAAGATATGAAAATACTCACAGGAAAAGAAAGTGTAATTAGGTAAAACACTTTGAGGATAGATTATCACATCTTGAAAATAAGGTGAATGATCTAGGACATATAGTCAACGAAGACCATAAAGCAAACAACAATAACAAAACAAAAACAAGAAAGAGACTGACTACAACAGTTGTGGTTGACTCAAAGTGAAACAACCTGAGAATTATGGGAGTGCAGGAAAAAAAGGAGGACAAAACGAAAGCTTTAAAAGACATGTTCAATGAAATTATGGGAGAAAATTGCTTAAATCTAAGAAAAAAATAAATATTGAGCTACTGTAGGCAATCAGAACTCCAAACAACTTTGACCAGAAGAGAACATACCTAAGTTACATAATTAAAATACTAGAAACCCAAACCAGCAAGAGAATATTAAAAGTTGTAAAAGAAAAACAAGGCTGATGTTCACACACAAGCCCATCAAGATAACTGCAGTTACTCAACACAAATACTAAAGGCCAGGAGATCTTAGAGTGATACCATCTAAATGTTAAAAGAGCATAAATGCCAACCTAAACTACTATATCCAGCAAAATTATCTCTCAAAAGAGACAGACAAATTAAAATTTTCTAGGAGAATGAAGACTTAAAGAAATTTACATCCACTAAACCAGCATTACAGAAAATACCTAAAGGAAACTTAGACAGGGAAAGGAAGCCACAACACCAAACACTCCAGAGAAAAGGAAACAACAAAAAGAGGAGAATGAATGGATAAGAGAATAAGTCAAGGAACTAATGCTGAGCATTGTAACAATGACAGGATATAGCAAAACAAAAACAAACAAACAGAAAACACTGAATGTCAACAGTCTCAACTCACCCATCAAAAAACACAGACTGGTTGACTGGATTGAAAAACAAAAACCCACAATTTGCTACTTACAAAGACACACCTTACCCATAAGAAAACACACAGACTGAAAATAAAAGGATGGAATTCAATACTCCATAAGACTGGACCCAGAAAACAAGAAGGGTTAGCTATACTATTCTCAGATAGGTCAGACTTCAAACGAAGCCAGATCAGGGCAAAGATAGACATTATATATTGGTTAAGAGTACACTACATCAGAAAAAATAAAACACACAATTAAAAATATATATGTTTACAACTCTAGGGCACCCAATTACATAAAACAAAAATGATTGGACTCGAAAGACCATGTAGATGTAGATATAAATATAATTGTAGTAGGGGACTTTAATACTCTACCAGAACAAAAAGATAGGTCAACTAGAAAGAAAATAAGCAAAGCAACCACTACATGACACTATGGAAAACCAGGGCTTTATGGATATATACTGAGCGTTCCACCCAGCATCAACTAAATACACTTTCTCCTCAACAGCACATGAGACATTCTCTAAAATAGACCATATTATAGGCCCTAAAAAATGCTTAAACAAGTACAAAAAGTCAAAATAAATTCTTGCCTACTCTATGACCATAATGAGATAAAACTGGAAATCAAAAGTTAAAAATCTATTATTTTAATAATATATCAGTTTACAAAACATAATAATTATATTCAACTTGGGGAATTGACATAAATTTTTAAAAAAATATTTATGCAAGAATTTTTGGAAGGATAGATAGATAAAATGATAAGACAACTATGGCAAAATGTTAATTAGTGAAATGTGATAAATAATTTATGTAAATTTAAACAATTCTGAAATAATTAAGTATGCCATTATACCTAGTAATTTATGTGTAATATGCTTTTGTGATATAGATTTAATTTCCCTTAATATAGCAATTCAATATAGACTTAAGTTCATTTAATGTAGCAATTCACTTATTGGGTCTTTGATGTAAGCTTATGCTGGGAACACTGATTGATGTAATGATAACCTGAATGTCTTCTGAATTTACAAACGTTTACCTTTCAGTATGCAGCTAAGGAATTTGAAATTTAACTTCTCAAATTTTTATCACGTTTCCTAGTCTATAATTTTCATTGTTATTGTTCTTTTCTCATGAGAACTGGTGGATCAGGCCATGTTAAAGAATCTGAACAAAGATACAGTGAGATACAGAAAAAAGAACTTTCTGCAAATTGTCCCAATAGAGGGCTCTGCTGGACCCAGAGAAGAAGCATCATGATATGGCCGTGCAGCCCATTCTAACGGGGTGGGCGGAGCTGAGCTAAAACGTGTTTCTTTGAATGGTAAAATGAGTGAGATGCAGAAGAGTAAATATGTGAAATGTTGCATGAAAACCCAGAAAACCCAGAATAACACATTTTATAGAACCAAATAGGCGTGATAGTGAGAGTTACATGGAAATAGGGAGGGTGTGGGAGGGACAAAAACAGGAAGGGGCTGGAATTTTAATGTTGATGTGTTATGTATGTACACAGAATACTCAAGTTCATTGTAAACATCATGTTTCATATATATATATAATATATATATAATATATATATATTATATATGTATTAGTGAAAATAGAGGAAAAAATGAGCAGATTTGTATCAGACATAAAAAAATCAATAACATTTGTTACTGGGTTGTATATACAAGAAGGGAGAGATAAGAGGACAAGAGTGTGTCAAGAATTAGTGCTAGTCTTTGGTTGGATGAATAGTGGAGCTAATTACCAAAATAGGGAGCATTGGAAGGGAATCTGTTTGAGTGTTCCCCAGGCAAATGGAGGTTTGTTTATGAATTCATCTTGGGGCCTTTTAAGTTTCAAGTTCTTCCTAATTATCCAAATTGAAGTGTCAAAAAGATCATTGAAATGTAAGTGTATAAACCTCAAAGGAGAGGTCTTGGATAGGGGTGCTAATTTGTGAATAACGGAGTCCTTGTTATCACTGCCGTTGATGTGATTTTCTTTTGAATGACTACAGAGAAGAAAGATACATAAATGAACTTAATAAATACTAGCACTTGTTGGCCGAATAGCAAAGTTTGAGCCTCTAAGGAAACCATAAACAATCATGAAAAGGTTTTTTGCCTCTGTTCTAAGGTGTTCTAAACAGATGCAAGTCTTCATTTCAAAATGAAGCTATAAACAAAATAGGAAGATCATGAGGGCATGTTAATACGAAATCCAAAAGACTTAGTTACTTTACAACATAAATTTATTAGTACTGTCTATTTTGTATGTGACACTCTACAGTCAAGATATAGCTAAGCAAATTACATTTTAATTAGTGGTTATAATGAATCATTCTAAAAATCCTTTTTCTGGTCTTAATCAACTAGAACTCATAAAAACATATATTCTTGTTATAATTAAATGTAAAGAAGTTCCAACCAGGACAGTTAGTTGTAAAGTTTCTGTCAGGTACTTGTAAGTAAATTAGACAAAATAATAAAAAAGAAGATAGTTTGGTTTAGTAGTACTGAATGCTAAACCCAGGGTTTCTTACTGGGATAAAATCCCAGAACTTTTATTATTACTTTTAATTATTATTTTTTATTTATTAGGCAGAGTCTTACTAAGATGCCCAGTCAGTACTGGAGCTTGTGACCCCTCTGCCTCCTCCTCCCAGCAGGCTAGGCATGCACCGCCGTGCCTGGTTTATAATGACCTCCCGTGTAGCATCGAAGTTTCCAGTGCATTAGCATCACATTTTGTGTGGCCCGTATGCACACTTTGCAAGTCATACTTTGATTTTGTTTTTATTTTTAGTTTAATGAGAAACTAAAATTATTGAGTACATCATTCCAGAAGGTGCTTTTCTGTCAATTAAAGTGAACCTTAAAGTTGTTCAACTGGCCTTAAATCAGTAGATATTTAGGCATGGGCTAAAATATTACCATTAATTACAAAATAAAAAGGTCAAGACTGTGTTTAGTTTCTTCCAGCATTTTTTTTTTTGATCAGTTCACACCTGTATTGTAATTTTTATGTTCTCTCTTCAGGTTTGAGAAATTTTCACTGCGCTACCACATACTTCTTACTAATGTTACCTATTCAGGTTTTTCTTTCTATATTGACATACCACCAGGATAAGAATTCCCATTTTCTCTAGTGTCTAGTGTTCTAGTATTTAATGTTTTATTCTGAAACAAGCACAAATAGTATTCGTATTTTTAGATCATTTGTACTAATAATATGAAATGATTTTATTAGTTTTACTTTTTAAAACACCTATAAATCTTTCTATAGGCATAAGATTTGTCTATTTTGAAATGTCAACCTAAAATATTTTATAGAAAAAGCTGTACAACAGAGAAAATGCAAGTCACTCATGTCCAATAAATAACAGCTTGTGCAACTGCTCATTTACAATGTACTACTTTGGTCTTCAGACAAATGAACTTTTCTTTAAAATTCAACTTGTGCATAAATAAGAGAATGCATAATTACTAATTTACCTTTCTGATAAAACATAAAGAAAGTGTGACTAGCCTTTTCATGTGGCTTTAGATGACTTTTCTTGATTCCTTCTCAGGATTCTGGTAAATGTGAAATAGATGTTTATTTCTTTGAACTAAAAATAGTCAGGGAGCATTGGACATTAACTGAGTAGTTAACCACTACACAAGTTACAATGCTAGATACTTTTATATATTATCTTTATGTAAATTATGTAAGTCACATACATAAACATAGATTTTTTTCTCTTCCAAAATCTAAATAAATTAAAGTCAGATATGTCGTATTCATTTTATCACTGACTAGAATACAGTAGGTATTTACATATGCCTTTTAAGTTGAACTGAAAGCTGAAACTTCTTGCCAGGCTTCACAATAAATATGTTTACTGGTTTAAATTTATTACTATTTCAATGCTGTTTTATAATGTCAGCTGATTGCCATACCTTAGATCCGAAAAGTTATTAAGGCAAGTGTGACTCGGGATCACCAGAAATGCCATGAGGATGTCTATTTCCATCCACAAAAGCATGAATAGCCACCACGATGCACATGTGCTTCAGATTTTAGCTGAAAAAGGAAAAAAAAATGAGAAAAAAATAGAATTTGAAATTAGATTTGGGGAACATATACCTTAGTAGAGTTGTTTTTTGGTTATTAAGCTGAAAAATAACATATTCTTATGAGAATTAATTGAGAAACTATACAAACTGCTAAACATAGTAACTGACACAAAGCAGATAAATAAATATGCAGTATCTAATGGCAGCCTTCCTCAGGTTGGGATTTTCAGTTCCATCCTTGCGGTAGGTTTACTTTTGTTTCCGTCTCTTATACATCTCCTTCACCTCACTATCTAGTTTTCTAGAATCTCATTGTTACTTCATTTAAATTATTTTTAAGATACTGAAAATACCTGTACTTTCAGTCTAAATTCTCAGAATTTTGTGACTTCAACACTGAAGATTAACAATCGATTCCTGTAGCTCATTAAATTTAGTCAGGAATACCTAAAACTGAGAAAATCATGCTTGCTTCTTATCAGTGATCTTTCTATGTACAAAATAAGAGTTAATAAAGACTGTAAAGAAAGTGTGAATAACTATACAGTGCATGTTGACTCTGTATATTATGTCAAAATTTTCTAGTTTTCTTATGCCTTTCTGAAAAGTTATTGTCGATTTTATAGTTCTTTATCATGTATTGACTCTCTCCAAAGATATATGTGTTTCTATCTATTGCTAAGTGTGTTGAAGTACTTCTGTAGCAGCAAATATGTATTTCTGTCTCATTTTTGATGGGCTTCATGTTCGATCAATAATATTTGACAGGACATAATGACTAAATAGTTGTTCTCTACCTTTTTG
Organism: Ctenodactylus gundi; assembly: GCA_004027205.1. Lineage (NCBI taxonomy): Eukaryota > Metazoa > Chordata > Mammalia > Rodentia > Ctenodactylidae > Ctenodactylus > Ctenodactylus gundi. The sequence continues at coordinate 177,415 of PVKB01001416.1, forward strand.
GATGTCCTGCCATAATGACAAGTCTCAAACTATTTTCCATATGAGACTGCTTTGATGACAGATTGTCTTTGAAAAAAGAAATAGGAAGCAGAGATAACCTACAGCCAACATAATATATGAGTAATAAATGAAACTGTGTTTTAATAAGCTCCTGAGAGTTTAGAGTTCTTCATTACAAGAAGAACACTAACTACTCTGGATATCTATAACTGATGTTGCCCAAATACAGCACTGTATATGGGTTGAAGACATGCATATGTCATTAGCCTTGGGGCTAGACTGTGGGAAGCAAAGAAACTATCATCAGCATATAGAAATGGTAATAAGTGTATGGAATGGAAAAATATTTTCATAAAACTCTTTCCTGTGTCAACTTGGAAAGCAAATATTATGTAATGAATTTGTAGTTTTAGTTTAATAGGTAGAATTGAGCATATTAGAATGAGAATTTGATTGTTTCTGCAGTAGTTTGACAAAGTGCTATAAGAAAGAGATAATCTCACACAGAAGGGAATACTTCATAAGGACTGAATACAAAAAAGAGAAAGAGGAAAAAACTATTCCTAATGTAAAACTACCAGGTAAAACTTCAGGAATTCTTTTCAGATAAAAGTTAACTAAGATAATTAAAACTCAGTTTCAAAGACCAAATCAACTTAAAACGAAAAACAAAGTGAAACAGAGGGGTCAGGTAGGGGAGGAGGGAGGGAGGGGAGGGGAAGAGGAGGGACGAAAGGAGAGTGGGAAAGCCCTTGTCACCTTGACAAGATACATATGTGCATAAAAGGCTCAACTCCATTGTAAACCTTAGACTTTGTATATATACATATCAATAAAATGGGAAAAAATTACTCATAAAAAAAGACCAAATTCAGGACAGTCATGGTCAAAAATGTCAGATGTTTTGTTGAAAACTTCTTAGTGAATTTTGGTGATTCTCAATAAAATTTTAAGTTAAATTAAATAATTCAAGATAAACAGACTAAGATGTTTGTATGTGATAGCCTGATGAATTTAAATACATTTATGTGTAGAAAAAACACATTTTGGAAAATTTTTAATGTACCTGTTATCACATGTATATGTATTCTGGGACAAAATAAGTAGCTGGCAACCACAACTGAAAGGAGAAGTTTGTCTTGTTCATCAATTTAGAGGGCTCAGTCTAACGCTAACTGTCATTTTGAAGTAACATGGTGGAAAGGAAGGTCTAGCAGAGGACGCCCACTCAACTCATGGCAAACACGAAGCAGAAAGAGAAAAAGCACAACCCCAAGACTCACTTTCCTTAGATGGCCCTAAGTGCTACCAGCTCATTCAGTCCTGAACACAACAATGGATTAATACATACAGCCCCATGATCTATTTGTCTTTCAAAGCCTCACCTCTGAAAACACAAGCCTCGTATAGAATATTTTAAATCTACATTATGATAGTACACTGCAATAGCTAGAGTGAACCAGAATATTTTTGTGCTATCTTCCAGCATAGTCAAAGAAGATAATGAAAAATAAAAAAAAAAAAACATTTTCTAAGTCAGAATCAAGTGGAAAGAAGAAAAATTGGCTAAGAAGCTCTTTCTGTAAAACAGAATTAGAGTGTAATGGAGGTAGTATCCTCATCTGGGGTATTTGTCCAATGGGATTAAAAAATTTCTGTTGATCAGTGAGCGACTAGATTTTTCTGCTTTTCTCCTTTCAGAATGTGTTCCATCATTGTGTGTGAGATGGTTAACAGGTGAGAAAACATATCTTTAACCCATAGTTTCTCAGATTAAAAAAAAGCCTAATATACAGAAACTATTCCATGGTCTTAGACTTGCAGCTCGTTGTCACGATTCAGTGGATTTCTTGGACAGTCTTAGAAAAGAATGAGTTCTGCACACAGGAAAAACCCAAGCGGGGATTCATGACGAAGAGCATGAGATGTGATAGATTGCATTTCCTTCCCATCTAGTCACTCTTCTTTCTAGGCAGAGATTTTACACATTTTTCCCTGTTGACATTTGACTTATCCAGTTTCTTATGTCATTGGCATCAGCAGTACGATTTGCTTTGCCCAATGGATTATGACTTGACTTGACTTATGGGTAGAAAATAAGTTCTAGCTGCCAAATTCTTGTTCTTTTCACAAAATAGAACTTTTCACAGGGTGTTGTAGATAGAGGCTTTCCTTTTTGTTTGGGTCCTGAGTGAAAGTAAAATAGAGGAAAGCTACAGTTGACCCATAATGGAATCAAATGTGAGTAATAAATGAGCATTCTTTGTAAGATACTGAAGTTTAGGGTTTTTAACATTAAAATGACATCTTGTAAATCTTCAGTGAATACAAAAAATGCCTTAAGATATATACCAAGTTATATTGGGAGAAAGTATGAGCAAATGTATGAAAGTCTTTATGAATAAATGAAAAATATTGAGAGAGATTTCTTCTCTTTCAATGGAGGAAACTGAGAGGTTTTTTAGTGTTTAAAGTAGAACTAGTTAACTAACAAGTAACTGTTATTAATTATATTGGTTAAATTTTAGCATGTTAGAGTAGGAGTAGGTGGTGTGGCTTGGATCTAGAATGTCCCCACAAAGTCTCATATATTTAATTGTTCTAGATTGTCTGTGAAAAAATGTGCTTTTGGGAGATTGGGTCTTAATCTGGAGGGGTGGACTGCAGGCATGTAAACTGGATTAACAACATGTAATTTGGATTAATAACATGTAAATTAGGATTAACAGCATGTGGTGGGGTTTTACCTCACCTTCCACACCTGGATGCAGGAGGGTCTAATTACTGGGATGAGACCTGGAAGGATATATAAGCTGCTTCCTGCCTTCCTTGGACTACTGGTCTCAACTAGTCTCAACTTGCCTTCCTGTTTGGGATGTCTTGAGAAGCTGCCTCCACCTCAGCCTCTGCCATGTACATCGATTGCTGCCTGCCACCCCTAAGTAGACTGTGACCTGAAACTGTGAGCTAAAACAAACTTTTGCTCCCTTAAATTATTTGTGGATGTTGGGTATTGAATTACAGCAATGAAAAAGTAATTAAGATAGTGGTCAATCAAAAATGCCCTTTAGTAATGTCTGAATTATTGCTAATAACAATATATTGAATTCATTAAAAGTTTTATTATCATCTACACAAATTAACAGCTTTTAGAGACGAATGGCGATTTGGCCCAAATACTTGCCTGGTTGATAAGATATATTCTGAAGAAATAGGGAACTTTGTCTTTCTGTAATTCTAGTGATCACGAGTCAAATCATCTTGGTAGGGGAAGCGGAAAGGGTATTACCTATCAGCAGGGTGAGAAAAAGAAAGAGCTAGAGAAAGCAGTAGAAAACTACCATGGAGCCATCAAGGAAGAGAGCAAGTGGAAGCTATGAATGAGTAGCAGGTAGAAAAAGTTATAAATTATGAGGAAAGGTAGTTGATTGGCAGTGGCAGATGAGAAAGGGATTAATAAAGCGTTTATGCTGAACAGAGTATGGAAGTCAACACATATTCCCCAGCAACTGGATCTACTTTGAACACAGATAAATCTCCTGGTTTCCTTCTTCCTGAGACGTACTGTTTCATCTCATAAAAATTAGTTGTAAGTATCTACCTAAATCCCTATGAACTTTGTTCCTAATTTTAAGATATTTATGTTACTCTGATGTATATTTTAAGAATAAATGAATTTATTTACTTACTTATCGTTTTGAGACAGGGTTGCCCACTGTAAGTCTAGCTGGTCTTTATCTCACTATATAGTACAGGCTGGCCTTGGGAGTGCTGAGATTATAGGCATGCACCATCATGCCTGGCTTATGTCTTGCTGGGGAATCAAACCCATGGCCTTGAGCTTGCTAGGCAAACATTTAACTGCTGTGTTATTCCTCTAGTCCCTAAACAAAGAATTTAAACTGGACATCTATCACCCCAAGATTTTCAGCTGTTACTCAAGAATCTGACTTTGAATTTATTTGTCTTTGAACAGAACTCACTAAGTTCTAGTCCGTTGAGGGCTATGGAAAACACAGCAGTGTAGTTAATGAACATTTTTCTCAGATGCTCTTCCCATGTCCTAACATTAGCCCAATACCTTCCTCAGGGTGGAATGAGGCAGAATGAGCGCACAATGAAGTCCAGCTCTTAACTACCACCTGGACCACACAGCTAGCACCACATCTTTTCTAGCTACTAGTCAAGACTCTGGCTTCTAACTTTATATTAGTTCTTCCTATCCATGAACATGTGATGTTTTTCCATTTACTAAAGTCTTCTTCAATTTCTCTCTTCAGAGTTCCGTAGTTTTCTCTGTATAGGTCTTTTACAGTTTTTGAAAGGTTTGGTTTTTTTTTTCTTTGTTTGTTTTGTTTTTTTTAAATAGAAGTACTAAACCTACTGGAAGGCAAAATGCTTAAACCTTAAAGTTAAAGGGACAGGAAGGGATTTCCTGAACAGAATGCCAGGCTGCACAAGGAATAGGAGCAAGAATCAGCAAATGGGACTACATCAAACTAAAAAGCTTTTGTATAGCAAAGGAAACAATCAACTGAATGAAGAAGGCACATCCCATAGAATGGGAGAGAATATTTGTCAAAAATGCACCAAACAGAGGATTAATAAGTAGAACACACAACACAAAGAACTAAAAAGAAATCCCCTAAAATTAATGATCCCATCAAGAAATGGACAAGGAATTTTAAAAGAGTGATTTTATTTTTGATAAAATGATTTTTGTGTTTTTAACTGCCTTTCATTATATTTTAAACATCTACCTAAATAGTAACTCTTTATTTATGGAGGAAGATTTTTCTCCAAAAATCTTTTTTAAGTTGCTTATATTTTTAGATCACTTTTATTATCCTACAGTTACAGATATTATTTCTTACACATTCTATTATAGTGTTTACTTTCTGTCATATATACAACATTTTAAATGTGTAACTAAGCAGTTCTTGGTCTTAAAATAAGTGGGTTATGTGTTTTAATATTTTATAGACTAATTTTCTTCTACTGCTTATGAGCTTTTTAAACTGTAAGTTACTATGTGTTAATATTTTCAGGTACTGACATCAAAATAGACAAAAATGTAATTAATAATGCATTCTATATAAGCCTGAAAGCCGTTCTTTCCTGGTCAAAAGTGTTTATGACTCCTCCTCTGACATGGGAAGAAGAAGCTAATTTGAAGTGAGATGCCCTCTGACTGACTGGCATACGGGATGTTACCAGGGCCTGTGGGGACACAGATGACGATTCAAGGAGAAGTTTAGGAACAACAAAATAAGTACGCATTCAGAGACAAGAGGGGGAAATATGAGCACCAGAAATGAAAACTTTAAGCAAATTCATAACCACCATTGCAGAAATTAAAGACTGGGTCTTACGTGTAAATGTCAGCAGCTAAACAACCTAGGATATAAGGATTAAATCTGTAGTAGGATCTCTTGAGGAATCAAATGAAAGAAAATCGGAAGGTGAGATTTGGCACTCACAGGATAGCATTTTAGGTTTAAGGTTGTATTTTCCAGTAAGTGATTAGGTGCTGCATGCCCTCCCTTTCCTTGAAACCAGGATATGAACCTTGAGGGAGGAGGGATAGCAAAAACACGGGCAAGTAACAGATGCATATACATACAAATGCCAGCCAGAGAAGAAAAATAAATGTTTCACTGTCTTCCTTCGCCCAAAAGCAGAATGTGGACCTTAAGGGAAAGGGGGAAGGGTTACGAAGAATCCCATATGCAAAGATGTGCAAATGTGGGCAATCAGAGTTTGCTAGCAGACAACAGACTGTGAATTCTTTTCTTTTTTGTGAACTTAAATCTCTAATTCCCTCTCTCCTGTCCTTTAAGACTGGGCTTTAAGATTGTTGGAGAGTCTCTAGGAGGCACAGACTTAACTTTCTGCGACAGCTACAAATCCAAATTCTTAAGAAAATGACCCTGTGTTCACCTGACAGGTGCCATGGGAGTTCAGTAAAACATTAGTGTCCTATCCCCAGGTTCACAGGCACACATTTGCAAACTGCCTGAAGAAGAATTTAAAAATTATCTCAAAGTAATATATATATATATATATATATATATATATATATATATATATATATATATACATGTATAATATATCAAAGAATTCAATGCTTAATATAAAAATATAATTGAGAGTTTCAAAAACACACCCTAGAACACACAATAAAAAAAGAATTGCTGAACTTAGAGGCATATTTTTTGAAAATTGACACAATAAACTAAAAATTAGTGAAAAAACTTGTGAGACTTATGGGACATATAAGCATACCTTAACATGTAAGCTGTAATCTTAACGCTAATCTTAGCCACAGAAACTTCATTTAACAAAGGAATTACTGAAAATTTCCAAAATTTTGGAAATGTAGACTCATGATACTGAAAAGTTTGAAAGAATTTAACTTAAAAAGATCTCAATAGAACACTGTCATCAAACTCTCAAAAAGACAAGAGAAAAAATACTAAAAACAACAGAGACACACATAATATAACATTTAAGGAAATTCATACTAGACTATCAGTAGCTTTCTCCAGAGAAATCATGAAGGCTGTGAGAGAACGGGATAATATATTTAAATCCTAAAAATCCCAACCATCCAAAAATATACCCAGCAAAATTACTTTTCATAATCAAAAAATACTTTTCAGTCTTTTTTAAAAGGCTGGAGTGAATTCACTGCAACAAATAGGCCTTAAAAATGCAACTGGAAGAAAAGGGTGATAATTATGATCCTAAAAACATGACAATATAAAACTTATTTTATATTTAAATAGCCCACTACTATACTGTGGGTGTGTAAATATTTTAAAGCTAGTGTGAAATTGAAAATTCAAAATAATCAAACTAACTCTAGCTGCAATAAGTTGTTAAGGAATACACAAGGTGAAAAGATGTAAATTGTGACAAAAATAAATTGTACCGGAGAGATAAAAGTCTACAAAATTTAAGTACTATGGCCAACCTTAAGTTGTTTGTCAGCTTAATATAACCTATTTCATTTAAATTTGATTTTCTTTTCATGTGTGCCCAAAGATAGCCTCGAAGCACAAACGTAAGGCAGATACTCAAATGAGAGAGAGCATGCAATCCAAGCTTAGCACTAGAAGCCAGGTGTGGTGACAGAAATTTGCCTTCCTGGTGCACTGGGAGGGTGAGGCAGGAGGACCACAAGTTACAATTGATCATATCTTTAGCTAGAATAACCATAGAGAAAACGCAAAAAGACTAAAATAAAAATCAGAAATGAAAGTGAGTTATTGCCATAAAAACCTCAGAAAAAAGAACCATAAGAAAATATTATGAACATTATATGCTAAAACATTTATAACCTATACAAATTCATATATTTCTACAAAAAGATAACTTGCCAAGAATAAATCAGACAGAACACTTGAACAGATGAAAAAAACCTAAAGAGATTAATAAATTCCTTAAAATCTTTCCAAGGGAAAAAAATATGCAGGAACAGATGGCTTCACAGCTGAGTTCTACAAACAGTCAAATAAGTACTACCAATAATTCTTAGACTTTATCAGAAAACAGAGCTAATGCCCGACATCAGAAGATCATATTCAACTGCAACAATCTAGGGACAGAGTGAGCTGTTCTTAGCACAAAGCAAGAAACAAACTAAGAAAATGGCACATCCCTGCCCAATTGAGCTGAACTTCTGAAATTATTTAAGTAGTTAATATTCTATTCTATTATTTTTATAATATACATAGGCAAATAAATAAACAACTAAGTTTATACTTGTATGTTTAATGAAAATATATGGATGACTGATATTATTCCATAACAATTTTCCAAACTGTCATTCCTTCATAAATGCCTGTTAGAGACATTGTGTATATTGACATTTTACTATTAATATTTTGTCTTTTTGTATGTAAGCTTAGAAAGGAATGATTATATTTACACTTTTACTTTTATGACATTCTGAGGGAAAATACTTGTACAGTAACATCAGCAGCAGGGAAAAAGGAAGCAAGTGTTCAACACATAATACTAATGTCTTCTTCACACTCTTGTGTGGCATTCTTATAGCAATAGCTTTCAAAATAATTATATGAATTCAAGCCCTCTACTGGGAACTAACTGCTATAATAATGTCTTCTGATGTTTCTGTATTTTCTCAGATTGTAAAACCTTGTATGTGCAAAGGCTTTTATCAAGTAGATTTTTACAAGTTCATTTCATATCCACAGCCACAACCTATAAAATTAATAACAAAAATCTACCCCTGAATACCAAGAAGTTTTTAAGGAAATGATTCTTCATAAGACAATAAGCTATAATCCATCATTCAAAGCTGTGGCAAATACGGCTTGGGGTCAGATATCCATTATATTTTAATGTTCAAAGATATCAGCATCTCTACTGACACAACACAACTTTTATCAGTGCTCATTTTCACATTGCTGCAAATATGGAAAGTGAAGCAGGTGTGGTTATTTCATCCTCTTTGCATTTTCATTTTCTTTAGTCGGATGCTTCACTGACCTCCACCAATATTCAATGTTTTCATTTAGCATATTATTTTCTTATCCTCATCTAACTTAAGATGTTTATTAAAAAGCTTGGAGCCTCTTGGGATTAAAGATTAACTTTGTGGTCTAGTGCTTTCTGATTAATTTCACAAAATAATTGGTTAATAGCATTTAATTATTAATGAAAATAAAAATTAACTTGATTCCTATGGAAAATGAATTATTTGTTTGTCACAGTCACTTTATCAATGCTAAGAACAATACTTGACAATGACATTATGAAAAGAAAGATATATTTTGGCTCACTGAGGAGACCCCAGTCCATATGTGGGCATCTGTCAATGGCAGCAGGGTCTGGCAGAAAGCCTAAGTGTTCAGGAGGGCATCACAAGAGGAAGGAGCAGGGATCGCGAAGAAGCAATGGCAAGAGTGCATCGTATCAGGCCACACCCTCCTTAACCTGCCACATCATCAGTGATCCATCGTACCTTCAGTTATACATCCCTCTTGACCAGGTCCTTGCTGCTATCAGTACACGAAATCAAAAGATAGTCTAAAATATTCTAATACATGAGAATTTTGGGGGACATTCTGGATCCAAACCGTAACATTCCTTTAACTGAAGTATGAAATTCAATATAAAGTGCCACACTAATTCCTATGAATGATGTAGTAATTAATCAAGCTATAAAGGCATTATTCATTGCCAGTTGGAATTAAATCATACTTCTTTATTCCCCTCTTTCTGTTAGCATAAGCAAAATGTACTGGCTTCCTTGCATGTTAGGTGAAACATGAAAATTCATTGGTAAATACTTTGTATGTGTGCCAAAATTCAATTAGGTATTATATTAGTTTTCTCTTCACTGAAACAGGATACCTGATATGAGTAATTCAAAGTAGGAAGATTAGACTTAAGGTTTGGGAAAATTTAGTCTTCGGGCAGCAGGGTGCAAGGCAGAAACATCACAGTGGAAGAGAATGGTGGAGCAAACTGTTCAGTCCATAAATGCTGCAAAGCTGGGCAGAACAGTGCCAGAAAGCAAGGAGTGAGGGGGCAGGCGCAAGCCCCCGCTCCCTGCCTTCATGACCCACTCAGACACGCCCAAGTGTATGCTGCCTCGACCCTCTGGGCTGACTCTGAGACTGACAAGGTTGATAGCTGTAGACATAGATAAGCGGAGGATGTGAGATGCCAGCTATGCTGAAATGCTCTCTTTATACAGCAGCTCCACTGAGGCATATTTGGTGTGTACAAAGACGTACATTGAGTGCACATTTAATCATACATTACATATGTGGCACAATAACTACAATTAAAGTCATGGTAATATATCAAGTCTGAAAGTTTACTAGTGACCCTCTGCTTTTGGTTGTTTGCTTCCTTTTTGGTAGTTAAAACAATTAACGTGAGATTTGATCTCTTAACAAAAATTCTAGGCACATGATACTGTACTATTAACTAGAGCTATCACATTGTATAGAACATACTTTGAACTTGTTTATCTTGTTTAATTTGGGTGCATTAAGAAATGAATAACAGATCAGAAGGTACATTGTTATTGTGTTTCTATGTGGTTAATGTGTAGACGAGCAAACAAGGGAGATCTACCCCAGCTGGGGAGGCACTAATGGTTGAATTTATAGCCTAGATTGAAAAAAAAAGTAGAAATGGTAAGAGAGTGATTCCATATGCAAGAGCTCCACTCTTCACCATCACTTTTGGACACGAATCTCCAGTGTACGCACACTAGTGATTATACAATGGGCTTTCAGCCTTTGACCATGAACTGGTACTTTATTATTTCCCATTGTACTGTAGCTTCTGTCCTCTTGTGTAACCAGTTACTGAGTAGTCCAGCTGTCCCACATGCAGGAATTTCATTTTCAATTTTTCTATTTTGCTCTCATGTATGGCCATTTTGGGCTCTTTCAACTCACATCTGTAAGTTTACTTAATAAATCCCCTGAATAATTTTACATATATGTTTCTTATTCTAATTCTGTATAGAACTATAACTAATACAGCTTTTAGTAATGGGAGTGGTTCTAGAGAATCTGAATTTTAACAATGAATTTCCCTAATGAGGAATCAACTTAGTGGTTCTTGAAGATGGCTTTTTAATGTGATCTAAAATTGCCATGATCTCTTATTCTGATATATTAGAGAGATATATAGTCTGGGATATAAAACTTAAACCAATATGAAATACATAACCCTCTGATTGCCTTAATTTACCAACTGTGATCTACAAAGCATTTTAATAACTCTGTAAATGATACTTTTGAGGTATTATTGGAAGAGCAATAAGCATAGAGATGTTAGTTTGATGATATTATCACCTCTGGACAAGCCTCTAAAAGTAAATAAAGAGATTCAAACATTCATAAACTATAAAAAGTCTTCTAAGTATGATGACAAAAGCAAAAAAGGGGTGGAGTGAGCTCAAATATTAAAAAAAAACTTTTGGCTCTAAACACAAAAAAAAAAATCTAATTTTTTTTCTAAGTGTGTCAAGAAGGAGAAGCAGAAGCCCTCATAAACCAGTTGGCTGAACTGTAGCACCAGTGCAATGTCAGTCATTTGCTCCGGAGGAATCTGCAGTTAAAGTTTGGGTGCCCATTGGAAAAGAATCAAATTTTATAAGTTGGCATGAAGATGTTTGGAAGAAACCTGATAAGGCAGGTGCAGTCAACTACTAAACACTAATGAGATTATTTTGCCCAAAGAATAGATTTCCCCATCCTCAGTAACAAAGGTGTTGCCACCCTTGCCACTTGTGGTGTTGGACTCTGAAGGAAATTACGGCTTTGTTGCCTATGGAAAAATTAGTGACCTTTCCTGGTGCATTTGTAGGTGAGTCAATGCCAGCTCTTCTCAGGACCCATCCTCAACATGCACATTTGCCTTTATGCCTACAAACGGGCTAAAATCCCAGAAGACTCCCAAAGGAAAGGTGTGCAGTGTGGCTCAGGAAAAGGCACACTATGCTTCCAAAAAACTTCTTGAGTTATCTAATTCTTGAAAACAGAGGTCTGGAGAAAAGATAGGGGAAAATTTAATAGTGTGGAATAATCGTGGAAGGAACACAAACCTGGATCTTGTTAAGTGTATTGATATGCTTTCGTTTAGTAAAGATTTTAGTTCTAAAGCCAGAGCTTTTGGTGTGTAAAAAAATGTAATAGTTTATTCATATTCTGGGCAGAAATATGATTTCAAAAATGGTCTATGATTAATGAGCTAGAGATGCATGATATTCCTAAGTTTACTATTATTGATCAGGTTATCCAAAGGCTTGGGGATATGGAAAGTTTGAAGCAGGTTTACCAGGTGAGAAGTACTCCTACACACCAAAAGAGTCCAGCAAAGGTATCTTTCATTAACACCTTAAGAAAACGGTGAAACATCGGATGGTCTCTCTGATATGAGAGACCCAGACCACAGCCATCTCATGGAACTTTAAGCGAAAGACAAAGTGAAAGAGGGGGCGGGGGGGGGGGTTGGGGGGGGGAAGGGAGGGAAGGGAGAGTAGGGGGAGGGACAAAGGGAGAGCGGGGAAGGTGCACAAAATGCTCAACTCCATTGTAAACCTCAAATTCTGCACATGTACATAACAATAAAATGGGGGAGGGGGGAAATAGGTTGGTGAAGTGAACACTTGCACTCTTAAAGAGCCCGTGATTGTTTGTCCCTGTATGGCAGATCTTACAGTGGGGACAGCACTCCCTGCATTGGGAAATTTAAATATGATGGATGCAATTAGATTCTGCAGTGGCAGGTGCCAAGTGGCAATACTTAAAGTCCAAAGACAAAGTGAGCATAATTGTTCAAATCTGAAAAGTTCCTCAAAATTTTATGTATTTAGGATGTGATTTAATCAAGGGGAATCAATTGTATCGTGTGACTTAATCCATTTATGATTTCCTGTGTTATTTGGAGAGGGGCTTTGTTGGACGGAAGAGTCACTAATGACATGATCTCAAAGAATACATAGCCCTTGCTACCTGCACCCTTGGCCCTCTGCTTCCTGTTAAGACGATAGCATGGGAGTGGATCTCCCACTGTGTCTGTTTTCTGCTAGATCTTGTCACCATGCACTTCTGACATTGCCAACAAACCTCTGACCTGTGAGCTAAAGAAACCTTTCCTCCCTTTCCTAAGATATAGGTGCTGGGTATTGTGTCCCAGTGCTGAGAAGGTGACTAAGGTAGTGGGCATGTTTAACGTAGTGAACTGCTGAGGCAACTGATAACCTGAATGGTCTGAAAGCATAGACCTACAGAATTGGGTAATGAATCATGGTATTCCCAGAAGTGAAATAAATAGAAAGCCTACTAAATTTAAGTGGATTTATATAGTGAAAAAAACCAGTTAGGTGAATGAACATTACCTTCAAATCATAGTAAGAGAATCTAAGCACCTCAAGCAATTTTAATACTTTTGACTTGAGGGAAAAACCATTTCCTTAAGAAAGTACCCAGGGGCAATATAAAAGAGTTAGACTGTTAATCTTTCTCCCACTCTTTCCCAAAGGAACCTACAATTTTTAAGCAGGGTAACGGTGCATTGGGAAAAAAATAATGATCAGATGTTTCAAGGAATATTAGATACTGATTCTGAACTAGTGCTGATTCCAGAAGATCCAGAGCAAATTTATGGCTCTCCAGTAAGAATAGAGACTTATACTGATAAGGTAATCAATGTACAACTTACAGTGAATCCACGAGGTCCCTGATTCCATATTGTAGTAATTTCTCAAGTTTTGCAATGCATAATTGGGATAGATATATTTAGTACTTAGCAGAATATCATACTGTTTTTTCTAATTTGTGAAGTGAGAGCGATTATGGTTGAAAAGGCCAGAAGAAAAATTTGAAGCTTTTAATTATCTATAAAAATAGTAAATAAAAATATTATATCTCTGGAGGGATTGCAGAAATTAGTACCGTCGTTAAGGCTTAGAAGACACAGGGGTTATGGATCCAAATATGTACTCTCCCTTTAGAATTGTGTAGAAAATGAGTGGATCTTGGAGAATTATCGTGTATAACTGTAAGCTTAATGAAATGAGAACATCAGTTGCAGCTTCTGTTCCAAAAGTAGTGTTTGTTTGTTTGCTTAAAAAAAAAAAACACATCTTCTGATACCTGGTTTGCAGCTATTAATTTGGAAAATGTTTTTTTTCTTCATAAATGCATCCATAAGGCCCATCAGAAGCACTTTGCCTTTAGCTGGTAAGATCAGGAATACACCTTTACTCTGCCTACTCAGGGGCAAATCAATTTTCCATTCACGTACTAGTTAATCAGGAACTTGGTCATTTTTTTTTCTTCCATAAGGTCCATTACATCGATGACATTATGCTAATGACCCCGTGTTCCAAAAGATAGTAACTAGACTAAATTTGTTGGTACAACATTCGAATGTCAGAGACTGGAAAATCAATTGAATTAAATTTGAATGTTTCTCTACCTCAGTGAAATTTCTAGAAGCCCAATAGTGTGGGCCATGCAGAGGTATTTCTTTCAAAGTGATGAACCAGCCATTGCATCTAGCCCCTCCCACAACTGAGAAAGACTCACAGTATGTAGTAGGTGTAATTGGGGTTTAGAGACAAGATATTCCTTACTTGAATGTGTTGCTCTGGTGCATTTATTGAGTGATTCAGAAAGCTGTTAGTTCTGAGTGAGGTCCATGGAAAGAGAGGGCTCTGTGACAGAGCCGCTCTGCCCTGCACGCTATTCTGTGACTTTGGCTATATGACCAGCAGATGCAATGGTACTTAGCTGTCACTGGCAGACAGAAATGACACTGAGACCCTCTGGCAGGGACTGTAGGTGAATCATGAAAGAGGACTTCAGGATTTTGAGGCCATACTCTGCGATTATCTATAGACAACTACTTTCACTTTAAAAAATGAGTTCTGATCTGATACTTAGCCTTAATGAGAAATGATCATTTGACTATAAGAAACTAAGTCACCATATGATGTCAGCTGCTTCTCACTGAGCACTATCTGACCCACTGAGTTATAAAATTGGATGTACACAAGAACAGCTCATTATCAAATACAAATGCCATATACATGACTGGCTGCAAGGAGGTTCAGAATTGCTACAAGTTTAGTGAAGATGTGACCCTCATGCCAACAGCTCCTCCTCCTATCATCCTGCATTTTGTCTGCCAGCATGCACCTATTCCTCATGAGACGTATTCTATGATCAGCTGAGTGAAGAACAAACCAGAACCTATTTCACAGATGGTTTTGCATATTATGCAGGCACCCCTAAAAGGGAACAGTTTCAGCACTATAGCCATAACCCAGGACATTCTTATAGTACAGTATTTACTACGAATAGAAACTTGGGCACTTTGCATTCGGTTATGCACCTCTCTTGTGAGGAAAAAAAAAAGATGGCTGGGGGCATAACTCAGTGATTAGAGCACTTGCCTAGGAAGCACAAGGCCCCAGGTTAGATTTTCCAGTATCACGTAATAGCTGGGCATAGCGACACACATTTGTAATTCTAGCACTAAAAAGGCTGAGACAGGAGGATTTCTGTGAGTTGTAGGCCATCCTGGACCTCATAGTGAGGCCTGGACCACTCTGATCCACAGAACAAGAAATGTGACTGCATAATGATTCGTGGTTGGTAGCCAATGCTCTGACTGGAAGATCAAGGACTTGAAAGAAAGAAATGGTATTAATTGGTAACAAAGATATTTGGGTAAGAAGTATGGGATAGACATCTTTATATGGGTAAAGAATATAAAGATTACTGTGCCTCATGTAAATGTTCATCAAAATGTGACATCTTCAGGACTTTAATAATCGAGTGGATGGGGTGCCCCATTCTTTGGATAGCCATCAATGTATTTTCTCAGCCACCCTTTTCCTTGTCCAATAAGCTCAGGAACAAAGTAGCCATGGTGGTAATGACGGAGGTTACTTGTGAACTAAGAATCATGGACTTCCACTTTTCAAGGACGATCTGTCTACAGCCACTGCTGAGTGCCCACTCCGATCTGGCACCATTTTCTCTGATGTTTATCTTGCAGCTGAATGGCAGGTTGATTGCACTGGATCTCTTTTGTAATGGTAGCTGTAGCACTTCAGTTTCAAGGGAAGAGACACTTACTCTGCGTTTGGTTTTTCCTTCCTGAATATAATGTTTTTGCTCACACTATCACTTGTGGACTCACAGAACGCCTCTTCCATCCTCATAACATTGAACACAGCATTGCTTCTGAACAGGAAACATACTTCACGGTTAAAGAAATGTGACAATGTGCTTACAAAATTTATTGGTTTTGACGTGTTCTTTCTCACATTTATAAAAAGCCCAATTGATAGAACAGTTACATGCTCTTTTGATGATGAATTTAGATTGCCAGCCAGGTGTTAATATGTTGCAGGACTGGAGCAAGGTTTGCCAGATTTTTACATATGTACTAGATCTGCATACAATATATACTACTATGTTTTTATTGTCATGATTCACAACTCCAATAATCAAAAGGTAAGGATAAAATGTTACCACTTGTCATCATCCTTAGCAATCCAGCAGCAAAATTTTTGCTTTGTGCTCCTGCAACTTTATGGTCTGGTGACCTAGAAATCTTAGTCTTGGAAGAGAAGAAGGCTTGTACCAGGAGGTACAAGAATGATTCCATTGAACTGGAAGCCAAGACTTTCCTTGTCCATTTTGGCTTTTCAGGTCTCTAAGTCAACAAGCTAAATAAAAGGTGTTGACAGGAATAATTAATTCAGATGATCAGGAAGAAAATGTAATAGTATTCCACATTGGATATAACAAAGAACATATTTGGAGTACAGGACATTCCTTAGAACATTTTTTTTGGTATTGATATGCCCTGTTTTTTTATGATCATTGGGAAATTACAATAATCCAACACAGGCAAAAAGAAGCATGTCCCTAGGCTTTGGAAATGGAACTATAAGCCATCTTTCAAGGCAAAGAACTAAGCCCTGAAAAATTGCCAGCTCCTGGCCAAGAAAATGAAGAACTGATATTAGAAGAAAGTAGCTATTTTAAAAATATCAGTTATGACTATGTGATTAGTTACAAGATGTGATTAGAAACAAGGATTAAAATTTTTATGAGTATTTCTTATTTTGTGACTATACTTATAAGAGTATACACACATAAGCAGATCCCTTTATTTCTTTCTTTGTCAATGTAACACGAATTGACATGATATCGATACTTAACTGTTGTTAAAAACACTTCATAATAGTTAAGTTATGAAAAGTCAAAAGAGTAATCATCTTCCAAAGAGGAAATACCTGTAATTCAGTGGGGGAAATTCATGCTTTTCTGTTTGTATGCAAGATACTTGAGTATGTTAGGCAAGCTAATATAAGTGGCTACTATACTTGGAGAATAAGTTTGGTTTGTTATATATCAGTGTCATCTGACAAAGTGAATTGTCATCATTAGTCACGCTATGCTAACTTGGCAGAAGTAAGAAACCCCTAGGAGATTACTTGTGTCCTTGGTTGGTTGATACGTGAGTTAGCAAACTAAGCAAAGATGTCCTATCCAGCAAATGGGTGGCACCAACCAACAAGCATGTACTGAAGATGAAATAAAGAGAAACATTTTTTAAAAATGTATTCTTCTTTTAAAAAAGCTCCTGTATTACCATTACATTTGGGCTTTGCTCTCCAGTGTAATTTATTTACTTTATTTAACTGCTGAACTATGCTCTCAGCCTCTCAATTAAGTTTCTTATGCTCTGAATTTCTACTTGGTTTCTTTAAGTGCTTTCCAATTTTTACCAAAATAGTCATCGTGACTGTGCTGTGGCGGTTAATTCGATCAGCTTATCATTTATGCCTTCCTTAAGCTCAATGAATTTCATCGTTTAATTTTTTTGCTCCTTATTTAAATCCTTTTCAATCTCATTAACTATTTTAAGAGTTTGTTTATGTGCTTCCACTTTGATCACTTGAAACATTTTGAATTACAAAAATTTTGCCTGTTAATTCCTTTACTTCCGTGTCTATAAGATCTGATTTTGAAGAGTTAAGGACTTCGGACCCTTCTAACCTAATGTTTATTTTCTTTCTGTGCAAAGGTCTGAAGACTATTTGAGGTAAAAAAAAAAAAAAAAAAAAAAAAATCTCTGGTTTACTGTGGAAATCTCTTCAGTTGTTGTACTTCTTTAAGTCTTTTAGTATTTGTTGTATTTTGTGGCGTGTATGCCCCTCTTTTATCTGTTCAATGTTATAGAATCAGATCCTGTTACTGTTCCCAAGGACAGACACTTGTCAATTGTATCAGTACCTACAGCTTCAACTTTACCTCAATCATCTAGCTTAAAAGTCGCTTTGAAAATTTCACACATTTTTTTCTCAGTAACCTGGTGACAATGGATTGGTAGCAATAACAAATACATTGGGGCCAGAGGGTGAGGGATGAATGAGAGAGATGAATAAAAAGAAAAAAAAATAGTTCAGAAAGAAAATAAACAAGAATCAGAGAAAACAGTAAGTGAAAGTAAAGAAAGAAATAAGACTTGGTGCTGTTATGTTTATGTCTGGAATAGAGGGGAGAAAAGGAGTTTAAGAGGTTATCTGTGGAGGTAGGTAGAATGAAACGGGAAGGGAATAGAATTGCAGCTTGTCAGAATGTGAGAACCAGATGACAAAGTCATAGGTGATTTGAACCTTCCACTCCACCCACAATTTTTGGTGAGAGTTACCCTACTATGACAATAAGAGATGCTTTTTAAACTAAAGCACTAACTAGTTTTTATTCCTCTGTTTCACATGCAAGTACACAGAAATGTAACAAGTGAAATGAGTTTGGGGAAGGAAGAGTCAGAGAAAGAGAAGGAATATTAAGACAGAAAATATGAGAGAGAGATAAAAGATAAAAAATTAATAACAGAAACAAAGAGGTTAAAATAAACTCACATGTACACAAGAGTCCCCTTTGCCCAGCTGTGTTGGCATACAGCTGCACTCCCATGGAGGTAATTAGCAGAATGTTTTGTCTGTGGCCTTTGATAAGACGCTTTCATTGTGTTTGGGAGTAGGAGGAGTGGCAGGGTAGCTGATCAAGCTTCCATCCTCCACTGATCTCTAGAGGAGGCTTCTTTGTTCCCTGATAGCTTTTCACTGTAGAAACCCTTATAGCTGTTTCTGCTTGCTCATTTTGTGCCACTGTGTTTGAATACATGTACAACACATGAAAGAGTTATGTTTGGATCTGAAATGTCTTCAGAAGCCTCACGTATTTGGGTGCTGTGGAACGGCTTTGGAACCATGTGCCGTTGGGAGGAAGTGGCTGGTTGGAAGGGGTGGATGCCTGGGCCAGGACAGAGAAGGGTACGTGCTAGTTCCACCTTTCCTCCTCACATGGCCTTCTGTCTGCCATGCTGTGAAGAGTTTTTGTCTACTAAGCTGTGCTTCCGCTGTTGCTGGCTGCCCATGAATGGACTGTGTAAGACATTGTGAACCTGTGAGATGAGATTAATCTTTCCTCTCTAAAGTGTGGATGTCAGTTGTTTCGTCCCAGTAGTGAAAAAGTAACTAAGAGAAATTTTCTCTGACCAAGCTGCTCTTCCGATTCACTGTTAACTTCAGCCTCTCTGGCCACATCTCTTGTTCATTCTCCTCCAGCCCATGAGCTCAATACTGCCTGGATCTCGGCCAGTTAGGGTATTTCTACATGGAACTGCATACAATGTAGAAGTCAATTACAGAGTGTCCACTTGAGCTTCTAGCCTGTCAATCTTTAATGGCCTGTGGAAAAGTATTCCTTGTTGGTGCTGATCTCCTTTGTATTTGGAAAGTAGAATGGTAAGCAGGATGCTGACAGGTGCAAAGCTTGCCTTCGATTGGAGTAGGAGTTTGGGATTGTGCACTCTGGGACTCCTCGGGTGTTCCTGCTTCACCAAGGATTGCACTGTCCTTTGCAAGCACCTGGCCTTGGCAAGCTCCCAATCTCTGCATGCTCCCCGTTTTGAGGTTCTTATTCACAACTAAACCTTTGTTACTTCTGTTCCCGTCGCTCCTCCTACCTAAGTTACTGCACTCAGATTTATTTTCTGGCCTGGACCTTCCTTAGTCACTAAATGTGAGAGGTTTCTAACCTTCATATATATCGACCACTGGGCTCAGTCTCCCCGCTTGATGAGAGCAAGGACAGGTGTGATCTCTGACAGTGAATGCTCTGTGCCCTGTTTGCAGCACCTAGCCTCACAGCCACGGGCTTTTTACTCTCAGGATTTTAAACACATTTCCCAAGAAGGTGTGTTTGCCACAGCTGGGCTTTAAACAGAGACGGAATTGAGACATGTTCTTGCATTTTTTTTCCTCTACACACCCTGATACCGAATATTGCTTGGCCTTCCTTGTCTAAAGTTTTCGTTTGCATCAACCTGTGCATCTGTAGTGTGCATTCTCTGAGGATCTCACGTATGATATTAGCCCAAATATGCCAAAATTCCATGGAATATTATAGACACATAAAAAGAAGTAAATTTTGATACGTACTTCTTGAATAGAATTGATCTGAGTTAAGAGCAAAACAACACTTAAAGGCTATCAACTACACAACACTTACTCATCTAACAGTCTTGAAATGACTAAATTAAAATAATAGGGCCTATATTAGTGATTGCTTTGATTAAAACATGGGGAAGTGTAGCCATGTGATAGGTGGAAGTGGGTATAATTAATAAAATGAAATGTTTAAAATGTTACTAAGATTTTAAATAAAAATTTGACATTTTATTTATGAGACAGTATTCAAATGAGAAAACTATAAAGTTACTTTAGTTTTCTAGTTTCATATGAGTAAGCGGAAGTGACAGGCCAGGTCTTTGGGCTTTGTAGAAAGAAAATACATGCAAGTGAAAATGAAAGAAACTGATCTCCTGTATGATGCTAAGACCTTACAGAGAGAAGAAATGTGACACAAGGTTGGCTGGTGTCATAATTCCTCACAACAAACTTAGCGACTTAAAGAGAGAGGTTCATGATAATGAGTGAGGATCATTGTAGCACATTAAATATTGGAGCTCAATTTTTCGTGCCTCATTGTGTTCTGGCTCTTACCATAGGTTTGTTGTGAGCAGAACATATTTGTCTATGTTTGGATAATAAAATGGTCTAAAGTCAATCTTCAGGCAGGCAGAAGGGAGAGTGGGCTCTGACTCTAGCCTTTAAGAGACTTCCATACTTCTGCTTCGCCTCCTATGCCTCTCTTCTCATCAAGAGAAGAGTCTGTACCAGGTAATCTACTGGCCCAAGAAGAATGAGGCACTCAGAATACAGGACGACCTTGCTGATCCACAGCACTGTGACAGGAAGCAAGCCTTCCTCGCTGCCGCAACTTGGAGAGCCATTCGCTTCTTCCTGGCACAAGCCAGCTAACCCATGGCTTACCTGTACACGCAAGGCTCTTCTAAATTGTTCTGTTTTATTTTGTTTTGAGTGACTCGTTTGTTACAAATCAATGCCTGACAGAATGAGTCCAAAAATATTATGAAGTCTCTAAAAATCTGAGCACAATTACACGGAAGAAAATGGGATGACAGAACAGTCAAGTGAAAACAGATCATAACCTTTAACTTCTCTTTGTTTCTGGGTAGCATAAGCAGGACCAAGTAGTAGTAGATCAGGGTTTGGCTTGAGAATTTATAAAATGTCACAACTGAACCTGGCTCAAATTAAGGATAATTAGTGAAAAGCACAACTGAAATTTCACAATAGAAATTAATGTAAACAAACTGCAGAGAGTTTAATATTGTCCACAAAATCCAAAATTCTACAGTTAATTAGAAAGCATCATTAGACACGACGAAGATAGAAGATATTAACAGCATGTTGTAACAGGGCAGGGGGTGTAGCTCAGCGTCAGTGTGCTTGTTAGCATGTGCAAGGCTCTGGGTTCAGTTCCTCAGCTCCATGTATGCCAGGCATGGTGGTGCACAAAGGTAATCCCAGCGATCAGGAGCCAGAGGCAGAAGGATTGCCTGGAATTTGAGGTTAGTGTGGGGTATGTAGGGAGTTCAAGACCAGCCTGGACTGCACAGTGAGACCCTGTCTGTGGTATTTATACACAATGGAATACTATGCATCTATAAATTCCAACAGCGTGGAGGTTTTTGCAGGCAAATGGAAGAAACTTGAGAACATCATGCTTAGTGAAGTGAGTCAGAAGCAGAAGGTGAAATATCATATGGTCTCTCTGATATGAGAGTCCCAGATCACAGCTGTTTCATGGAACTTAAAGTGAGAAACAAAGTGAACCAGGGGGGTAGGGTGGGGAGGGATGGAGGTGTGGGTAGGGGGAGGGTAGAAAGGATAACGGAGAACGACTTGCTACCTTGACAAGATATGTATGTGTACAAAATGCAAAATGCTCAAGTTCAATGTAACCTTAAATTTTTCACTTATACATACAAATAAAATGGGGAAAAATAAATACATCCCCTCAAACATAGGTTCCTTCTAGGCAAAGAATATATCTATGTAGATGATATGTCTCAGAAGACTAGAGAATAACAAAGCTAATATAGAATGTGGAGGCCAAATATTCCTAGTTTTAACCTCTACTTAGAGGTGTCTTAGAGCATATTTTTGCTGTATTAACCTGAATTCTGCAGACAAAATTATGTACACAGACACTAAATAAGCTTATTCATATGTATTATTTATGAGTATTCTAGTAAAAAGTATGTGTTGAGTGTGTGCCTTGTGCCAGAAACAATTCTAATCATTCTATTTGCATATTATTTAATTTCTTTTGGAAACTCTAAGAAACAGATATTAACATTGTCTCCATCGTGCAAGTGATGAAACTGAGTGAAGTACAGTAAATGGAATAAGAACTCATTTCAGTTCCAAAACTTTTGCTTGAAACCCATGTACTGTTCTGACATTTTAGAGAGTGATCCTTAGAAGAAGAAAGGCTATTAAAAAATAAATTTTCATAAAAGACAAAACAACATAGAATTAATATATGGACTTATGCTGTACTGTGAATCACTGCTAATTAGAACAGTAATATTAGCTATAGCCAGAAAAACAAGGAACTTTTATTTTCTGAACATTTGTTAGAAGTATAAGTTCAACTGGTTACTCCATTACAATAATGTGTACATGAGTTGGAAACTTTGTACTACATTTTGGAAAATTATTAATTCTCATAAAATTATTGATTTTAACACTTTTTTCTGTTATTCATTTAACAAATCCTGATTGAATTGCATCTATGTTTACTAAAGACTTGTCTTAAAATTTTATCCTGTTATTACAGACAATAAAATGGATTCCAAGATGTATTTTATCAAAAATTGAATTTCACTTTTCTCTTTTTCTTTTTTCTGTCTTTCTCTTTCTTTCTTTCTTTCTTTCTTTCTCTCTCTCTTTCTTTCTTTCTTTCTTCCTCTCTGTCCTTCTTTTTTGTTCTTTCATTTGATTTTTGAGACAGAGTCTCTCTAAATGGCTGAAATTGGCTTGAACTCAAGATCATTTTGCCTAGGCTGTTCTAGTATTTAGGATTTTTAGCCATGCATCACCATGCCTGGCAAAAGAGAAAATTTATACTCTTCAGGTTAGATTCATGATGATTTAGGACACATTAAAGAACATGATACAATATGACATAAATAGTTTTCTTCTGAGTCTGAAATTTGAAATACTACAAAAATTAATAGGAACATGATGTCAATCAACAACAGCAAAATGTGGTAATTAGTATGTAAAATGAATTTAATTTTGCTCAAAATCTAATAATCTAACATAAAAATTATGGCACTCCATTTCACCCATTTAATTAAAATTTATAATACTCTATCACTTTGGCTGATAGTAGAGTAATAGATGATCTCATACACTGTTGGTATACTGCTTTCTTATATATTATTTCAGAGTATTATCAAAATCCACTTAAACATGACATACTTTGGCTAAGAAATATTGCTTCTAAAAATTTGTCCGTGAAAATAAGCCCTACTTTTTTTTTTTTTAACGAGTACTGGAGATTGAACCCTGGGCCTTCCTGTTTCTAAACAAAAACTCCACCACTGAGTTATGGCCCCAGCCCTCTCCATGGGAAGCAAGGAGAACAACTCTATATAGAATTTAACATGGATGTTCATTGAAACAATGTTTAAAGTAGAAATAATAAACATTATTTAAAAACTTATGATGAACAACAATAGAAATATGGCTAAATAAGTTTAACTTGTCCACTTAGTGGAAAAATTAACTAGAATAACATATTCTCACTTAGTCACTTGGAAAATTGTTCAAGTATATATTTCTAGGTGAGATAAACAGATCAGATAATTAGTTGTACTTTTTTAAAAAATATGTATACATTTGAACAGAAACATAAAAACAGTTTGCAGAAAGGGCACAGTGTGAAGTTCTTCATGTTTTGTTTACTTTTCACCTAATACAGATTTGATTACCTTTCTCATGCAAAAAAGCAAAATGAACAATATATTTTATTAAAAAGAAGAAAACATAAAGGCAGGTGCAATAACATCTGTCTAAAGAGAAGGGGAGAACCAGGAATTGGTTGCAGCCCTAGTTTATTTGTGATCCCTGTAGTCCTTGATTTGTCCATCGTTATCCTGTACTTCAAAGGCCATAACACTAAATACTTGTGAAATCTGTAGTAGTGGCGCTCTCCCTCTAGAAGTTTTTCAACCTGATCTTCACCAGTAACTATCTTGTTGCATCCACATTAAATACACTTCAGCATAGTTAAATTCTGAATCATAGATAAGCGATAAAGTACAAATCATGTGATGATATTTTTCAGGTCCTTACTCAGAAAATTATATTTATAGATATAATCTAAGAAGAGAAAATGTTAGATATTTTCGAGCAGTGGAAGGAGTTTCCACATGGTGATGGGAAGTAAATTAATAGCCTCTTCCAGTCTCTGGGGATTCTCTTCAGAGATATGGTTTTTATCCATTTTTCATTAGCATTTAAAAATTGATATTTGGCTCTAACAGCTATAAAGTATCAAATAATAGACTTAGAAGTTTCAGATTAGTTTTTTCAGTGGAATGTGGCCAAAAAGAAGCTTTATATAGAGATTATCAATGGTCTTTAAAAAACAAAAATAAAAACAATATTTTCCGTAACTGATTTTTCTAGTTATTTTAATCCATGTTTTGATCCAAGCAGTATGAGCAAGAATGGTTAAGGTCTTACTCTTTTATCTTATTGCATTTGTCTAAAAAAAATTGTAATTTAGGCAGCCCAGGTTTGGTAAGGGGAGCAGACAATAGTTTTACGTCAATGAATGTAATATTTTGGTTGTGCATGTCTTCTAATCACATTTGGTTTTCTGTTTTGTTTATAAATAAATGCCTTTTATATGGGGATAGTAGCTCATTCTAGAAATATTTCAGTCAATACCCTATTAATAGAGAAAGGCACCAACAAAGTAAAGAAAATGTCAGAGAAAAGTACAGAAACAAGTGAAGTATCTTTTTGGAAATCCACTTAGCACCAGTAGAGACTCTGATAAAGATTTTTCCTACTGCTAATATATAAAACATGTTTTTCTTTCTTTAGTTTTTATTTTAA
Organism: Ctenodactylus gundi; assembly: GCA_004027205.1. Lineage (NCBI taxonomy): Eukaryota > Metazoa > Chordata > Mammalia > Rodentia > Ctenodactylidae > Ctenodactylus > Ctenodactylus gundi. Next base: position 202,511 of record PVKB01001416.1, read on the forward strand.
AGAAAAAATGGCAATGAAGCTAATGCAAGGAACAATAATATATGACCACCTAACTTGCCAAACATGAGAAAATTTTTCTAGTTAAAAATTAAACTGAATATTGTGGGCCTGAAACTAGCTCTGCAGTTTTTCACTGGTCTAGCATTCGGGGACTTGAGATGTTTCCCTCGCTTAAATCAGTTCCGTTAATCTCACTTTGATTTTATACAGAATCTATTCTCCTGAAAGCTTTAAAGAAAATATTTCAGATTGATGATATTTACATGATAATTTTAGAGGTTTTCATAAACATGTTTTTATTTTTTTATTTTTTCCATGACTCAAGAATACATAGTGAATGTGGCAGTGAGCGGAGGTTCTTATTTGTTGAGCTATGCCTAAAAGTACTTGGGAGTAGCCGGGTACAGAGCATAAGGTCCAAAGAGCTTGCTCACAAATATCTTACCATCTTATTTAGGCTAAACCGTATTTCCTCCAACTGCTTACTTATATGTCTATGTAAATAATTTTTCTGTACCTACAATTAGGGTGAATACATCTAAAATTATTTAAATTCTTTAGTTTCAGCTTGTTTTAAGAAGATTAAATCTTTGATAGAGTATCTTTCTAATTTTTTAGCTTGACCTAAAATATTAGCATTTAAGACTTCAAAATATTAGAAGCTTCTCAATATACAAATTACATGTGGAATAGTTTTTCCACATTCACCCATTTTTATTTTAAATTATTTATGAAAAAATTACAATTTCTATATTTTGTTGTTTCTCTTAAAAAGAAGTGTTTTGATCATTTCCACTTACACTGTCCATTGTAGTGATTCTGCTCTTGATTGAATTATTCTTCAGATATAAGTATTTTATCATAGATTCAAATTTATAAGGAAGGGACTGGAGGAATGGCACAACAGTTAAAAATGCTTGCCTTACAAGCAGAAGGCCCAAAGTTCAGTTCCCCAGAACCAAATAAATCTGGGTATGGTAGCTCATGCCTGTAATCCCAGCACTAGGGAGGCTGATGCAGGTGGATTTTCCTGAGTCCAAAGCCAGCCTGGACTACACCAGTGAGTTTAGGACTAGCCTGGACTACAGAGAGAGATTCCTGTCTCAAAAAAGAAAAAAGGAACAAAAAACAAAAAAAGAAAAAAGAGAAACAAATTTATAAGGAAAATTACTGTAGGATTATTTTTACTCACCATATAACCAAGACTAATTTGTAAATTATGGAAGACAGCTAGTATAATTTGAGAGCCAAAAAATTGTTTGGAACTTTAAGCTAAGTATTAATTGCTGCAAGAAATCCTTATTAATGTTCACCATATCACAAAAACTAATAGATTTTAAGTGAGATTTTAATATGCATGAATAATAAACTCTTAATACAATATTTTTGATAACCAGTGAATTAGACATAAGCAGGAAGCTGACCATTAATTTTTATTACACACATAGTTCACAAAAGTGGTTATTTCCAACCTGTGTGTTTCTCACTTTAATACTGACAATTTTTCAGAAAGAAAGCGCACATTAGCCATTAGATTCGCTGTTCTGAAAATTTAAAACTCCAGAGGGCCCTGTTAAGGAGTCAGCTTTATGTTGGGATAAGTATGTGCAATTGTGTCTATAATTTACATTGAGAGAGCTGAAGTGCTCCTATTCTTTTCTCTTCTCCTTTTTTAGTCCTCAGTCTTTGAATGGATAGAGCTGCTTAGGAAGTGCAGGTAATTAAATGGGGTAGTACTTACTGTCATTTCTTTGCATATTTCACTTTAAGGACTCAATTTGAAACTAAAATTGTGAAATACAGTGTGCATTTTATTGTATTTTAGAGACATTGTTTCTTTGGTGGAATGAGCTTTTGTCTCAAGAAAATGTGTTATTTTACAACTTTTCAAATATAATATAGTGTATGATAATTTTAAAGATGACATATAAGAAAGATAAGCAATGGAAAGAAGAGGAAAAAATGTTCAAGAGATTTTGACATTTATTACCTTAAGCCAATTAGCAAAGTTATAATTCTGGGATGAATTCAGGCATTTGTATGGACTGAACTTTCTTCTGTTGGCAATACCATCAGACATCTTTACCCTATTTTTCAGACAGGAGAGAACTTTTCCCTATTTTATTGATATGTATAGACGCAACACATAATGTTCACATTGATCTTGAGTATTTTATGCATATACATATCGTGGCAAAATCACAAATCCTTCCCCTCTCCTTTTTCACCCCTCCCTTTCCTTAGATAGGAGAGTTTTGGAATAAATTTGGAGCCCTTTATTTCAAGAAACTCTTTATAAAGGCACCTGGCATTTTTGCCAGAATTGCTTGGGTAAAATGGTCATACTTAATTAGTTATGATAGTGTACTCTGGCCTATGGCAGAAAAAAGTTTTGTTGGAGCGGGGAAGTTGCTTGTACAGTGGGAAATGATCCATTGTAATTTTGGGTGAAGTTCATACATTAACTCCATGTGATTCTTCCCTCCAGCATCTGAAACTCCGCAATGATGATGTTAAAAGCATAGTATGTTATAAACTGCTAAAATGAATAAGAAGCGAAGTACCTAAGGGTACCATATAAGTGTTTTTAAAAGCAGAAGTGAAGGAAAGAATACCTTTGCAGAGTAAAAAAAAAAAAAAAAAAAAAAAAAAAAAAAAAAAAAAAAAAAAAAAAAAAAAAAAAAAAAAAAAAAAAAAAAAAAAAAAAAAAAAAAAAAAAAAAAAAAAAAAAAAAAAAAAAAAAAAAAAAAAAAAAAAAAAAAAAAAAAAAAAAAAAAAAAAAAAAAAAAACTATAATCTAAAATGCTTGATGAAGAAACATGCAAAAAAGAGAGAGAGAGAAAGAAGTGAATCAGTGCCTTCAACAGAACCTTTAAATTTCTCAGAATTTAAAGATAATATGTATTAATCACTGGTAGGCGAGGCAGGGAAGAGGGGCTGGGAAGGGCAATATTCAAGCCCGCTTTTTAGTTAAACATTTTCATGCAGTTGCCTGCTTTTTCTTGACGTGCCCTTTGCATCTATTTCCAAGAGAATAGTGATGAGATTTTATCCATCCAGAAGCAGATTTATTCCTTGAAGAAATGGAATGGAATCCAAGCACGAGCTCTCACATTGACCATGAACTAGTGGTATTTTCAGAGAGGATGGAGAAAACAGACTCTGTGTAACACATACTTTCAATAAAGTAATTAAAAAATGAAATCAGGAGACAGTGAGACAGAGAGGGGCAGAGAGAGACAGACAGAGGTCAACCCTAACATATTGTTATAAAGACAAAACAAAATCCAACCATGAATTACGATTCAAAAAAAAAGTTCTAGCTCAAGGTGTGACAGTGTACTAAAAATCCAAAAGCAGGTATGCTTTTGTAATTTTGTAGCTTTCTGTAACCAAGTAGTGAAATGCTATAACTCATTCTCCCAATATACTAAACTGACTCCGTTTTGTGGTGATTATGCTAGTGATGTTATGTGTTTGCTGTGTAAGTTAGAGTTTATTGTGTAAGTTCAATTTTATGAATCAGTTTGCTGTGAGTTCATCTTGTGAGGCCGCCTGCCTGGCCTTGGAGCCTTGCTTGTGCGCTTATCAGGATGGCCTGGAATCTTGTGATAAGGACTGAGGCTTAACCTCTACCCCCTCCATGGCCTTCATAGCAGCCTGCTGAGAGTCATGCATTTCAGGAGAATCACGTATTCTGCAAGAGTCACATATTTCTCGCCAGGGACAGCCAGCCCAAAACGAAAGCTAGGTGTCGGGTCATGATTGGTCACTATGAACCATGTATATAATGAGGTAAAATCCTCTATATAAACTTTGTGTAAAACTTGCTCGGAGCTCCTCTCTGAAGACTCTCCCAGAGTCCAGGGACAGTCAGTCCCACCATGGGCAGTGATAACATCTCAGCTACTAATAAAGATCCTTACTTTGCCTTAATTGATGTATGGCAAGTTTTTAAATTGGCATTTGGTGGTCTTTTAATTCCAACCTATAACAAAGGGCCAATGGAAATGCATCAAAGTTAATGGAGAAACAAATTCCACATATATGCAAAAATAAGCAGAATACCATTGAACATTTCAAAAGCAATAGCATAATATGGAAAATATCTTAAAATTTTGAGGAGAAAAGTTTTCCAAGAGGAATTCTGTAACGAATCAATCTGGTACAAGGACAAGTCACAGAGAGTACCTCCTCCCTGCCCTTATCTGAGAGCTTCCTTTTTAAAATGAAAACAAAAAATCAAAATGAGTAGAAAGATTTCAGGCATAGGAAGTGCTGAATCCATGCAAGGAAAGTAATTAAAAGAATTTGCAACATGATAATTGATCATCAGGTCTACAATCAATTAGGCAGGAATGGGAAGGGAGAAGCAAAAACTAGAGGAAATTCTCCAAGGAAAGAAAAAAAATCTTAGATTGATCATTTTGATCATTAGGAAAATTGCATGTACATTACTATAACTACTGAACTGGGAGAGCATGTGAGCTAATTATAAACAGATACAGAGAAAAAGACGATGAGCTACAAGAATCAGAAACAAAAATAATTGACACTTATCATATTGCTTATCAATAATTATGCCTTTGCAGACCATAATGAGGTCGAAACTTCTAGCCACTTTAATTAGAAATGTTAGCTGGAATAACAAGTAAAGTAGCATTGGTTTGCTGCCAAAACATTTGGACAACTGATCCTAAATGAATGTTTACATTCTTGTATGCAGTAAATATTCATGTGTATTAAGTAATACACATTAATACAGATATAAAATATAATGAAATTGATGCTTATAAAAATGCAAGCTGAATTTATTTATTATTTATTTATTTATTTTAGCACAAGACATTTGACATAGGGCCTTCGTAATGAACTATATACCAGCCCTATTGTACTTATTTGTTTCATTTTGAAAGAGGGTCTTGGTGAGTCGCCAAGGTTGCGGTTCTCCTCTGTCAGCCGCTCAGAGTGTTGGTATTACAGGTGTGCGCCAACACGTGCAGCCAAGTTGCATTTTCTTGCTGAAAATATTCCTGTGACTTGTCTTTGTGAATGAGTACTATATTAAAATCTGGAGATGAACCTCTTGTTTAAAATAATTCATTTTGACTTTACTGCCATGAGTCTGTAGTGATTTAATAAGAAAGAGGGAAGTTAAAGTAAAAAAATAAGTCTAGAAAAAGTTCTGTAATATGGGGCTGGAGAAATAGCTCAGTGATTAAAATGTCTGGCCTAGCAAGTTCAAGACCCTGACTTTAATTCCCCAGCACCACATAAACTGGGTAAGGTGGCACACGCTTATAATTTCAGCCCTCAAGAGGCTGAGGCAGCAGGACTGCCATTATTTCAAAGTCAGCCTGGGCTCCATAATGAGTTCAGGACCAGCCTGGACTCTGGAGCCAGACGATGTCTCAAAAAAAGAAAAATATCTGTAGTAAAGAAGGCATAGTGGCACATGCCCTGCTTCCTGGAGCTTCCGGAAGGAGAAGTATTGAGAAACTGAGGCCAGTTTGGGCTAGACAGTGAGGTCAAGGCCAGTCTGGACTACATAGTGAACCCTACTCTTCTCCTCTCCCAAAAAAATTAAAAGCTCTGAAATACATAGAAAGAAGCTGAATGAATTCTCAGAGTGTAAATCCATGTATTTGTAATACCTGTCTTGTATAATCACCTTCAGTAGACAAGCTGACAAAGTATGTTATTTTTCAAAAAAGAATTAATTAGATTAATTTATTAACCTAATTTAAATATTTTTCTGGGTCAATATTTCAAGAAAAATTTAAAATATAGACTTGCAAAGAAAAATATAGTCCAGTGTATTCTGAGAACATCTTTTGGAGGTAGCATTTAGTTTCAGCAGAGCTTCAGATATACGTGCATGGGTAAGGAATTCCCCATTGGAACCTAGAGGTGTACCTCAGTAGTAGAATGATTGCTTAGCATATGCAAAGCCATGGTTTCAAGCGTCAGGGTGGAAAAAAAAAAAGGTAACTAGAAGAGAAGAAGGAAGAATCCTGACTCAAGACAGCCATTTAGAACAAGAGTTACCTTTCTTCCAACTTTTCACCAAAATTCTTTATCATTTGGGCTCTTGACGATAATCATTCTAAAGTGTATGGCATGGTGTCTTGCAGTTTCGATATGTATTTCCTTGGCAGTTGGTGATCTTGAAAGTTTTTTATATGTTCATTAGACGTTTGCATGTACTTTTGGAGAAATAATCTGTTCAGGACATTTAGTAATCATTTAATGAGATGTTTTTGTTGTTGTTCAGTTGTATGAGTTCTTAATATATTTTGAATAGCAACCACTTATCAGGCATATATTTTGCATATACTTTCTTCAATTCTTAATGTTTTCACTGATTTTTTTTTGTTGTTGTTGTTGCTTTAGTGGTACATAGTCCTACTTATCACTTTTTACTTTTTTACTCATACTTTTGTTGGATAAAAAAATCATTATGAAGACCATGGCTGGAGCTTTTACTCTCTTTCAGATTTCAGATTTTTCATTCAACTCATCAGTCCTTTTGTTTCTCCCCCACCCAGTATGTTTCAATTACTCCTTTTAGAATTACTTTTGTTGTATTTCATCATTATTAGTACGTGATATTTCCTTCTTTACTGATTCAAGATGCATTCAAGTTTTATTTTAATTTCTTCATTGAGCCAGTGGAAATTTGAGAGCAAATATTTTAACTTTTACTACACATATATTTACTGATTTTCCTTTTGTTGTTTATTTCTGCTTTCATATAATTAATATTAACAAAGATTCTTGATGTGATTTCAGTCTTTTCAATTTAATTTAAAAATTACTTTGTGGCCTCACATAGGTAATAGTGAATGTTCTATGTTTCTTCAAAAACAAGTATGTATTCTTGCTGCTATTGAATGGAAAGTTCTATATTTATCAGTTGGGTTCATTTGGCCTAAATTGTAGTTTAGTTCAATATTTCCATCTGGATTGTCTATCCATTGTTGAAAGTAAGGTATTGAAATTCCCTACTATTATAATACTGGTTTCTGGGGTTTCCTTTTATATGTTAATATTTGGGTTCTCTTTTACTGGACACATATATTTACTTATATTTCTTTAAATGTCTTTATAAATTGGCACATTTATCATTACATAATGACACGTTTTTTTCTTTTGTGACTGTCATTGACTTAAATTCTATTTGTTCAGTATAAACATAGCTACGCCTGTTCGTTTGCTTTCAAATTGCATAGACCATCTGTTTCCATCTCTTCAATTTTAGCCTTAATGGATCATTAAAGCTGAAGTGAGTCTCCTGTAGGTTACATTTACTTCAGTCTTGCTTTTAAATTAAATTTAGTCACCTCAGATCACTTGAGTTTTAAAAATCTACATTAAAAGAGATGCTAATGAGTAAGGTTTTACTACTGCCACCATATTGTTTTCTATTTCATTATTGTTTTCTTCGTGTCCCAAGGTCTTTGTTACCCAATAATATTCTGTTTTTATATCATCTGATTTTAATAAATTATTATTTCACTTACATAATGATAAACTGATTTTTCGATGAAGATATTAAGAACGCAAATTAAATAAAGAACATTTTTAGTAAATGGTGCTAAAAATTGGATAGTCAATTGCTGAAAAGTAAATCTATACTCTCAAAGCTGTTACAGATTAATGACTTAAATATTTGACGAGAAATCATGAAACTGCTACTAAAAATAGGAGAAATTCTCATTGACGTTGAAGTGGTTAACTTTGGGAAGACCCCAGAAGCATCAGAAGTAAAACAAGATATTGAAAAATACAATTAGATCGTTCTAAGAAACTTCCACACAGCAAAGAAAGAAATTAGCAAATTGAAGAGAAAACCTACAAAATTGGAGAAAGTACTTCTAAACTAAACATACTATAAAGTGTAAATATCCAAAGTACTTGAAAGTGAGAAACTTACTAACCAAAAAACAAAAAGAACCCAAAAATAAATAACCTAAAGAAAAATTGACCAATGAATCTAAAAAAACATTTCTCCCAAAGAAGATTCACAAATAACAGGAGCATATGTGAATAAAAGTCTAAAATCACAAATCATCATGAAATGCAAATCAAAACTACAATGATATCACAGCAAGTAAAATGTAAATTTCCAACAAGACAAATGAGTGTGGGGAATGTAGTTGAGTGTCATTGGCTTAACATGCATAATACTGTATGTTTCTTCTACAGAACAGCCAAAAACAAAGCACAATAAAACAAAAATACAAGAAAAGAACAACAAAACAGAAAAAAGACCAACAAACACTGCTGAGGAAGGAATAAGAAGATAGAGGGTATGCATGCACACTGTGAGGCAATGTAAATGAACGCAGATATCATTGAGAAAATATAAAGTTTCTTCAAAAAATTAACATGTATATAATCCAGTCATCCTACAACTAGGTGTATAGTCACTGTCACTGAAGTATACTTAGAGATATTGCAACCCATGTTCATTGTAGCACTACTCACAATGGCCAAGAAATGCGAGCAACTCCATATGTTGATCTACTGATGCATAGGTGAGGCACATGTGACACACACAGTGGGATGCTACTCATCCACACAAACAGGAGAAAAAAACATCACTTGCAAAAACGTGGATGGAAGTGGAGATTGTTAAGTGACATGAACCATACACAGAATGACAAATAACACATAATCCTATTCCTCTGTGGAAAAAAAATTGTTCAATAGAATTTGGAAATACAGCGTTGGTTACCAGATTCCCAGTAGAGTGGGTAAGCAACACGAAAGATAGACCAATACATACTAAGTTACAGTTAGAATTATAGATTTAGGAAGGCCTGCTATTTCACAATAGGATCACTCTAGAAGATGTGCTGTGTATTTTTTAATGTTAGAAAAAAGTATTTAGAATGTTTATGACAAATATTTGTGGAGATAAGCATGTTTAACCTTATTAAAGCATTGCACCAAGTATATTGTACTGAAAAATAACACAATAGCTTAATCTATACAATTTTATTTTTAAGCATCAACAAGTTAAGTAAAATGTTTTTTAAAATTTTAACAAAAATTTAAAAATACATGCAGTTGCATATGTCATGATATTTTTAATAGCGGATATATTGCAAAGTGGGTAAGTCAGGTTAATTAACATATGCATTATCTCACTTATTTTTTTTTTTTTTTTGAACATAAGGACAGTTAACACCTATGGTCTTAGCAATTTTCGACCTACAATGAGGTATAAACTACAGTCACCCTAAAAATCTGTCTTTTGATCAAATTATTTATTTGAATATTATTTGATTTCTTTCTGATACTATTTAATACTTTTCTCTGTATTTTTTGAGTGTTTGCTGTAGGCTTTTACATTGTAGCTACCGTGAGGCTTGCATAAAGCATTTTACAATTAAAATAGAAAAATTTAAGCTAAAAACTTCCTAAATGGGATTGTATGACAAAAGTTTATACTTGAATACTTATTTTCTAGGGCTTAAGTTTTTGACATAACATTTTTGAATTTTTTGTTTCTAGTTTTATTATAACTATACTTATTTTTAATACATTTATAGTATATAAATATAGTTATTTATATAGTTATTTTCATACTAAAGTTTAATGTAATTTACATATCATCACTACAGGACTAGGTTATTCTGAATTCACTATATTATTATTTTTACTAATAAGTTTTTACTGTTGTTTTTTATGCTACTAATTTCGTCTCTTCTTTCAGCTTTATGACCTCCCTTATCATTTCTTGTAAGGCAGACTGATAGATGGAGAGCTACCTCATTTTCCCCCTCTAGGAATGACCCATTGTTTTTTTGTGACAGGGTTTTGTTTTTAAGTTGGTAGGTTGGACTCCAACTTCAGGTCCTCCAACCTCAGCCTCTCAGAGTGCTGGGATTACAGGCCTGCACCACTAAGTTAGGCTAGATTTTGTTTTTCTTGAAAAGATATTTTCTGTTCTTTACCAAGTACAGTATTCTTGATTGAAGGCTTTCCCATTTGAACGTATCATCATGTAGCTTTCTGTATGCAATGCTTCTGCTAAAAGAAACTTACTTTTACATGTTTGCTGGGAAGTGATTAGTCTCCTTTTTTCATCATGTTTTCAAAATTCTCATGCCTTCCATTTGATAGGTTATCTATAATTAGTTTAATCTGGTAGAACACTTTTCAGCACATATGTAGAGGTTATCTATAATTAGTTTAATCTGGTAGAACACTTTTCAGCACATATGTAGGCACTTTTCATCCATTATTTCTTTAAATAAGATTATTTCATTCTCCATTCTCTTCTCCATCTCAGATTCCTAAATTCCCATACTATAAATTTATCCCCCTTCCTGTTCCCATAAATCCTGTAGTCTTTCCTCATTCTCAGTTTTTTTGTCCTCTGATAAAAAAAATTTAAATGCCCCATCTTTGAGATCACAGGTTATTTCTTCTTGATCAAGCTCACTATTACCACACTTTATTTCACTGGATCCTTCAGCTACACAATTTGTATTTCTTCTTGAATATTTCCATTCTTTATGAATTTCTAATTTATGTTCTGTTTCTATTATTATTTTTTAAATTTTGTCTTATCTTATAGCTCACTGAACTTCTTTTAAATAATGGTTCTGAACCTGTCCTGATGGGATAGGCTTGTAATCCTAGCATTCTAGGTAGTGGAAGAAAAAAAAAGAGTACAGACTTGAATTTAACTTGGTCAATTCAATGACTCAACAAAATCCCATGTAACAAATGCTGTTTATATAGTTCGGTGTGAACATAATGGGTTTAAAATCCATGTCTTCCAAGAAAAAAGGAGAGAGTGAGAGAGAGAGAGAGACTTTAATTTTTTGTGGTTGATAACAGAGTATCATTGTTTTCTTTTAATAGCATCGTGCTTTATAAAAATTGTGTGTGCTTTCCTTCGTGTCTCTGATTGCTCTCTTTTCATTTAAAGAAGCAGCGGACTACTCCAGTATTTTCTAACTAGGTGCAGAAAAGAAATTCCTTTGTTAATTGACCATCTAGGAATCAGAAGCATTCATGAACAGCTAGTTCACTCCCTATCTTCTTTTCCACATTGACATTGGATTTTTTTTCTTTATTAGATAGGGTCTTACTCTGTAGGAGAATGGAATTCTTAACATTGTGTGACTTCTCTGAATCCCATAAGTCTCAGAAACGTGTTGAAAGCACTTGTTTTCACTATGAGTTCCCAAAGTGCTGAAAATTGTGTATTTTCCAATATTGTACTCTTAAACCTATTGTCTGCATGAGCTACTCTACTTGCTAACTGCAGAGATGTGCTCAGAGAGCTGGCCTTGGGAGAGCAGTAGCTACAGAGCATCCTGGGGGAGCCCTGGGATAGTTTTACATGTCAATAGGTGACATTTCTATCACTTAATGGGGAACATCTCTGAATGGAATAGCCAGAGGCTCTGCAGCCTGTCTTTTCTGTTCTCATTCACTCTAGCCACTCAGCTATGACAGATGATTGATTTTATTTGTTGTTGTGAACAGAGTAAAAAGAAGTGAGTCCTTGGACAATGTCCGGTATGGCTGGATGAGTGAGACCCTGACGTTTTATGGACGCCCTTTCAGCTGCAAGAAAGAGCAGAGGCTAAAGGTTTCCCTTTTGGAAGTGCATTTTACTATCTTGAAGGAAGGGCGACACAGGTGAAGTGTAACAGTGGCACTTCCTCTCTACAATACAGCCATCGGATAGGTTTGCACCACTGTGCTAGCACTTACCTTCAAGGCTCTCAGAATCCTGCAAAACTAATTACATCTGTGAATACTTGTAAATTCTGATGCTTCTGGATTTGAGGCTTTTGTAGGTAAATGGTGGCAACCTGAGACCATCATGCTCATTGTCAGGCACAGAAGTTTGAATATTGCATGAGTTCTCCAATATGAGAAACCCAGAAACAAGCCATTTTATAAAAGCAAATGAGTGTGATAGCAGGAGTTAGAAGGGCTTGGGAGCATTCAAGAGGGCAAAAATCAGGAAGGGAAGGGATTACAATGTTGATGTGATACATTTGTGTACAAAATACTCAAGCTCATTGTAACCATTATGTATTGCATGTATTGTATGTAATTGGTTACAAGGAGCTTGAGTATTTTGTGCCTGATGCTTCTCTGTGGATGTGTTTGTGTGATAAAGGTAGAAATCTCTTTTTTTTAACCCTGTTGCCTATATCACTTTTGTTGAATGTTTTACTTCTAAATTTACATAGTCTTGCAGTGAAATTTTCAAAATCAAGTGGAGAGGCTAAGGAAAGAGTAAATTTAATATTTAATGAATACCAATTATAGTTTAGAAATTTTTCTTAGCTGTGTCATGCATATTTCAGTGTATTCTCATATCAACCACATGAAGAAACATTATTATCCTTTTTCAGTTGATGAAAATACTAAGAATGAGAGTTATGTGAATTGCCAGTGGTAAACAAAAGCTAATGTCAGATTTGAAATAAGGTTTGCTTTGACTCCAGTGTTCACTCTTTTTTTTCACTGTTGTACAATGCATCATCATGACACCATTTCATATTTTACCGTCCCAATTCTGAATTACATCTCCCCTATTTACATTGTAATGTGCCTTTAAATCTTTAGGAAAAAGCAACGCCCCGACTGTTTTATCACATGGAGAGATTATAGTTGAGCAATTGTGCCACACTAACATTCAGAACAATTTTTCTTTCATTTTTAGGGAAATATTTTCTAGGGAAGTTGTGTGTATTTTGTTTTTTTAAAAGAAAAAACAAAGGAGACATGCTTTAGAGAGAAGGATGCACTTTAACTTTCCACTGCCATACTGTTTTTTTTCACACATTCAGAAGTGGAAATACTATTTCCCACTATTTTTATTACTATACATATGTAATACATAGTATTTACAATGAATTTGGTTATTTTGTGCACATATGTATCATATCAACTTTACAATCCCTTCCCATTTTTGACTCCCCCCCCCCCCCCCCCCCCCCCCCCCCCCCCCCCCCCCCCCCCCCCCCCCCCCCCCCCCCCTTATCCCTTCCCTCAAGTCCGGCTATCACTTCGTGTGGTTCTATAGAACGTTTGTGTTCTGGGTTTTCCAAGTCAGAGAGACTATACAGCACTTAACATATTAATCTTCCACACCAATATCATTTCACTTAAGTCACCACTCTAACTCAGCTTCCTATTCCTCCAATGGGTCGCAGTAGGAAATACTTTTAACAGATAGACAAAAACAATGGTCGCAAAATGTCTTGTTGAATTTCTTGGTCTTCTGTCCTTTCTGGAGAAACTTGTCTGTGAAGTCATTTTTAATAAAAATTTATAATCTTTATAGAAAGTCACATAAATCCCCAGCACAAGAAAATCTGCATATTTTATGTAAGTATGAATATATTCACACACACACACACACACACACACACACACACACACACACACATATATATATATATCAGACACATGTAATTTGAGACTAGAAGTTCATAAAACAATAGTAACTTACCTTTACAAAAGATTTTTGATGAATTATCAATAGCTTTCTATGTTCTTTTTAAATGTTTCCTTCTCTATTAATGTGTTGTTGATTCTTATCATCCAGACTATATGAAGTAATGCAACCAGAAGATCTATTCCAAGAAAGAATATATTTGTAGCATGAATCTTGCATGTAAAATTAAACATTTGAAAACACTTTTATCATTTCTATTCATACAAAATTCATTATCCTGTGGTCAAATTCTAGCAAGGATTTTTTTGCAATGTTTGCCCTTTATTTTAAAATGATAGTACTTTACTTGAAATCTAAAATTTCCATCAATATGTGTAACCTTTCAATTGGTAATGGCTCCTGTAAAAGAGAAAACCACTCTCAATCTATAAAACAATGAAAGCTTGATGGACAGGTGAAGTTAATTTAAACAGTTATTTAAAAATCCTCACTTTTTCTTGAATTTTATCCTTTGCATATTAACAGTAAGTGTTTTCTTAACAATAAGTAAATTAAAGTATTGGATAACAAGTTAAAAACTACAAATTAATCAAACTATTAATTGAAAAATAAAAACAGTAAATTTAAAAAGTGATTGAAATCATTGCTGATTACAGAAATTATATTGTTACCTTTGTTTTTACTTTTTTAAAGCTGGATGAAATGATTAGTTTCTCAGTTCATACACTAAAACTTTGATACCCAATATACTATGATTTATTATGTATATAGCACCCTAAATTTTCCTTTCTTTCATTGAAAATACTCATAGTACATGATTGATCTACATTCTAATCAAAACATTTATTAAATACAGAATAAAATCTAATTCAAGTTTATACCCATGGTTCATATCATGCCATTAGTATATTAAAATTTAATAAATAGAAAATGGATGAATTATTTCAGGTTTTCATGTTAAGCAATATGTTCAATTCAATTCTCACAAAAATGTAATTTTTATTAAATTTGAAAGATAAGAGGCTTTGCAAGAACTTTTTAAAGTCTATGTTAAACAACTTCAATGGTTTAAGAAAGGTAATTGTGATGTTGGATATATATTTGTGACTTTTAAAAGAAATGTTTGTTCACATCTCTCAAGTAGTGTCAAAGATTTAGAAAAGCAAATGTGTTTTGGTAACAGTGAACCACTATCACAAAGAGCAATGAATGTGGTGAATAAATTATGTGATGAAAAATATGACCCATGTTTTACCTACTTGTTGGTGAGACACAGTACCTGATACTTACAACTAAAAAGGCAGAAAGGTTTACTTTCACTCATAGTTTTAGGTAGTCTTAGTCCATTCTTGGATGGCTTGTAATGGTGGGAGGGCCTGACAGAGGGTCTAGCTTTTAAAAAGCTGCTCATAGCTGCACAACATGAAGCAAAGAATGTAAAGAGCAGAGTTAGCAAGGCAAGTGTAATATTTTAGGTCAGTGATCTGCCCCTTCCACTTCATGCCCCAGTGCTTTGCTCCTCCTAACCTGGTTCTCTTTGTAAATCTTTGTAAATCAGGAAATCATTGGATTAGCCCCATGACTGAATCACATTCCAAACACCTAAGGCTTTTGGGGGTCATTCCAGATCTGAACAAATACAAATCACTGAATATCAGTAAATGATACATTGTACCATTTGGCTGAATATTAAAGTATCAAATATGTTTTTGTTGCTATTGAACAAGAGGCAATTAATTTAACAATTTAAAGTTGATGTTTTTACAGTATATATTTGCTTTAATTTTGTTATCATATTCATCTAACTTGTATTTATGTTAGAATAACATAAATAATAATTAAATAATAATAACTAATAATTAGACAATATCTCAAAAATACTTAAAACCTTAGAAAATAAAAATGCATAGACACATTTTTTAAAGGAAGCATATTTATGTGGCTTGAATATTTCCTTAAAAGTTAGGATCAAGTAAACTTGCTATTTTAAAACTGTTAAAAGTAGTGATACATAAGAGATAGCTAGGTTATAAGAGATATACCCTCATGAATGGATTAATGCCATTATCATGAGAGGGAGTTAGTGAACATGGGTTTGATTATCCCCAAAATGGAATGAGTTTGATTTGATTTCCTCTGTCTCGTGTGTACTTACATTTCCACTATGTAATCCTGTAGTCAGGATTCCTTCACTAGATACTGGCACTTTGCACTTGGAATTTCTAGTCTCCAAAATCCTGAACCAAATAAACTTCTATTGTTTAAAATTCACCCAGTCTGTTCAAATTTATCATAAAAATGGAAAATGAACTGAAACAACTGATCAAAATTAGTAGGATTTAGGATGTAGCAAGAGTAATACTTAGAGAAAAGCTTGTAACAGTGAATGTATTGAGCCTGGAACTTATTGTAAGACAGTGCTTCAATAAAAAAAAAATCTAAAATCAATAATCCAAGATTTTTGTTTTGGCAAAAAAAGAAAAATAATGATTATCAGAGAAACCAGAAAAACAAATAATAATAAAAAGAGAAAAGTCAACAAAACTAAAATTTGAAAAGATCAATAAAATGAATATGTTTTAGCCATCATAACAAAAATACATAAGACAAAAGGTATTAATATCAGAAATGAAAGTGAGAATCACTATGTAGAGACAGGATTTTGCTCTATAAACTAGGCTTGTCCCAATCTCAGGCTGGCCTCAAACAAGGCAATCTTCCTGCCTCATCATCCCTTTTGCTGGAATTATAAGTGTGCACATTCACAGAAGACTATGTAGCACTGGGGAATCCAACCGAGGGGCCTGTACTTACCAGAAAAGCACTTTAGCAGCTTAACTACACTCCAGGCCTCATGTATACATTAAAAGGAAGGTAAAAAAATATTGTGAACATGTTTATGTCAAAAGATTGAATCATCTGTGTGAATTCAATGTCTTGAAAAATAAAATCTGCTGAAACACAAAAAAGGAACTTGAAGTTAATAGTAATGTTCCAAAACATTAATCCTCAACCTAATATATATCAGTGAACTTTAAAAATATTGAAGAATTTATGTCAACTTTCTTTAATGTCATTCATATATTAAAGAAATACTTCCGATTTAAATTTTAAGTCAGCATTATTGTAATATAAAAACCATGTGAAGGCTTACAAGAAAAGTGCAGCATAGTACCTTTTATAAATATAGATACAAGTATCCTGGACAAAATATTTAAAAACAACCTTACAATATATAAAAATAAAAAATAATCCATCACAACTAAGTATAGTTGTACAAAATGAGGCTGGTGTCATAATATGTCATCTATCACATCAATAGGTGTTGTGATTTATATCTGGAGTGTCCTCCAAAAGCCTAATGTTCCTATGGTAACGTGTAGGTTTGGGAGATGCGGCCTGGCTGGAAGGGGACAGATGCTTAGGCTTGGCCTGGAAAGAAAAATGCTGGTTCCACCCTTTCTCCCAGTCTTTCTCTGTCCTACCATGTTGTGAGGATTTCTGCTGCTGGAGCTCTGCCTCTGGCCTTGCCCCCGCTCCAGTCTTGTCATGTGTTTCCATCATTTTTCAGCAGCCCACCTGTGAATGGACTGTGACCTTTTGAAACTGTAAGCTAAAACAAATCTTTTCTCCCTAAGTTGTGGATGTCTGGTATTGTGTCACAGCCATGAAGAAGTAACTAAGACAAAAGTCAAACATTGTTGTGCTTTACCTGACCTTGTGGTTTGGAAGCCTTTCAAACCGATTTGCAGGTGGAATATGGAAAAGTTTGAGGATGCCAGCTGGAGAGGCCTTGGAGTGTTCTGAGCCAAGTTTAAAGGGAGATTCTGGTCAGAGCTCAGAAGACCAGAAGTATGGATTGGAAAGGCCAAGCTCAAGAAATTTCAGATGGGACGAGGGAGGATTGTGCCAGAAAGTAGCCTAAAAACCATGTATGCTGTGCTCTGCCAGAAATTTTGTTGACATTTTGCCTTTGTCCAGAGACTTTGCCTGAAACTGAGATTAAGGGCAATGGACTGCTTACACTGGTGGAAGAAATCTCAAGGCAGACTGATGTTCCAACTTACATGGCTGATGTTTGTGGCTTTTAGCCAGCTCTATGATGGCAGGCAGAATAAAATGGGAGAGAATTGCAGTGTCAGGCCAAAATGGCCTGCAGAGGTGGTGTCCACTACCACAGGGAAGTTAAATGTATTAGCAGTAAAAAGAAGCCAAGTATTTACACTCAGAATAAGAAAGATGCCTGTAGGGCATTTCTAAAGTCAGCAAGACCCCTCTCATCACCAGCTCAAGAGTGGAGAGGTTAAAGACTCTGCTCTAAGAAGTTTACTGCAGAACCAAAATTTAAAAATGTTATTTGCAGTCCAAGTATTTAAGAACTTGAAGACCTTGGCAGTATTTGTCCAAGGGGGGCCAGATCACTGCTCAAGCCAATGTCAGACCTTGGTGACATCCACACAGTTCTGGCTTTAGAGGCTTACAGAGTGCTGGAGTTGTGGGTTCATAAAGGCTTCACCCCAAATTTCAGAGAAAGGCCTTGGAGGCCAGGCAGTGTGCCCCTGAGAGGGCAATATGTGAAGTTGTTTTTTTAAAAAGCCAAAGTTGGAGTAGAGAACCCAGGAACTTAGAGAAGACAGGAGCGTGGATCATCAGCTGAGGAATGCTGCAAGGCCTAGAGCTGACAGAGAAGATGGAAACTGCAGCCTGCTGTGACTCTGTAGAGGTGAAGCCACCCAAGTACATTGGAATGCACATGTAGACAGGTGCTCTATCTGGGGCCATTGGATTTAAACTTTGTCCTCTTGGGTTTAGGAATTGTTTTGGTCCTATTGCCTTTAATTCTCCTATTCTACCCTTTTGGAATGGAAATGTTTTCCCTGTGCCATTTTCTGTTGCAAGGGCTTAACTCTTTGATTTTAACAGGAGATCACAGCTGAGTTTGCCTCCAGTTTCAGGGGAGGTTTTAGACTTGTACTTTTTTTTTTTTTTTTCAACAGTACTAAAACTATTGGGACTTCAGTAACTCTTGGAATAGGGCTAATTACATTTACTTTCAGGAGGGGTCCAAGAGTCTTTTCGCGGCCAGGGGCAGAATGTCATGGTTTGGATCTGGAGTGCCCCCCAAAAGCCTCGTGTTCCTGTGGACACTGTGTAGGTTTGGGAGGTGAGGCCTGGCTAGAAGTGGGAAAATGCTTGGGCTTGACCTGGAAGGGCATGTGCTGGTTCATTCCTTCCTCCCAGTCTTTCTCTCTGTACCACCATGTTGTGAGGATCTCTGCCACTTGGAGCTCTGTTTCTGGCCTTGCTCATGTTCCAGCCCTGCTCTGAGCGTCCATCATTTTCCAGCAGTCCACTTGTGAATAGACTTTAACCTCCTGAAACTGTAAGCTACAATAATTTTTTCCTAAGTTGTGGATGTTCGGTATTGAGTCACAGCAACAAAAAAGTATCTAAGACAGTAGGCTAAAGAAAAAAGATTACATGATGTACTCATAGACATGGAAAAAGGCATTTGACAGTGTTCAACATCTACTCATGACAAAACCCTCATCACTCTAGGAGTAGTGAAAAATTTCTCAAACAGATAAAGAGCATCTGCAAATAGCACTCTCATAGACAGCATTATCCTAAGTGGAGAGAGGATAGTACCTATCTTACTAAGATTAGGCAAAAGCAAGAATTTTTTCTTCTGATCAGTTTGCAATATCACATTGAAAATATTAAAAAAAAATATAATAGAATGAGGAAAAGAAATGAAGTATATACTAAGGGGGAAAATTAAAATAAAATTATCTTCATTTTAGATGACTTATGTAGAAAACCCAAAATAACTAAAAAATTCAGTTGAACTAATATGTGATTATATCAAAATTTCAAGATATAAGACCAGTATATATAATTTAATTTCTTTTCTATATAATACCAGTAGGATATAAAATTAGAGCATACAATACAATATATTAGCATCTTCCAAAATGACATATTCAGGTATAAACCTAAAAAATGCATAGTCTATATAAAGAAAACTACAAAGCTAGAAAAAGATTTTGAAGAAAAACTAGTGAGAGATAGTTAATTTTCATGTATTCAGTCCTCTTCAACTTGATATATATATATATATAATGCAATACAAATCAAAATTCATAAAAATAAATTTTGTGGAAATGGACAAACTGGTTGTAAAGCATATTTGTGCAAGATAAAAGACCCAATGCTCCAAGACTAAGAAGAGAATATGGTATTAGTGGAAGGTGTTACAGGGATGTAATCTCAGCATTCTAGGAGAGTGAGGCAGGAGGATCACAAGTTCAATCCCATCCTAGGTGATTTAGTGACTTAGCCAGACCCTGCTCAAATTAAAAAAAAAAAAAAAACAAGGGCTGGAAATGTTTCTCAGTGTGAAGGCTGTGGAATTGATTCTCAGTGCCACAAAAAGTATCACAAAAAGAATAAACAAACTTATCCATGGACTAGAACAAATAGTTATTAATGACATAATACATTAGTCTCCAAGCCTCATATCAGTGAACTCTAACAAATATCTAGGAAAAAATTTATGCCAACTTTCTACAATCTAATTCAAAATAGATTCACATAAATGTTGTTCATCATTTGTTAAGAAAAAAGAAAAGGCATCTTAATAAAAAGGTCAGTCTTTTAACAAATACAGTGGAAATTATGGAAATACACATGCAGAGAAGTAAATCTGGACAACGACATTAACACCTTTCATGAAATTTAATTCAAAAGAAACAGCACACTGAAACAACACACTCAAACATAAAACTGTAGAACGCCTGAAGATAATGTGAATAGACAATTTTAGACACAGCTATGGCATTTTCGATACAACAAAAGCATGATCAATTAAACAAACAACCGAGAAGGAAGAGTTCATTAATGTTAAAAACTGCACTGTGGAAGAAACTGCTAAGAGAATTACATAACAGGCCACTGACTGGGTGACAGTTTTGAAAAATACATCAAAAAATGGCTGTTGTTCAAAGTAGACATGAAATTTTAAAAACTCAACAATAAGAAATTTAACAGTCCAACTTTCATAATATTCAAAAGAGTGGAAATATACAATGGAAGATTAGCATATGAAAGATGCTCAAAAGATTACATCATTATAAAATTGCAAATTAAAATAATGATGACTTCTTTCCTGTTAGAGTGCAAATATCTAAACCACTGATCACACCACACATTGTTGAGGGACTACGGTAATAATAATTCTCATTCACTGCAAATGAGAATGCATACTGATACAGCCACTAGGAAAAGTAGCACGGCACTTTTTATAAAAGGGAACATAATCTAACCATGCCATTCACAAGTCACACTCCTTGGTATTTACTGGAAGGTGCCCCAAATTTATATTCATACAAAATTCTACATGAATGTGTACAGTAGCCTTATTCAAAATCACCACAACTTGGAAGTCAAGATGTCTTCCAGGAGATGAACAGATGAGTTTACTTTGGTACAATCTCAGACAACTGAATATTTTTTAGCACTGAAAAAAAGTTACTAAGCCATGAAAAGACATGAAGGAAGTTTGAATGATTATTACTAGGTAAAGAAGCCAAATTTTAAATCATGTCATGCTGCATTATTCCAAATATGTAACATTTGGAAAAAAAAGATGAAATTATGTAGAATATAGAAAGATCAGTTGTTGGTGAAGATTAATAGAAAAAAAACAAATAAAATGACAAAAACGAGAGGATATTTAGAAAAACAAGTCTATTCCACTTGATTCTATAATTATGGATACATGTCTATATATATTTGCTAAAATAGAATGCACAAAATTAAAAATGAAATATAATGTAAAATATGGGCACAGTTTAAAACGGTGTGACAATATAAGTTAATTGACTAAAGCAAGTATACCATTTTGTTGTGGAAAGTTCATATTAATATAGCAGAGTCTGTACATATTTGAGAGTAAAAGGACATACACAAAAACACTGCGCCTTCTTCTCAGTTTTGCTGTGAGTCTAAAACTGCTCTAAAATACAGAATATTTGAAAATAAATTGTTTTCAACCAACAAAACTTGACCTAATGTAATAGCAGCAAGGTCACATTAAAGAAAATACCAAAGATAATTATGTAGATACAAGGAAAGTAACCTCAAAAGGAAGCATGAAGAAATGGACTAGATAAGGAATGATTAAAACACATACTGTTATAAGCTGAACTGTGTCCCCTCTAAATTTATTTATTGAAGTTCTACTCCCCAATACCTCAGGTAGTTTTGGAAATTAATGACACTTAAGTTAAAACGAGTCTCTAAAGTTGTTCCTCACTTAACTTACCTGATGTCCTTCAAGAAGAGATTAGACATGAAAAAGGGATAGAGGGATGACCATGTGGCTCAACATCCGTTAGGAACCCACCTATAAGTAGTGAAGACAAGCATCCGAAAAGAAACTTGCTGATATCTTGATCTCAGACTTCTCACTCCTGAGTTAAGAGACACTGATCTGCTGATGTTGTTTAAGCCTCCCAACCTGTATGTTTCACTATAGAAGAACTCACAAATCAATATTTCTACATCACATGAAATTAAAATTGACTTAGAAGATGATGATGATGGTGATGATGATGACATCATTTAGTGGCAAATAAAGGAAAAGTGTACAACAAATAGAACGAATTTTGGACTTAACGTGCTCTATGGTCATTAAATTATTTGGAAAATAGTAAATCTGCTGAGATCAGTAGACTTCGTTGAGTCAAGGATACCTATCGCAAGTAAATAAAGAAAATGATTATTAAATAATACTTAGTGCAAAAGCAGGTATGAAAGTACAATTTAAAGGACTGTAGACAAACTATGGAATGGAAAATAAATGTCAAAATGGCAGGTGTAAACCCATAGATACTTGTAATTCCTTTGAGTTTTAATAAGCAAATATTTTAAAGTGAAAGGACTAAGATCGTTAAAAGTAGAAATTTATGCACTCTGCAAAAATGTTTTAAATATAAGATTACAAAAAGGTTAAAAGGAAGACTTGAAAAAAGTCATCCATATAAATGTCAACCATGAAGCAGATTTACCTAAATGGATATTTGCAAAATGGAATTTAAGGAATGATTTTTATCTATATAGAAAGAGAAACTAATAATGACTCAAATTTCAATTGTATATGTCTAGGAAAATTGAAAATTTGTATTCATCCAAAGACATAGCCTCAAATTTGTAAAGCAAAAATAGAACAAAAACAATAAAACTTTTAATTTTAGCATGAAATTACAGTATTATTTCTAAATGATTTCTATATGACCATATGTGTGTCAAAGAGTAAGTGTTCACATATATTTTAACATTGTCATTCAGTATGCTCTCTGATAGCACAAATAAGTAGAACCGAAATAAAAATACAAAATAGAAAATTCTTTTATCTCACTAAATAAGTAAAACATGCTTCAAAATAATTATTGCACAAAGGAAAAATCACAATGAATGTCAGAATATTTTTAACTAATAATAAAGTAAACCAGTTAAAATTTATAATTTAGCTAGATCAGGGCTCATGGTGACATCTATCACTTTAAACACATTTTTTTTAAAGGAAAGCAAATTCGAAAGTCAGGTATCTGGTGTATTATTACAAAAAGTATAACTGGATTAGAATTAAACTAAAAAGTATCAAAGGACAGAAAAATTTTAAGTGAAGAGTAGATATCACTGAAAGACAAAACAAAATTGTAATGTGTCTCTGCCATGGGTTTTCACTGTTGCTGGCTGCCTATAAATGGACTGAGACCTTCTGAAACTGTAGCTAAAATAAACTTTTTCTTCCTAATTTGCATATGTTGGGTGTTTTGCCACAGCAACAGTAACTAAGACACTTACTTTACAATACATAAAAAGTAGATTAAAGGCAATAGCAACCTGAACATGAAAACAAAAACTATAAAACTCCCCATATAAGACATACGAAAAAAGCCCATCATGTTGGATTGTTAGAAATTTCTTTGATATGGTACCCAAAACACAGAACATAAAAACAAAAACTAATGAATGAGATCACATCAAACTTGAAAATTTCTGCACATCAAAGAAAGCAATCAACAGAATCTAAAACAACTCATGTCATGCGAAAAAGAATTTGCACTTTACATTTTTGATAAGGGTGGATTTTCAGATTATACGGAGAATTCAAGCTCAAAAACAAAATGTGCCAGAAATGGACAAAGGACTTCAATAGACATTTATTCCAAAAAGATACAGAAATGACTAATAAGCGTAATAAAATGTGCTTATCATCACTAATCATTATCAAACCACAAGTCAAAGCTTTAATGAAATATCACTCAGTAGCATTTGCTACTATTATGAAAATAGTCAGTAATAAATATTGCAGAGAATCTGGAGAAAGCAAAAAATCATATGTAGTCAATAGTACCTTGATACCACAAAAATTAGAATTTGAAGTACCACATGACCCAGCATTTTCTCTTTTGGGTAGTCATCCAAAAGGATTCCAAGAAGTGTCAGAAAGAGATATTTTTAGTCCTGTGTTCACTCAAAATAGCTAAGACATTGAAGCAAAACAAACACTCATTAATGGTTAAAATGATAAAGAAACGCTCACACATACGGAGAAATATTCAACCTTAAAATGAAAATTCTGTTCCATTTTACAACACTATTCTAATTGAAATAGGCTAATCACAAAAGATAAGTTACATTAAGATTCCACTCATTGAGGTAATAAAATAGGAGAACTCATTTATATAAAACTTTATATGTGTATATAAGAAATTTTATATGAATTTTATATAGTTAAGAAAAGGACAAAATATTCAATGTAGTATTTAAAAGAAAGAATGAAGTAGGAAAGTTGATATTGCCAGATTTCAAGGTTTACTATATTAAGTATAGTGCTTATAAAACTAGGTTATAGCTGGGCAGAGTAGCACACATCTGTAATCCAAAACTCTGGGAAGCTGAAGCAGGAGGATCTCAAGTTCAAGCCCAGATTCGGAAATCTAGAATCATAGAGAAACTCTGTACCTATAAAAAAGGGAGGAAGGGGATTTGGGGGGCCCAGGAAATGCAGTTCAGTAGAAAGATTTGGAGTTCAATGTCAAAAAAAGGAAAGATCTAGAAAATATTTTTGAGTTGCTTTTTATTTTCTTCCACATGCATTTCTGTACTTTCTAAATTACATATTTAGACTGTATAAATTCTTTAATTTAAAAATAATAAACTTTTTGATCTAAAATAATCCAATTTATTACAATGCTACAATAATCAGCATAGTGTGCCTTTGGTAACGAATAGATGAAAACACCAGTGGAACTGAGAAAGGAGCTCAGAAAAGGACCAAAATACTAATAATCAACTGTCAGGTTTGGGACAAAGGTCTCAAAGACACACAAAGTACTCAGAGTTTCAGGAACCCAGAGCTATTTACAGAAACTACACAGATTCACCACCTCATGGAGGAAGGGAATTGGCTCTGCAACCCTGAGCAAAGTTCTCTCTCTGTATTTGTTGGGAAAAAGAACATGTTAGACAAGTGAGGTGGGGGGAGATGACACAGAAAATCATAAAATTATGGAACTCATGAGTCAGAATGCTCAGAAGGCAGAGGTACTCTTCGCAATCACTGGGATTATAGGCAAGTTGGGGATGGGAACAAGACTTCAGGCTAAATGAACAGTAGGCAAATTCCACAAAGGGGAAGGTCCTAGGAAAAAGAACTTATCAGTCATCAACAGAGTAAGTGCACAGCTATCCTTGAAGTAAGCATCTTTATAATGGTCTAGTTTACAGGTAAACATTAGCCATTCTTGATATAGATAAACAGAGCACAGGTGCACACCCCTACTCGTGGGTTAGCACAGATGGGCAAGACTAAGACAGCATTTCAACAGCCATGAGAGCAGAGGTTGAATCAAAGCGCAGTCAAGGTGCCTGTCATGTCCTCAGTTTATTCTCTCCCTTTCGGTTTCTCATGGACTCCCTAAGGTAGCTAGTAGGCTTGAGTTTTTCTACAATCCCCAGAAGATGTCTGAAACCGCCTGAGCAAAAGCCTAAAAGCTTTACAAAGAGCTACATTCTGGGATTACAGCTGTGTGCCACAACACTTGGTTTATATGGTGACCAGCCTGGACTACAGAATGAGATGAGACCCTGTCTCAAGAAAAAGAAAAGACTTTTATGGGACCCTTACTCACGACCTCCCTCTTGCCTTGTTCTCAAGAGTTTCACTTTTTCAATAAACCTCTTCTTGCATTAAATCTTTGTCTTGGTTGCTTTTTCGTTGCTGTGACTCAATATCCGACACCCACAAACTTAGGATAGGAAAGGTCTATTTCAGCTCACAGTCTCGAAGGTCACAGTCCATTCAGGGGCGGCCGGCAACAGTCGAAGTCCATGGCAGAGAGAGAGGTGGAGGCAGCTTCCCCGGACCAACAGGAAGACAAGCTGAGGCTAGTTGAGACTAGTCCCAGTCCTCCAGGAAGGCAGGTGCAGCTTATGTATCCTTTCAGGTCTCCGCCCAGTAACCAGTCCCTCCTGCACCCAGGTGTGGCCACTACACACCGTTAATCCTAACTCACACGCTTGTAGCCTTAACTGTAATCCACCCCTCCAGACTAGACCCCAATCCACCAACATCACATGGTTCCATACACAATCCACAACATTAAGATACATGAGACTTTTGGAGGACACTCCAGATCCTAACTACAACAATATTCTATGATCTCTGAGTGATTATTCTTAAGCATACTGAGAGTTCCTGAACCTGACCCTCAAGCAACACCAGCGGTAGCAAAATAACATCTTGCATCTAAGGTACCACGAGAAGTGTATAACATGATAAAGGACAGCACAGGCACAAGCTGATAACAGCAAAAGGTCAGGTCTTTGCCTGCAAATGCAATAAAAGCCATACACCTTTGTCTTGTGGGTCAGCCTGGGAGTTCTGTCCTCCACATACCGCCCCTTTTAAGCTTCAGCATAAGAATAACAACCTTGTTTCTTTGCCAAGATGCTGTCTATATTTTCTGATAGCATAACAATCTAATAAAGTGTAAGAATATAGTCAGTTTGGAAGACAGTTTGGCAGTTACTTGAAAAACCAAATGTATTTGTGCTATGCAATCTAACAAGCACTCTGCATAGTATATACCCCAGTGAAAACTTATGTCCACAATCTGCACATGAATATTCATAGCAGCTTTAGTCATTGCTGTTCTGTGAAGCAAGTGACCTAGCAGAGGACAATTAAAAGAATAAAGTCACTGAAACCAAGAAATTTGGCCTTCAGATAGCTGTTATACTTGATCCCACAAAAGTTTTATGAGAAAGTAAACAAGGAAAAGCCACTAATGTCTGGCCCGGGGCTTATATTGTGTAGGGGTCTTGATTCATCCCAAGGGCATTACTTGGACGGAATCTATAAACCTACTTCACAACTTGATCATAGTGTGCATAGAGCCAGAATTTTTAATAAGAAAATTTCCCTGAGAGCCAATTTTGACATTAGTCTCCCTTGGACTTTACATGGCCAGAAAATTCCCCACTGGTGATGCTATACCTTCACTTTTGGGAATCGAACCATGTGAATTAGGACAAATTTAGTCAACTAAATGCATTTTAAATTCCTTTTCCCAATTAAAAATCATTTTACAATTTAGATTTAGTGATAGAGAAGAGTGTATGCTAATGGAAAACCTCTGATGCCTATTGTCTAAATTTAGAGTGTTAGTCCTTGATCTTTTCTTTCTCTTTATGTCATCAGAATTTTATATTTATTTCTTTTTTCCATTCTCTCTAGCCATCAAAAATTCAAGTGGATGGTCAATTACTTTATCTATTTAAAAATAATAACAGAATTATTTTGGTAAGCACTGTAGCCTTTTCTACTACTACAAACTAAAGCTCAAATCTTAATAGAATGCCAGATTTTTTTCAATCAAACAGGCTGGTAGATGCAGCAGACACATTGTTAATGCTTAGCTATTGTAGCTAATAAGTGATGTATGTAATCTCTTGATCATTGTTAAGCTCATCTTTTATTTTTTTCTGTATTATGACTCAACCATAGTTCTATAGCATTTTCACCTGGTTTCAAACCCTTAAATCGGAATCAAATTCTGACACATGCTATAACGTAGTTAAAACTTGAATATATTTTTCTGCATGGAATAATACAGATAGAAAAATTTAAAAATCGTAGGATTCTATTCATATGAAATATACAGAATAAACAAGTCCATGGAGAATAGAATTCAATTTTTTTTACAATCTGAGTATGAGATAACTGGAGAATTATTTTTTGATTGGTGCAGTTTTTCTGATTGAAATGATGAAAATATTGTAGGTAGTGATAGTCATGATAGATGTACAGATTGTGATTCATTAATGTTATTAAACTATACAGTGTAAATGCAAAATTCACGTTATATGTTTTACCACAATCAAATATATCAAAGGTTATTTTTATTTCATTTAAAACTCATGTAAAATGTGATAACCCAGTAATATCAATCAATTTTTTGAAAATATAGGCCTTGTAAGTAGTTCACACAGAAACCATTACTGACATTCCTTAAAATTAGGCTATTTAAATTTATGAACCAATCTGAAAATTATTTCTATTTCTTATCATTTAATACATAGATTTGCTTTCTATGCATTTATATTAGTCTGGTCTCTTCTGAGAAAAAATAATTCACCAAACAAATTGTTTTCTTAGCCATAACTATTATAATGTACTGTAAGGAAGAAATCCTCGGTTACTCTCACTGCCAATTTTCTCAACAAAACATGCAGATGGAAAAAAAGTCTTATGATCTCATTAGAAAGACAAGAACCATTTAGAATCCACATCCTATATGAGGAAAGTTTTGCATAGGATTTGCAAAGAATAGGTATCATTTTCTTGAAAAATTGACATCGAGAAGAATTAAATATTGAACTGTAGCTTGCATGTGGTTGGACAGGAGGGGAACTGGCCAAATAAGTAGTGATTAGAGAGAAGAGGTAGAGTTTTGTCTGCTACTATACGTTTCCTCAAATTCTTTCTTCTCTATTTCTATAGACAAAAGTGTAAATATCCTCAAATGTTTTAATATACAAGTGTATTCATATAAAATATTTGCCATGAATAATCCTGTAAATGTTTCTAATCTATCATGAACAATGAAACCTGTCACTGAGGTTTCGTTCCTTTCTATCTGTGGAGTTTTCGTGTTGAAATTTTGAGTTTCAGAAACAACCATTACTTATCTAAAAATAGGAATTTTGGGATTTGAAGTATAATTCTGGAAAAGTAGTAATTTTTGTGGGACTAAATGGATAACCTCTATTGAGGTCCTTTTCTTAAAAATCGATCAGAATTGTACAGAGTAAAATATAATCGAGTAAAATATAATCAGTGATCAATATTTCATAAAATTGCCATGAATTTGTAAAGGGAAACACTGTATTTAGTATCTTTACTAAATAGGAAAAAGTAGCGCATTCAAACTGACCTTTGGAGTAAGCAAGAGTGCATAATTTACTTGTGTTTTGTTGAACTTTAAATTAGAAGAGAAATTAATCTGATTGATTTGAAAATACAAAGTGGCCAACAGGAACCACATTGAAAACTAAGAGAGAATAGAAAATGTGTTCTAAAATATGCATTTGAAGAGGAGCATCTTAAACTCAAACCTGGATAAAGCACTCTTTAGAGATTGCTCATGAAATTTTTACTCCCTTATCTCAGTAATGAATAATTTTGATGTTTTTTCCCCCTTTAGGGCTAGTTTTTCTGTTTCGCTCTCTTATAGAGCAGGTCATGCTCATTAGCCCAGGATGACAGAATATGTGTCTAGGATGCTAGATTAACTTTTACTTTACATTTTCAAACATAATTAGCAGACTGGCATACTTTGACATATCCTGCTGAGAAAAGAGACTTCCTGAAACGTTGCTTGGAGAAAGAGACACCTCTCATTGTAATAATGAGAGCTGTCACGTTTCACGTTTGGATGCTGTAAAACTTTCCTTTGAATGACTTCAGTTTCATTGATGACTGATACTGGAAATAAAAAAAAAAACATACAAATTCTAAGCTTGGAAGTGCATGCAGTGCACATGATACCCAGCACGTGTGATGAATCAGTGAGAACAATGGACATCTGCAAGATGGTAGTAGAGCTCCTTCAAAGTACTCTTCACGTTCCTCTCAGTCTGTTGTTCAAATTGTATACCGTACAGAACCCCCATTGTAACAGTTCTATTGATTTACACTGTTCTTTTTTTCTTTCCCTATTTTATCGATATGTATAAATGCAACGCATAAAGTTTACATTGATCTTGAGCATTTTGTGAACATACATATCAAGTTACAAGTCCTTCCCTTCTCTCTTTATTACCCCCTGCCCCTCCTCCTTCCCTCCAATTCCCATTATTTCCCACATTAAGTTCTAGAAAATAATTGTGATCTGAGTGTATCGTATCAGAGAAACCATTCAATATTTGACCTTCTGTTTCTGACTGCTTCACTAAGCATAATGGTCTCAAGTTGCCTGCATTTACCTACAAAAGCCTCCAACCTGTCTGTCTGTGTGTAAATACCACAATTTGTACATCCTTTGGTCTTTTGATGGGTATTTTGGTGTCTTCCACATTTTAGCTATTGTTAGTTGTGCTGCTATGAACATGAACATCTATGTATATCTCTTATATGTTGTTTTTAACTCTTTTGGGAATACTCCCAGAAGAAGTATCGCTAGATCGAAGATGATATTTATTTCCAATCTTTATCTTTCTGTGCAGGATGGAACCTTAAAAGTATAAAAATTCTTTTTCACTTGAAATTAGTATTCTTCATTTAAAAAAAAAGATACAACTGTGAAATAAATATTACATGACTTTTTGACACTGAATCATTTCATCTATAACTACATAGAGAGTATCAGAAGACATGTCACACAAAATACTGCAAATTCATCATTTACTGACTATGTGAATCCTCTACTTAGTAAAATAGCTGTGAATGTAATCACCAACTACTTATTATTCAATCCTAATGTGATTCTAGTTTTGGTTATTGGACTTAGATAATGAAAATGCAAAAGTCAAAAAATAAGAAAATCAAATTATTTTCTTAGATAAACCACATCTTACATGTTCCCTTTAGGGAACAGTTAATTGAAAAAATAAATAACTTGTGCTGTACTCCCATGATAGTCACTACTCGGACAAAATAACTAGCAAAGTTAATTTAGTTAATAACCTAGATGAATAATTAAAACCATATTGAGCATGTGGTTTTAAATCTAAAAGGATTACGTTTGACAAGGAAGGAAGAGGGAGAAAGCCTTCACCTTGTGTAACAATTCATACATTAAGGTCTCAGAATCCTTACCTTTTGCCCCATGGAAGGCCCTGTCCTGCTTTAAACACAAAATATATAACTGTACCAAAATATCAAACTATATCCAATAAATATGTTGTTATGGTCTCAAAAAGGAAAACCGCAAAAAAGTCTCTGAAAGACTGCCGCTTTGTAAAAATAATTTGCATTTAGTTGTATTAATGAAGTAAACACCAGGTGTAAATAGGTTTTCTCCCCTAAGCACCCCCTGTGTTTATGAGAAAAATTCTGTCACAGAAAGATTAGAGGTCACACCTGCTGCAGAGAGAGATTTCTGCAAGCTGCCATGCATTCTGTGGGCTACCACTGAAGATGATTTTTATGCATAAAATCGTCTTTGCCCTTAGATTCTTCTTGTCAACCTTGATGGCGTCCCTGCTCCCCCCAGAAGTCCCGATTGTAGTTTCTATTTTTCCCCTGTAACTCTGAGTGCTATATATAATTCTCAGCATTTTCTCTGCTTCTCTGTCTTCTACTTTGTGGCTGTCATTTATGCATGTTAATAAATTTATCATGTTTTAACGTTTAAATCTATATTTTTCAGTTTATTTTGCACTAAAGTTACCAAATGATCATTGGTATAAAAGTAAATTTAAACCTTTCTTTAAAACACGCTTAACTTCATAAGAAAATCTCAAAGTTTTTCCCAAAAAACTGTGCTGATCTGATTACTGCTTTTAAAGTATCTTTCTTTCTGGGTCTTTTCTTTTTAACTACAAAGCCCCTATATTATGTTAACCATTCAATAAAAAATAAATCAGTGAACAGATATATATTTTAATTGAATTGAAAAATTATATTTATTATGTTCATGATGTTTTGAGATCATGATGTTTTGAGTGGAATTGCTAGGTTTAGGCAATTAACATATACATTATCTCACACTTATTTTTGTGGTGAGACGTCTTAAACTTTTACCATTTTTCAAGTCTACAATATATTACTAAGCACAGTTATATAGATTATTCTTAATTTAATTTTAAATTATACTTCATGCCCTCTTCTGCTTCTTCCTTATTATTAATGATATTACTGTCATTCAGTTTTCAAATATCGGATGTGTATGCTTAGAGTTACCCTTTCCTTCATCCACATACTGCCATTTAGTTAGGTACTTATTAGATTTCTTTCCCAAAATACAGCCTACATTCACTTTCCCTTCACTTAGTCATCATTTTACATAAAACTTTATCGTGAAATACTCATTGTTCAGTCAAAATACAATAGGCTTTGCTGTGCAGAGAAATACCTGCACATAGTGGCTTATTATATATATCCCTGCAAAGTACTCTAAAGATCTGACTAATTCTCTGGGACAATTTAGAAATGTAGATTATTTTTATTTTTATGGTTCTGTCACTAGATGCGGTGCAAGGAAGTCCACTAAATTGCAGATGGGAAGATGGGAACCTCAGGTTGGTCCACTGAGTGGGTTCTTGACTCATGTCATGGCAAATGAATTTCAGGATGCATCTGTTTGAGGAACATAAGGTTTACTAGACAGAATTAGAAAGTAAGGGAGGATAGGAAAAGACCCTGGCTTCAGTAACAGGAAAAAACTCACTCCCTTGAAAACGTTCACCAAACGTTTACCAAAAAATGAACCATTTTTATAGAAAATTGAGGAGAGGTGGGCTTTGCCTCATTGTCCAATTTCACATTACTGGTTTTGTAGTTCCAAAAGAATTCTTGTGGCCCGAGGGCCAATATTATTCCCATGAGATAATTATCCTTACTTGGGAGGGGGTCTGCCTCATTTTCTGTCATTGAATAATTGCATTTATTTAGGGGAAGGTGAGCTCATAAGGGAATCTGGAGTGATTGAATTTCTGAAATGTCTGGTCATAAGCCCAGGGAGTAGAAATAAGTCTAGGGTGTAAAAATTGTTAAAATTGTTAGACTTTTTTTTTTTTTTTTTTAGAAGGAGAGTAGTGGAAAGTAGGGGTGAAAGTTTTAAATTCTATCCCGGGATGAATAGGCTGCATTGCAATGGTAATAACTGTAATAAATATATCAGATATATGTTGAAATAATATATTGAAAACGATTAACTGATTAAAAATTTGGCCCATAATTTTAATAAGTATTTAGCACTGCATATCATGCAAAAATGTTTTATTCTGATTGAAGTGAGTCTCCAGATGCTTCATATGTGACAATTTTGCAGGTAATGTCACTTTATAAATGGTAAATTCTGCTGTTTGCAGAGCCGCACTTTGAATGGCAAAGATCAAAGTGACAAGTAATAAAAAGTCCAATTAGACAAGTGGGGGAAGAATGGAATGTATGAAAGGCAAACTAAAGGAGCCAAGCAAACATCACCGATGATGACATGTAAAGTGTTGATGACTGACACGGTGGGAGACAGGGAACATAATTTCCATTATTCCTTTTTTAAGAAACTACAATATTATTCTCAGGAAGACATTCACCATTACTCAATAAATAATTCCATTTGAATGTACATTTTAAGAAACAAAATATTAATTTTATATGCTTTACTGAAAATTTTCAATGATTATTGTTAAGTGCTTATCTATATCAAGGTTTTCTGGATTTAATTCTCAAAGAGAAAGCTATGGATCCCATACATAAGGCAAATACATCACTAGATATTAGTTGTATTAAAATAAATCAGTTTCTTTCTCAGATTACCCTACTCTATCTCTTGCTGCATAATCTCTGGAAGATTTGTTAAGAGTTTCTTTTTCATTTTTTTATTTGTAAAGTTAATTGATTTACAAATTTCTCTAATTTACAAAGAAAGCTAACTCATACAGTAGATGTTGTGAGGATTACCTGCATTAATGTATTTAAGTCTTAATATTGCTTCACACACAGATAGTGATTAATCAATTAGGTTAATGGCATGCTTACCCTATTTGATATAAAAATCAACACTTGTCAGTTATCAGTTTATAATTTTAGACTTTTGCTACTTAATTTTAGCCCCAAAGCCCTGAATATGTTGCCCATACTTTTGCCTCAATCACTTTCCTCTTTTGACCATCTTCAAAGTTGGTGTTTCTGCAATAGTAGACTGTGACGAATCAGCATGTGGACGAGTTGGGTTCCTTGTTAAGAGTACAGATTCCAGACCTTGACCACAGAAGTACTGAATTAATCACATGAAATAGGGTACAGAATTTTTATTTTTAATTATATTCCAAGCATACTTCTCATAGGCACTTAATTTAGAAAATCAATGCTCCGAGGATTTATAAATAGGTGGTTAGAAAAGAGAAAGTAGAATTCTTAAGGGAGTAGCACCAGAGTAAGTGAGTTATTCAAAATCTAATACCCAGCTCACAGAGTAAACAAAACTTCTCTGGAAACATACATTTTTCATACCTCAACGCTGTATTTTTTCTTTTTTTTTTGAGTAACAAATGCTAAATATTTTCTTTCTCAAATGGAAATTTTCTTTCCTAGTTAAAAGCTAAAACCTAAACCATTTTAAAAGTTTCCAGACAGAGTTCAAGCTACTTATGTTTTCATGACTCTGTAATTCTAGTATTGTGTAGAATTTTTGATATCAGTAAGATACCTAAAACATCCAGAAAGCAACATTTTAGAAGCAAAAAATAATTAATTTTGGAGAGATATCTTCATTTTCATTATGCTGTGACAGCGGGGGAAATCTTTATTCTGACTGGGAGGATAAAAAATGTCAGATCTGTTCATTGTTACAAGGATGAAAAGTTTTTTTCTGTCTAGTCTACTTTGGGTCTCTTATCCTTGCACTATGCCTGTCCCTCCTTCACACTGTTAGAGATTTGTCCCTTTCCTAGAGTTCATCACCTGTCTTCCTACTCTCTCTCTCTCATGTTGGAATGTTTTTATGCAACTATTTTTGTGGATTTCTTGAAAGAGACATTCATTCATAGACAATCTTTTGCACTTGGTTCATTTCACTGAGCATTATTGAGTCAAGGTGGATCCATCATCTTTCAATGCTTCATCTTCATCTTCTTTTATGGCTGCATAGTATTCCACTGTGTATAGATATCACATATTATTCATTTCTGTCTTGATAGAGAATCAGGTGGTTTCCAGAACTTAAGTATTATTAATTCTGTTGCTATAAACATGGATATGCATGCTTCTTTTGAGAACATATCCAGCAGAGCTGTGATGAATCAAGTGGGACTTCTATTCTCAACTTTCTAAAGACTCTCCAGACTGCTTTGCAAAATGGTTGAAGCAGACTGTAGTCCCCTCAGCAATGAAGAAATGTTCCTTTTTTTTTCCCCACAGACTCACCAACAATAACTGTTTTTTGAGTTCTTGGTGTGGGCCATTCTTACTGGGGTGAAATGAAAGCTTAATGTGGTAATTTGCATTTCTCTGAGGATAAGTGATGAATATCTTTTCATGTGCTTGTTGGCTATTTGTACTTCCTCTTTTGAAAAGCTTCTTTTCTCTTCAACTGCCCATGGAACGATGGACTCATTTATTTTGGAGGGGTATTTTTTGAGTTCTTTTATGTTTTAAGTATTAATCCTGTGTCTGAGTTATTGCTGGCAAAGATTTTCTCTCATTCTGTGGGTTGTCTGTTCATCTTGTTGACTGTTCCTTTGGCTGTGCAAAAGATTTTTAGTTTGACGTAGTCCCATTTGTTGATTTTTGCTGTTCTTTCTTTTTTTGTAAATGTTTTTTTTTGCTTTTCCCCCATTTAATATGATGTGATATGTGATATCATATATATGTGATATACATACACACATACATATATATATATATATATGTATGTATATCACATATATGTGATGCATGTTGTTTTTATTGAACTTGAGGGGTGTGTGTGTGTGTGTGTGTGTGTGTGTGTGTGTGTGCGTGTACATCACATCAGAGTTACACACACTTCCTCTCTCCATTTTTTGACACTGCCATACCCTCACGCTCCCCATTTCTTGTGTAGCTGACATTCTCTCATTCTGTTCAGGAAATCCTTTCTTGCCGCTATGTCTTCTAGGGATTTACCTGTTCTACCTTTCAGCAGATTCAGTGTTTCTGTTTTGATATCCAGTTCTGTGACTCCTTTTGATCTGACCACTAATACCATTCCATTGGTAATGGAACAGCCCTCCTGTCCATTCTTGGGCAAGTATCATGTAGATTTGTAGTATACTTTGAAGTCTGGAATTGGCATTCCTCAAAAGTGCTCTTGCTGCTTAAGATTACTTTAGAAATTTGTGGTCTTGTTTGGTTTCATATAAACTTTAGAGTTATTTTTTTTTCTAGTTCTATGAAGAATGTTGTTAGCATGTTGTCTTTCCATCTTCTAAAGTCCTCTTTAATTTCTTTCTTCAGTGTTCTATAGGTTTTTATTTTTTTGTAAAGTTGTTTTGCTTTTTTGGTAAGATTTATTCTTGAGCATTTTTATTTTTAGTTGCTATTGTGAAGAGTTGTTTTCTTGATTTCCTTTTCATTGGAATTTTTTGGGGGGCAGGGTCTCACTTTGTAACCCTGACTGCTCTCGAAGTCACTACAGGGCCCAAGCTGGCCTTGAACTCAAGGCAATCTTCCTGTCTCAGGCTCCAGAGTGCTGGGATTATAGGCATGAGCCACAATGCCTGGCTTGTGTTCCATTTTTTATTGGGGTATAGAAATGCTATTAATTTGTGGGTATTAATTTCATAACCTACTACCCTGCTGAACTTATTTATTAGTTCTAAGAGTCTTCTGGCAGAATTTTTTGGGCTTTGATATTGAACATCATGTCATCTGCAAATAGATATATCTTAATTTATTCCCTTCCAATTCATAGTCATTTTGCTTCTTTCTCTTGTCTTATTGCTATTGCCAAAATTTCAGGCAATATATTTAATAGTAGGTGTGACAGTGGACATCCTTGTGATGGTCTCGAATTTAGTGTGAAAGCTTTCAATCTTTTTCCATTTAGGATGGTGTTGACAGAGAAATTTTTGTAAATGGTTTGGATCAGGCTAAGACAGAGTCCTTTTGTTCTTATTTTCTCCAGAGTCTTTATTATAAACGTGTGTTGGACTTCATTAAATGTTTTTTTTCTTTATTCAGATAATCATATGATTTTTATCTTTGAATCTGTAATGTATTACATTTATTGATTTGAGTAGGTTGAACGTATCTCTGTATGTATGGGATGAGGCCCACATCTTCATGGTGTGTAATATTTTATGATTTGCTGCATTCTGTTTGCAAGAAATTTGGTCAGGATTTTTGCCCCCATATTCATATAGATAATTGTGTAGTTTTCTGGAGATGTGAGGAGTCTTTGTCTGGTTTGGATATTAAAGTTATGTTAATAACAAAGAATGATTTTGGCAGTTTTTCTTCCTTTTTGACTTCTTGAAAGAGTTTGCTGAGCATTGGCATCAAATCTTCCCTGAACTTCTGGTAGCATTTTTTTCTAAATCTATTAAGTCTTAGGCTCTTCTTAAGTGACAGTATTTTTAACACTTTCTCGATTTCATACATTGATATTGGCCTATACATTTGTTTTATTCCTTCTTATTTCCATTTTTGAGGTTGACATATTTTTAAGAAATCATCCATTTCTTTTAGATTCTTACATTTATTGGAGTATGAGTTTTTGAAATAATTTCAATTGCAGTGATGTAGGTTTTCTCTTTCCTCCATTATGTGAGTTTAGCTAGGACTTTATCAAGCTTTTTATCTTTTCAATGCAGCAAGCTTTTGTTTCAGTTGTTGCAATTTTTAAAATTTCAATTACATTTGTTTCATATCTGATCTTTACAAGTTATTCACCTATATTAATTTTGAGGCTGACTTGTACTTTATTTGCTAGGGCTCTGAGTTGCATCATTAAATTATTTTGGGGGATTTTTCGCCTCTTTTTTCTCTGTGTGCATTTATGGAAATGAATTTCCCACTTAGCTTTCCCTTCACCCCTTCACTGTGTCCCAGAGATTGTGTTGTAATGTGTTTTCATTGTCATTTCTCTATGAACTTGTTGATTTCTTCCATAAATTTATGTATAAATTAACATTTTTTAGAAGTCTGCTATTCAGACTCCATTTTCAAAGTAGTATCTTTTGTTTGCATAGTAGTTGATTTCTAGTTTCATTCCACTGTGATATGATAGAGTACATGGTGTAATAACAATTTTTTGTATTTGTTTAAGCTTATTTTGGGGCCTAAAATATGGTCCATTTTGGAGAATTTTCCATAAACAGCTGAGAAGCAAGTGTGTTCTGTTGCTGTTAGATTAAAAATTCTGTAGATATCTGTCATATCCATATCATTCATGGTGTTGTTCAGA
Source organism: Ctenodactylus gundi (assembly GCA_004027205.1). Lineage (NCBI taxonomy): Eukaryota > Metazoa > Chordata > Mammalia > Rodentia > Ctenodactylidae > Ctenodactylus > Ctenodactylus gundi. The sequence continues at coordinate 240,620 of PVKB01001416.1, forward strand.
TCTACTATCACTTTGTTGATTGGGTTTTTTTCAATTTTTTATTTTTAATTTTTTCCCCATTTTATTGATATGTATTATCTAATTGACTTGTCTTGGTAGAAAAGGGTATTAAAGTTTCCCAGTACTATTGGGTTGTGGTTTATGGTGGTTTAACTCTGGAATGTCTCCAAAAGTCTTATGTATTTGAATGTTATGGTTTATATATGGAACCATGTGCCATTAGGAGATTGGGACATGGTCTGGAGGAGTAGATTTTGGGTATTGGGTAGATTACAAGTGTGTGATGAAAGACAGATGTGTGATAGATTATAGATTACAGATTTACAGGTATATGAATTATATTACAGGTATGTGGTGGATTATAGATTAAAGGTGTTTGGTGGAGTTAAAGTCTTAAGCCTGGATGGAGAGGAACACTAAAGGTGCACCCAGAAGGGGTGGATCATGGGGACGGGACTTGGAAGGATATATACTGCTTTCTCCCTCTCTTCAAGATTTGGCTTCCTGTTTGCAACGATGTGCTGAGCTGCCTTCACTTCTGCTTCTGCTGTGTGCTTCCACTCTTGGCAACCATCCATGGGTAGACTTTGACCCTCTGACACTGTGAACTAAAATAAACTTTTCTGCCACAATTTGTGTATATCACATATTCTGGCATTGAGATGAAAAAGACACAAATTGGTACCAAAAGTGGTATTGTTGTTGTGGCTTTACCTGACCACAGGGTTTGGAAGTCTTTGAAACTGGTTTGTGGGAGGAGTCTGGGAAGGTTTCAGAATGCCAGCTAGAGAAGTCTTAGAGTGCTCTGATCTGTGCTTGATCTGAAATTCTGGACAGAGGTCAGAACACCCGAATGTGGATAGAATTGTGGATTTAAAAGGCTAAGCACAAGAAGCTTCAGTTGGAAAGGAGTGTTGTTATTGGAAATTGGTTTAAAGCCCTTACATGCTATGCTCTGGCAAAAAGTATGGTAGCATTTTGCGTATGTGCAGAAACTTCGCCTGAAACTGAGAATGAGAGTGGTGAACTACTTAATCTGGTGGAAAAAAATCGCAAGGCGGTCTGATATTTCAGCTGATATTTGGGTACTGTTTGCAACTCTTAGCCAACTGTGTGGCAAAAGGCATGAGAAAATTGCAGAGAAAACAGATGTGAAGTTTGTAATGCCGGACTAAATGGCATGCCATGCTGGGGTCACAGAGCAGAGGAAAGTTAAGAAGACAGGCATTCAAAAGAAGCCAAGTACTTGCAATCAGGACTATGAAAAAGAAGTCTTGGGGGTGTCTTAGGAATCCGCAAGATCTCACTTTTTATCATTTGAAGGATAGAAAGGTAAGAACTTTGCTCGAGAAAAGTACCCTGGGGCTCTCTGTAGGGTCAAAGAGTGTTTTCCAGATTTCAGCTCCCCCGAGTTTATCAATCCAGTCATTCAGAAGCTGCTGCAGGCATACCACAAGGGTACCAGGCTACTGCTCAAGTTGGTGGTCTATCTTGGTGATATTCATGCAGTCCTGGCTTTACAAGACTGCAGAGTGCAAGAGTTGTGGGTTCATGAAGGCTTCCACCGAGATTTCAGAAGAAGGACTTGGAGGTCCGGCTGTGTGATTCTTGGAGGACAAAGTATGAAGTTGGGTAGGAGAAGTCTAAGGTGCAATCAGACACCAAAATTTTAGAGAAGCCAATAGCATGAATCATCAGCTGAGAAAATCTGTAGGTCTTGAGCAGATTCAGCTAAAAGAGAGAAGATAGAGTCTTACATCGCAGCCAGCAGCAATGTTGTAGGGGTGGAGCCATCTAAATCCTTCAGAGTTTACATTTTGTGACCACCACAGTTTACTACAGGTATTGGACATGAAGCTATAGAACTTAACTGTTTCCCTTCCAGGTTTAGAACCTGTTTTGGTCCACTTACTTTCTATCCTCTTATTTTTCCCTTTGGGAATGGGAATGGTTGCCTCGTGCACTGGAGATATTTAACCTCTCTTTGATTTTCACAGGAACTCAGAGTTGAGGGCTTGCCTTCTGTTTCAGAAAAGATTTTGGACTTGGATTTTTTTTTTTTTTTTGACAGTGGTGGAACTATTAAGACTTTGTCAGCTCCACAGAAGGAACAATGCATTTTTCATAAGAAGATTGACATAAGTCTTTTGGTGGCTGGGGGCAGAGTATTGTAAGTTGGATCTGGAACCACCCCTAAAGTCTCATGAATCTGGATGTTATGGATTATCTATGGAACCACATGCTGTTAGAAGACTGGGGCCTGGTCTGGAAGAGTTAATCATGGGTGTCTGGTGGATTATATGTCTGTGGTGGAAGACAGATATGTTGCAGATTATAGATTACAGGTGTATAGGAGTGTGGATTAGATTATAGTTATGTGGTGATGTATTGTAGATGATAGGTGATTACAGTGTTGTACTGGAATCAGAGGCCTAAACTTGGAAGGAAAAGAACACTGAAGCTGGACATAGAAGAGACAGATCACTGCAACAGAACATGGATGGATATGTGCTTTGAACAATTTGAGAACAGAATATCAGACCTAGAAGATAAAATGAAAAAGAAAGAGAATCATTACAAAAGCTGGTAGATGACTCAAGGAGAACGAACCTCAGAAATATGAGAGTTCAAGAGAAAGCTGAGGACAAAAAAAAAAAAAAAAAGCTTAAAGGCCATGCTCAATAAAATTACGGAAGAAAATTTCCCAAATCTTGGAAAAGAAATGAACAACTGCAGCTATCAAACAATTTTGATCAGAAGAAGACCTCATCATGACACATCATCATTAGAATACTAGAGACACAATGCAAGGAGAGAATATTAAAAGTTGTTAAGAGAAAAATAGAGAGTGACTTACAAAGATTAAGCCCATCAGGATAAGTGAGAAGTTCTCAACCCAGACCCTAAAAGCCAGGAGATCCTGGAGCAATATCATTCAAGCAGTAAGAGAGCATAAATGCCAACCTAGACTGCTATAGCCAGCAAAATTACCTTTTAAATTAGAGGTAGCAATTAAAACTTTCCATATGATATAGAAAGCTTAAAGAAATTTGAAGCCACTAAACCAGCATTGCAGAGAATACTTAAAGGAAACATAGAAAGTGAAAGGGAAACTAACAACACCAAAGAGCCCAGAGAAACAGAGACAACAAATAAAAGAGAATGAGCTGAGGAGAAACTAAGTCTAGTAAATAAAGCTGAAAACCTGTAACAATGGCTGGGCATACTAACCATACCTCAATAATTAGTCTGAACATAAATGGCCTCAATTCACCTACTAAAAGACAGAGTGGCTGACTGGATTAAAAAACAGAAACCCACAATTTGCTGCTTACAAGAGACACTTCACCCACAAGGAAACAAATAGACTAAAAATAAAAGAATGGAATTAAGTAACTCATGCAACAGGGCTCAGGAAACAAGCAGGGGTAGTTATGTTGGTCTCAGACTCATCAGATTTCAAAACAAAACAGGGTAGCAGAGACAAAGATAGTCACTATACACTGATTAGGGGAACAATAGAACAGGAAGAATTCACAATTACTAATATTTAGCTCTCAACTATGAAGCACCCAATTATGTAAACCAAAAATTACTAGATCTGAAAGGACATATAGGTCCCAATACAATTATAGTAGAGGAATTTAATACTCCACTATCACAGATAGATAGATGAACCAGACAGAAAATCCACAAAGGTATACTACAGATAAATGACACTATAGAAAACTTGGACCTAACAGGTGTATACAGAGATTTCCACCCCAAATCAACAGAATACATGTTCTTCTCAGCAGCACATGGAATATTTTCTAAAAGACACCATATTTTAGGTCACAAGTCATGCTTAAATAAGCACAAAGGAATAGAAATGATTCCTTGAATAGTTTCAGATCATACTGGAATAAAATTGGAACTTAACAGCAAAAGAAACAGAATTAAATACACAAGTACATGGAGACTAAACAACTTACTACTGTCCAAACAATGGATCACAGTAGAAATCAGAGAAGAAATCAAAAATTTCAGAGTTAAATGATGAAGGAAGTACATCATATCAGAATCTATGGGACACAATAAAAGCAGTATTCAGTGGAAAATTCATAGCCATAAATACACACATCAAAAGAAGAGAACAGTCACAAATAAACACGTTAATGATGCACCTAAAAGACCTAGAGCAACAAGACCAATATAAGCCAAAATGTAGTAGAAGAAAAGAAATTATAAAGATCAGATCTGAAATGAACAAAACTGAAGTAAAAATGACAAAAAAGTTTAACGAGACAAAGAGCTGGTTCTTAGAAAGAATAAACAAGATTGACAAACCTCTAGCTGAATTCACCAAAGAAGGAAAGAAAAAGCACAGAGTAATGCACTTAGAAATGAAAAGGATGAAATTACCACAGGCTTTGCAGAAATTCAGAATATTGTGAGAAATTATTTTGAATACCTATATTCTAACAAATTAGAAAATTGGGAAGAAATGGATGACATTATAAACACATATGAAATACCAAAATTGAATGAAAAAAGACATAAAAATCCTGAATAACTCCATTACACACACAAGGAAATTGAAGAGTAATAAAAGTTCTACATACAGAGACGAGCCCAGAACCAGATGGATTCACAACAGAATTTTTTCAGTAGTTCCGGGAAGAACTAACTTCAATTCTTCTCAAATCTGTTCCATGAAGTTGAAATAGAAGGAACACTACCAAACTCATTTCTGGAGGCTAGCATCCCATTAGTCCTAAAACTAGAAAAAGACTTAACCAGGAGGAAAAATTACATACCAATATCCTTAATGAATATAGATGCAAAAATTCTTCATAAGATTCTTGCAAATAGAATCCAAGTAGTAATCTGTGGTAGTTCTTTACACAATTTCTCTTTACAAATAATGGAAAAATAATGGCCAGTGTGTTGTCCTTTTTTGTGCAATGTGCTGTCTGTGACTCTGGGTGGCTCCCCGTTAACGCTCACCTGCTCACATTCCGACCTGTGCGTTGCTGCTTGGCCCACTTTGAAAAGTGGCTGTCACTGCCTGTGCTGGGACCCTCAGGCCTTCTGTGAGGTGAGGATAACCCACTTTGTAAGTTTATCTGGGCCCATCTGCTACAGTATGTGGACGCAAAAGAATTGAAGAAGGCCCACTTTTCCCTCTTCCTTTGTCCTGTAGTGAGTGCTTCAGTGAGTTTCTGTCCATGTCTTAGCTGGTCCCAGGATAGGACACATACTTCTATGGCACTGGGGTATGCTTGTCTCAACAGTGCTGTTTCCAGCCCTTTGTGGCCCCAGTTTGGTGCACACGATAGGATGCAGAGATGCGCAGGGCTCCCCCTTGATAGGACACATGGGTGTGTCAGCTCTGCAGTGCCAGTTCTGTTGAAGGTGACTCGAAGACATGGTGTGCACTGCAGAGTGGAGTGGGTTTCCCTCCTGATAAGGCTTTGCATCCTGCGTATCTGTGCAGTAAAAATGAACAGTTCTTTAAAGGGACTCTAAGAAACAACTCTGCCTCAGATTATGAACTCATCTATCATTAAGCACACACATATAGGATACAGGTTTATAAAGAGATGTTGATATGCTCATATTTACTAGGAAATCTAGTCTTTACTAATGCGTCTTTGTTTCAAAAGTCAAAACACTCATGTACTAATTTAAACATTTGAAGCATTTACTAATATTAGTAACTATTCACAATTCAAATGATTTTCTTAATATAGTTAGATATGGTATGATCAATCTGAAATATTGCTGTTTAGTGACATCACTAAAATGTTAAGATATACATTATTATATTAGAAAATATTACTTTAATAAAAGTAAGCATAAAGCAATTATTTGACCTAAAATAGAGATTGTCTTCAATATTCATCACTATTTTATGATTTTATTATTTTCTATTTAGGAAACTTGTTTGAAAATGGCAAGCTGAATTTTAATGTTTCAATATTTTTGTTTGCTGGTTAATTTTTCATTTTAATTTTGTCTTTTGTTATTAATACATGGTAGACTGTGTCATTACAGGAGATCCGAATACAACTATTTAAAACCATTAGCTAGTACACTAACACTTTCTGAACATCCATTATGCAAATTACTAACTAACATAAATTTTTTTCACTTCATATGAGCAAGCTCCACAGTGTATTCTTAATGCATTTTATTGTTCCATGGAAAAGACAGATCATATAAAGTTTCAAAGGTCATTACTCCATCCACAACATATATGTAATTTTTTTTGTGGGTCAAAAGAACTTTCACATTTTTTCTACATTATGAGCATAGTCAGGTATTCATTTGGGAAGGGAACTAAATCAGGAATTGGAGACAAAAGCTTTTGGAGTTGAGAAGAGACTCTGACTGTACTGGACTTATTTTGCCCTGAAATCCATAGACTAAAATTAGAAGGCCAGCAATTTAAAGTTGAAATAAATATGTGTGAAAAATTTATTAATGGCAATGACTGGATTGGATTACCAGCAACTTTCAGACTGGAATTGTTGGAAAAGCAAGCAAAAAGGAATAACTAAAATATCTTATCTGCTGGTAAATTTAGGCGATCTTACTCATATGGCAAAAACACCGAGAAACTGATATGTATGGAAACATAGAGGTTTCAGAAGACTGAAGGTCTTTCCAAGTCCATAGGACAGATACAACGGGAACAAGGAAATAAACTTTTGTAACATCACAATCAAATATCATGGTATTGATATTGGTATTGGTATTTTTAGTGTTAGGTGAGAGGATGGGATAAGATAGCTGAGGTAAAATGAACACTGAAGTCAGCCCGAACAACAAAGTAATGTGACATTGAAATAACGATGCTGAGTAAATGAAAGCAATTTAAGAATTCACTGACACATTTCCCTAAGGGATAGAAGTAGGAAATATATAGGAATGACAGCATCTCTAGGGACACAATACATCATTAACTTACTCTTTAGTTCAAATTACTGTAATTGACTATGTCTTTCATTGATACACACATTTTCTTTAATAGGAAATTTTTTGTCTTGTCTCAGAATTAGCTCTGTTCTCAACAATGTTGACAACCACGATCAAGACAATTACTTGAATTCTCTATTACTGTTAAAATAAATATTTTTTAAATGTTCAGCAAAATGATGTAAAATGTAAACACCTTTAGCAAACTAACTCAATCTTTTATCCTGTCTAGTATATTTCAGTGCATATCCCAGATTTAAATTTTATGCTATTTAATTCAAAGGTCTCAAAATTATTACACTTATAATTGTAGGATTTGTACTAAAGAAGTTGCTTTTCCAAGGCCGGGGAGTAAAGCTCAGGGGTAGAGCATTTGACTGCAGATCAGGAAGTTGCTTGTTCCAGTGAAATTGCAAAGGACATTAATGATTTTTAGAATATATGAAAACATTGTCAATTATAAAAATTGTATAATTTTCTACTATAGGTAGATAGCCTGAAATAATTAATTTAAGAATGTATTCAGACTCAGTGCTTTCTCTGTGGATCGCTGCGAATTTTATTCTGCTTCATGAAAACTCTCAGCAAAATTGGGAAACTAACATATTGTTAAAGAAAAAAAAAAAAAACACCATCCTATGTGTCTTAGATCCATATTCTAGTCCCAGATTCTCTTTTACCTCACTGTAAAATAGTTAATGTAGTCTCCATGAAGTTTAATTTTATCATTTACAAATTGAGATAACTGAACATAGAGGAATTATCTCTGTGAAATAAAAGGTTTTTTGAGAATGTCTATAAAAATTCCCAGTTTTCCCCTTTTCCCCCCTTACTCTTGTATCTTCTTCCTCAGTGCCATTGGCAATTGGGACAAAGGCACAGCTGCCAAATATCCTCTATTGTATTTTTATGTTCAAATACCTGTTGGTACTTTTAAATGATGAAAGGTTAAAGAATGTGGAGAATGCTATTTCTTTTGGAATAAGTATCATTTTTAGAAATATTCTTCAAGTCAGGGTGCATAGATAAGAGCCTTAGCACAATGTCAAATTTTGAGAAAATATTTTCTACTCATTTCCCAAGTTGTTTAGCAAACATAATTTATTAACTTATTAACTTATTTTCAATACAAATGTTAATAGCTGCTTTCCAATCCAGTTTTTCATGCAGGCCATCAAAGACTAAGTAACCAACCTGAATTTGTTCTTTGATTCAATGAGCTCAACACCAAAATGAAATACAAGAAGGCTTTATTCTCCCATGGATAAATTGGTATGGTACCTTGTCTGATACAGTGTTTCAGCAGAAACCGTGTGCCCCTATTTATAATAGAGAGATGAAGTACCTTTAACATAGCTGTTTTCAAGCAAGTAGGCTAGATTGACCAAAAAACTCCTCCAGTTTTCAGAATATCAAAATAGTTATGCAATTAAGCAAGGTACAAGCTGCCTCTTAATAATTTAACAGTTAATGTAACATGTTACGTTAAGATCATTTTCAGGAAATGCCTCAAAGTGTGACTTCAGCCACTACACAGCACAAATGACATTTTACACTGGACATTCCATACAAAATTTCCTTCGGTGAGACAGAGGTTAGAAAATGAGAAATTACCAGTAGAGAAATTTTGAAGGATATTAGAAGTTGGAAATTAATTTTAAATTTGATATTATTTAATTCACAACATTTTTCAAAGAAGATAGTTGGAATAAAAGATGATAGTGGCCAATGAAGTTACACATAAAGGTTAAAATCTTTCAAATAAAATTTGTGTATAAGGATATATTTTTTCTATTTATCACTTTTTGGCTCTCTTTTGAAAGGGAAGAAAGACACCTTTAAGTACAGTTTTATAAGCAAGTAAGTGTGGCTGCTTGTGGGTAGTAAGACGCCTTGTTTTTAAATGTATCCTGACATGCAGACATATTAGTATGTTGTTGTCTCATTGAATAAATGGAGTAAGAGGCAACGAGGCAGATGCAGTATTGTTAAAGTACTTACGAGGAATGTAAGAGCGTATTCACGAACTTGAGTAATATGACTATTTTGATATTAATGAAAATCTGCTGAAATTGTAGCACCAATGTTAATTTATTCTTTCTGATAAATGTACCATGCTTATTTAAAATGTAACAATTTGTTCCAGTTAGGATCTAGAGTGTCCCCGAAAGGTCTCATGTATCTTAATGTTATGGATTGTCTATGGAACCATGTGATGTTGGTGGATTGGCGCCTGGTCTGGAGGGGTGGATTGCAGTTAAGTCAGGATTGATTAATGGTGTGTAGTGGCCACACCTGAATGCAGGAGGGACTGGTTACTGGGCGGAGGCCTGAAAGGATACATAAGCTGCACCTGCCTTCCTGGAGGGTGGGGCTAGTCTCAACTAGCCTCAGTTTGGCTTCCTGTTTGTCCGGGGAAGCTGCCTCCACCTCTCTCTCTGCCACGTACTTCGATTGCTGCCGGCCGCCCCTGACTGGACTGTGACCTTCTGAAACTGTGAGCTAAAATAAACCTTTCCTTTCCTAAGTCTGTGGGTGTGGGGAATTGAGTCACAGCAATGAAAAAGTAACTAAGACGCAATTATAGAAATATAGATGAAAGTTATGTAAGAACTCTGTGTAGTATTTCTGTGTATCTACAAAAATCCAAAATAGAAAAAATGAAAAAAATAAAGCTTGAAATATACCTTCTTTTAAAAAGTTTATAAACAAGCATTGGGGGCATAAAATTATCAAACAATAAGTATTTATATCTGGGCAGGCCTTTATGTAGTAGTGTGTAACTTTAAAAATGACAATATACCATGAAAACCGTATAAAGAAACATTGAATTAATTAATTGGTTTGAATTTTTCTGTGACTTTGAAACCATTTTGTTTAAATATTACTCTTACTATCAACTATAAATGTTAAGGGAAAAAAATAATAGCATTAATATATCTCTCACTAACATCAAAAACAGCGAGCATTGAAGTATTTTATATCACTATGAAAATTTCTCAGAATAGTGTGCTTGCTGCCTTCTCACTGTATAAATAATACAGGGTAAGCATCCCTTCTACACTCAAGTGAATTGTCTACTCCTAAGTTTGGAGTAACTTCCAATGTTTCTTTTTTTATGTTTTCAATGTTACGAAACCTTTCTGAGAGTTCTTCTCATGTGAAAGTTAGGGTCAATATAAGTTTCTTTGAGCTTTGTTTATCCTGTTTGTCAGAACCGCTTCCTGAGGCTGTGGATCCAAAAGTCTGTCTGGCAGTGGTGACGTACATCACTTCACAGCTGCTTTGTCTGTACCCTTGTTTGTTTTCATTTTAACTGTTGTTTTCTTTGCCACATTTTACTAGCCGATTCCCCTTTTCGATTATCTACTGTTGAAGACTATCATTAGGTGTTTATGACAGAAACAGAGACGTCAACACCAACACATGGTTTGCATGACCTGAGTAGCACAGGCAGTGAACAATCGGTACCAGAATTTGAAAATAATGATGCCATCATTCATTGATTGCAATGTGCTTCTATTATTGATGTAGTGACTTGTGACTGAAAATATAGTTACAGATTTGTCTTCATGCAATTACTTACAATTAATGCAGCATAGTAACAGAAAATAATATAGAATATTTATTGTAGTGCTCATAATAGCAGCTTTCATAATTGTGGACATAATGAAAACGTCAACTGAAAAATGACTGTAACATCTTTATACCGCAGAACCTTTCAATAAGAATAATGATGAATGTAGAGATGCAAATATGATATATGTATATAAATGGCTATTATTCAGCCAGAAAAGAATACCGTTACATGAAAATCATAAATGAAATTTGAAAACATTATAATAAGTAAATAAAGCCAATATCAACGGGCTTATGATGTACTATTCCATTTATATAAAGTATCCACAGTGGGCAAATTCATAAAGAAAGAAAGTAGATTAAAGCACTTCTCTTTCTGTCTTGAGAATATTCTAAAATTAGATAATGGTGATGATTATAGAATTCCGAATATACTAAAACTATTGAATCATACAATTTAAATTTCTAAATATTATGGTAAGTGACTTAAACCTCAGTAGACCTGCTTACATAGACAGATATGTGGACATGTATGTATACAGGGTAACTGAAGCCTGTGCCTATCAGAATGTGGCAATGCAAGGATTTCTTATCATTTTTTCTTTTATCTTTCTTTTTTTTTTGATACTGGGAATGCAAACTAAGGCCTTTGCACTGAACTTCATCCACAGACTAGTTTATTTATTTATTTATTTATTTAGAGACAGTCTCTCTTAAGTTGCCAAGTTGCCTAGTTGCAACCCTCCTGTTGAAGCTTCCTGGAGTGCTGGGGTTACAGGCCTGTATCCTTGGGGAAGGTGAATCTTCATAATACTGATCATTCTAAAGTTAGAAAAGATTGCTTAAAAGAGTAAATCCCTCTTCTCTTTTAAACATGTGATGGGTTGGTGCAGTCGCAAAGGTGTCAAATTCAATCTACTCCAGATGGTGAAGTAGGGTAACAATAAGTTCTAGGCCAGACTGGGCAACTTGGTGATTCCTGTCAAAAAAGTTAAAATCAGCTGGTGATGTGACACACTGGTACAACATTTTCCTAGCCTATATGTTCAAACATCAACATGAGGGCCTGTGTTCAATGCCACATTGCTCTGAAAAAAGAAAAAAAAATGGTATTCTTGGCTAAGGGATTCTCATTTCATATAGAATTTATATTTTCAGACCTTGTACCTAATGCACAATAAGTGCACATTAACTGGTTATTATTAGTATGTTATTTAAGAATATTTTCACTTTAAGAATCTCTACATGCTTGCTATTAAGTAACAGAAAATAGCAGGGAATATGTTATTACTTGTTTAGTAGCATAAATTTTTAATCTTACTTTAAAATATTAACATGCAGTAAGCAGTAGTTATTAACATAATCTTGGCAACAAAATTTCAGGAGTGATGTGGAAAAACTATAGACTCATGAGACTGAGGCAGATGGGAATATTTGAGACAAAAGATATTTGGAGCTTCTATAATACGAAACTGTATGCCACAGAATTGGTTGCAGGCTGCACGCATAGACTTCTTCATATACATGTCCAACCCTTATAACAGGTACTAAGAGTGGAAATAAATCATCAGTGCACTGCCATGCTTTCAGACATACAGGTATGGCGAATAGCTTATATAATGCATGGCCTTTTATGAATATTCATATAGAAATGTTAGTCAGTTCATGTTTACTTGGTATTATCTAGGCTCAACTGATGGAAAAAATTGAATAAAAGAAAAGTTATTATTCTTTTGAATATCATAAAATACATTATTCAGTTAGGAGTCCTTGAGTATTTCCCACTTTTATCTTAATACAGTAATAGACTGCAGTGTGAAAAGTTGGCATTCATCTCATTTAAAGAATCTGTGTCTTTATCACAAATGTTCCATATTTCACTTTGTATAAATATCTTTGAAATCCTTGACTGGATTCTTAATAGCTTTTTTCATCTGAATGTTTAGCTACAAAGAATGATTTTTGTCTCATCTACAAAGGAATTGCACATGAATCCCCAGCCCTAGTTGAAGAGTTCTGAGAGTGATATATCAACAACATCTTTTTTTTTTTTTTCACTTGGAAGACCATGGAGATTGAATTTCTCATGTTAATGCATTTTTTAAATGAAACTGACCCTATCACAAAATTCATTACTGATTAAAGTAAAATGAATTCATTTCTTGAATAGTAAAAGTTCAATAAAAGACAGTGGAAGAGACTGTTAGAACACATGAGGAAAATAATTTAATTCACAACAAAATGTAACCCTTTGTTTTTCAAAATGAAGAAAAGACTGACTATAATTCTACTTTAGAAACTGAAGCATAGCATGACAAGTATGTGCTGAGTAAGGATTTGTGTCTATAATGGAAATTATATTTATTTTATTCTATTTAATTTGTGTTGATAAATATTATGTATCAAAATTATTCTCCAAACTTTTGAAGAAAGCACTTTTTCGAAAATGACTGCATAGCAAAATATCCCAAACTAGCTGTCTTAAGACAAGACAAGGAATTACCTTTTCTTATGAATGTACAACTTGATCAAGGCTTGGTGTGGTGATTAAGGAGTAGTTTGTTTGTCTTTGGCATCCAATTTAGTTAGTCTATGACCTTGCTGTACATGTCTGTTCCCGAAACTCCTGTGCTCTGGCCCTCTTCCCATGCTCTGCTTCCCAGATGCTACGCAATGAGCAGCTTTGTGCTGCCATGCCCTTCCACCATGATGTCTCTGCCTTTCATACAGTTGATCATGGAGTGAAACCACAAGACAAATTAAGATTTTTATTCTTTGAGTTGCAGGTTGTCTTAGTTACTTATTTGCAACTGCTGCAAAACACACAGTTTCAACTACTTAAAGGTAGATTTAATTTAGCTAACAGATTCAGAAGGTCTCACACAATTTATTCATGCGTGGCCAGCAAAGTTAGAACCACATGGTGAAGTTCTACTCAGAAAAAAAGCACATGGCCAACATAAAGCCAAGTGAAGGGGGAGCTGGTCGCTACCCGGAGACTAAGCAAAGGGGCATGCTGTCCCAGAAAAAGCTGTAGCAGCATTTCTTGTTTCACTCATTTGTTTAGCTCAAGCTGCCAGCTGGGCTGCCCACACCCAGGATAGAGGTTCTTCTCTCATTTTCTCATTTTCTGGCCCAAATTCAAGCACGTGCGCACGCACACACGCACACGCTCACACACGCACACACACACACACACACACACACACACACACACACACACACACACACCTGAAAGCTCTACTGTGGGTTTTTCTAATCCCAACAAGTTGGCACACTTTTTCCAGGTTGAACCCCAAGCATCCTCCCCTTCCAGCTAGGCTCCACCTCCAAAGAGCACAGGGTTCTATGGGTATCCCACTATATCCAAATACATATCCTACACTATTAGTTCAAAACCATATGATATTAAATTGTTAAGTGTCAGCTTGACTAAATTAACAGACTCCTGGTTTAAGGTGAACAGTTCCACATGCTTCTACCATGATGTGCTCAACCCTACCCTATCAAAGGACTAAACATAGTAGGCTCACTTGATCATGAAATAAAACTTTCTCTACCATCAGTACATATAGTTTCTTCTGAGTATAAATGTAAGCTTTTTCGATGAGCAGATGATCTTGTAGTGAGACTCAACTCTTCCACACCCCATTCACACCATGGTGTAGAACACAGCTTTAAGACATTCTGAAAGTAATTTTTAATTTTCTTTCCAAAGAAAATGAGCCCATAAATTTGGCTACTCACAATATCTCAGAAACTTTTTAAAAACAAAAACACAAAGATGGGGCCTGGAGGAATAGCACAGCAGTTAAAGTGCTGGCCTAGCAAGTACAAGGCCCCTTGGTGTGCATGCCTGTAATCTCAGTACTCAGGAGGCCGAGGCAGGAGGATTGCCATGAGTTTGCAGCTTGCCTGAGCTACATAGTGAGTTCAAGACCAGCCTGAGTTATGGAGAGAGACCTTGTCTCAAAAGCAAAACAAACATGGAAACAAAACAAAACAGAAACCCACAAAGATGATCTATGAAGAAATCTGGTACTGAGAATGCAGTGATCATTGCTATACACAGATGATATGTAAAAGCCTTTGAAAATAGTTTGCAGGAGAGTTAGAAATATTTTGAAGGGGAAATCTGGAAGAAAATGAAGAATACTATAAGCAGAGCTTAAGAAGGTTCTGCGGGATGCATAGAAGACCAGAATGCTCACAGAAATACCGATAGTGAAGGTCATTTTAATGGAATTTTAGGTGAAAATAAGGAAGTTACAGAGAACTGGACTATATTTATAAAAAATAAAAATAAGTGAATTGGACTACAAGCTACAGTCCTATTTTCTGGCCCTGAGAACTAAATTCAAGGCTCTCCACATGCTAGACAAGTGCTCTACTATTGAGGTACCTTTTCAGGTATAGAGACAATTATCATCACACCATGATAAAAAAAAATAACTGAACACATTGTCAGTGACCTGGGAGTCTGTGAGCTGAATTGAAAGGTGATGGACTGGTTTACCTGGTGGGCTAACATTCAAGGCATCTCAGTTTTGCACAGCAGCATAGATTTGACCACTTTTAGCCAAATTCGGAAATGCAGGAACACAACAGAAACAGTTCAAAAATTTGAAGTTTGAGCAGGAAAAGTGTACAGAGTTCTAGCCAAGGATGCTATTACATTTGTTAGTGCTATTAAAAGATACTAAAGTCTTTTGCGTCAGAGCAATAGGGAAGATGCTTTGGAATAATCTCAGGATTCCGCAAAATCACAACCTAGCAGCTCATGATGTAGAAATGAAAACACTTCTCAAAGATCTTCCCTGAGAGTATGTTTTGAGGAAAAAATTATGGGCAGCAGGTGTTCATACAGTGTATCTATGGGATCTTTTCATTTATTCTATCAGTGATCTTCTCAGAAATTACTGTAGCCCTGATTCAAGCAGACTCTCAGGTACTGCTCATGCCTATAGCAGATCTTGACGTCATCCATTTGATGCTGATTTTGCAGGCATGCAGAATGCAAAGGTTATGGGGCAAAGGAAGATTCCATAGAAATTTTAAAGGAGAAAATAGGAGGCCAGGTAGTGTGTGGTAGATTAAGCCCTGCAAATACTCCCTGATATGGCACCGTATGAAGCTGTGGGAGTGAAGCTCTAGTTACTGTGGAGACCTCACGAAGGAAGCGATGCCTAAATATGCAACATCTCCCAAAGAAAGCTGCAGACAGTGCAGAGCCCGAGCAAGGGAGCGGCCAATTGAGGTAGCACCAGTAAGGTCATAAAGATGAGGTTGCCCAAACTTTGGAAATCTATATTCTGTCACCATGTGCCCTCGAAACTGAATAACCAACTAGACTATTAACTGTTGGCCCTACTGGGCTTTGGTTTTTGCTTTAGGCTGACTATTTCTATTTTCCTATTTCTTCCTTTTAAAATGGGAATGTTTACTCTGTAATTTAGGAAATACATAACTTGTGTTTTTGACTTTGTATAAGAGCTCACAGTAGAATTTGTCCTTAGCCTAAGAGAAGACTTATGAGTTTGACTTTTGAATAACTCTGAGACAGACAAGTTGAAATGAAACTTTAAAGATTAGGGATTTTAAAGCTAAGATATTTAACTAGTTTCCTCATGCTAAGAAAAAAAAAAAAACCCTGTAATCCACATAAGAGAAGACAGACAATTTTATTGTATAAATATTACTGAGAAATGTCAAGGAGATCATATGAAAAGTCAAAGGTGAATGCTAGTTTGGGAGAAGACATTTGCAGTACATGAATAAGCAAATTGTAATGTCTTAAAAATACAAAAAGTAAGGAAGCAAACAACCAGTAAAAAAACCATAACAAAATGATATTACAGTAGCCGGCTCACAGAAGAGCAAATTCTACCTCACAACAAATATATGAAAATGCTGCCAACCTTACTTTATAGTCAATAAAATAGCAATGAAAAGAATGATGGAGTACTTATTTTTAACATTAGCAAACAAGGGTCCTATAATGAGTCTGCAGCACTTTTGTAATTGAAAAAGTAATAATTTCAATATTATAGAATTTAAGAATAATTTAATTCTTTCAAAACAATGTTCCTTTCTGTGCTACTGTTCTAAAAGAAAGCCAGCTGCTCAACAATTTTCTCCCAAGAGACTACTACGTTTAAGGCAACATTCTAGTTTCACATGGTGTCATGTACATGATTAAAGGTGATGGATATACAGGATACATAAGCAGGTGAGAGATATGCACATTGTTTTTCTTTCTGTGGCTGGCCTGAAGATTGAACTCAGGAAGTTCACAATGTACAACCTCCCAGACCATTTTTTCCATTGTATTGGTGTGCATATACATATATATGCAATATAAAATATTTACATTGATCTTGAGTATTTTGTGCATATATGTATCATGACAAAATTACAAATCCTTCCTCTCTCCCTTATTGACCCTCCTAGCCCCTATTTCTCCCACTAGTTTGGTTTATTCCCCACAATTAATTATATGAGTTGGTTATGATCTGGGTTTCTTAGAGAAACAATTCAATATTTAACCCTCTGCATCTGATTCATTTCACTGAGCATGATGTTCTCAAATTGCATTGATTTACCTACAAAAGCTTCAAACATATCTGTCTTTATAAACTAGTAGTATTCCCTTGTGTATAAATACCACAGTTTGTGTATCCATTGGTCTGTTGATAGGTATTTTGGTGACTTCCATATTTTAGCTATTGTTAGTTGTGCTGCTATGAACATGGGTATGCATATATCTCTGTTATGTGTTGTTTTTAACTCTTTTGGAAATATTCCCAGGAGAGGTATTGCTGGATCAAAGGGGATATTTATGTCCAGTCTTTTGAGAGACTTCCATACTACTTTCCATAGCGGTTGTACCAGTTTACATTCCCACCAGCAGTGCAGGAGAGTTCCTTCGTCCCCACAGCCTCGCCGGCACTGATTGCTGTTTGTTTTCTTGATATACACCAATCTCTCTGGGATTAGATGGCATCTTAGTGATGTTTTGATTTGCATTTCTCTTATGGCTAAGGATGTTGAACATCTTCTCATGTATTTATTGGCCAGTTGAACTTCGTCATCTGAGAACTGTTTGTTCATTTCTGTTTCTCATTTTTCAATTGAATATTTAATTTTGAGGCTCTTATTTTTCAATTCCTTGTTTATTCTAGTTATTAGTGTCCGATTTGAAGTATAGGTGATGAATATTTTCCCCTTCTGTTGGTTCTATCTTTAATCTGTTGATGAATTCCTTTGCCTTGCAGAAACTGTTTAGTTTGGCATAATCCCATTTGTTATTTCTGGGGCTATTTCTTTTGCTTTTGGTGTCTTATTAAGAAAGTCCTCGCCTATACATATATCTTTTAGACTTTTGCCAAATTTGTCTTCCAGAAGTTTCACTGTTTCTCTTTTAGTATCTATGACTTTGATCTACTTTAATTTTGGTGCATGGTAGCAGGTGTGGGTCTATATTCATTCTTCTGCATGTGGGAGTCCAGTTTTCTCAGCACCATTTGTTGAAGAGGCTGTCCTTTTTCCAGTGTATGCTTTTGGCTCATTTATCAAAGCCCATGTGGCTGAGGGTCTTTGAGATTGTCTCTGCATCCTCAGTTCTGTTCCACTGGTCCACCTGTTTAGTTTTTGTGCCAGTACCATATGTATTTTTTGTAGCTGTTGCTTTATAGTATAACTTGATGTCTTGAATTGTGATACCTCCTGCCTTAGTCTTGTCACTCAGGATTGCTTTCACTATTCTAGGTCTTCCTTAGTTCCATATGAATTTGAGGATAGTTTTTCGAGTTCTGTGGAAAAGATTGTTGGTATTTTGATAGGAATTACATTGAATCTGTATATCAGTTTTTGCAGTATAATCATTTTGACTATATTAATTCTTCGTATCCAACAACAGGGGGTGTCTTTTCATTTACTGATGTCCTCTTCAACTTCTTTCTTTAGTGTAATATAGTTTTATTTATATAGGTCCTTCACTTCCTTGGCTAGTTTTACTTCTAGGTATTTAAATTTTGCTGAGCTATTGAGAATGGAATTATTCTTCGGAGATCTTTCTCAGTAAGTTCATTGTTAGTGTAGAAGAATGTTATTGATTTTTTTAGTATTGATTTTATAGCCTACAATTTGGTTGAATTTATTTTCCCAAGGTTTCATAGCAGGATTTTAAATTTCATATAGTCCCATTTGTCAATTCTTGATGTTATCTCATGTGCTTCGGGTATTTTGAGAAAGTCCTTGACTGTGCCCATGTCCTAAGAATTTTGTCTATTTTTTCTCCCAACAAGTTCAGTGTTTCCATTTTAATGTTTAACTCTTTGATCCACTTTGATTTGTATTTGGTACATGGTGAAAGTTGCGTGTCTAGTTTCATTCTTCTGCATATGGTTAGCCAGTTTTCCCAGTACCATTTGTTAAAGAGCCATCTTTTTACTCCAGTGTGTATTTTTAGTCTCTTTGATGAAGATCAGATGGCTGACGGTCCAGGGATGTTTGGACATCCTCAATTCTATTCCTTGACCCACCTGTCTGTTTTTGTGTCAATACCATTTCATTTTTATCACTGTTGCGGTGTAATATAATTTGATATCCTGTATTTTTATGTCTCCTGCTATTGTTTTGTTGCTTAGGATTGTTTTAGCTATTCTTGGCCTCTTGTGGTTCCATATAAATTTTTGGGTCATTTTTTTCTAGTTCTGTAAAAAAAAAAAATGATTCTGGTTTCTTGATTGACTCTACATCTGTTTAGGTAGTATGGCCATTTTGACAATGTTGGTTCTGCCTATCCAGGGACAAGGAATGTTTTCACATTTTCTAAAATTCTCTTTGATTTCTTTTTTTCAGAGTGCTGCTGTTGTCAGTACAGAGGTTCTTCACTTGGTTTGTTAGGTTGATTCCTAGGTATTTCATTTTCTTTGAGATGACTGTGAACAGAATCGTTTTTCTGATCTCTTTCTCTATGTTTTACTTGTTTGCCGTAGAGGAATGCTACTGATTTTAGTGTATTGATTTTATATCCTGAAATTTGGCTGAATTTGTTTATTAGGTCTAAGTGTCTTCTGGGAGAGTTTCTGGGATCCTCTGTGTAAAGGATCATGTCCTTTGAAAATAAGGATAGTTTGACTTTTCCCTTTGTTATGCATATACCTTTTATTTCAGTCTCTGATCCGATTGCTCCAGCTAAGATTATGAGCTCTAAATTAAACAAGTGTGGTGAGAGTGGACACCCTTGCTTTCAGTTTTTCCCCATTTAGGATGATGTTGGCTGTGGCATTGTCATAAATCGCTTTTATTAGCTGGAGGTAATGTCCTTCTATACTTGTTTTCATCAGAGTTTTGATCAGTAAGGGTGCTGTATTTTGTCAAAGGCTTTTTCTGCGTCCATTGAGAAGATTATGTAGCTTTTGTTCTTGCTTTTGTTGATGTGATGCACTACATTAGTTGATTTGCATGTGTTGAACCAGCCTTGTATCCCTGGGATGGAGCCAACTTGGTCATGGTGCCTGATCTCTTTAATAATTTGTTGCATTCTGTTCACAAGTATTTTATTGATGATTTTTTGCATTAATATTCAAAAGGAAAATCGGCCTGTGGTTTTCTTTCTTTGTTGGGTCTTTATTTGGGTTGGGAATCAAGATGATACAGGCTACCAGAAAGGAGGTAGGCAGTGTTTCCTGTCTTTTAACTTCATGGAGGAGTTTAAGGAGCATTGGCGCTAACTCTTCTCCAAAGTTCTGATAAAATTCTGCCGTGAATCCATCAGGTTCTGGGCTTTTCTTTGTTGATAGAATCTTTATTACTACCTCGATTTCAACCCTGGTAATTGCTCTCCTCAGGATTTCTATATCTTCTTGGCTCAATTTTGGTATATTATACGTGTCAAGGAATTTATCCTTTTCTTCTAAATGCATAAATTTGTTGGAATATAGTTTTTCAAAATAGTTACTTATATTTCTCTGGATTTCAACAATATCAGTTGTAATTTCACCTTTTTATTTCTGATTGCATTGGTGTGGATTTTTTCATTTCTTCTTTTAATGAATTTGACTAGAATTTTATTTCTCTTATTTATCCGTGTGAAGAAACAACTCTTTCATTCATTGGTCTTTTCTGTTTTTTTTTTTTTTTTTAGTTTCAATTTCATTAATCTCTGATCTTAATCTTATAATTTCCTTCCTTCACCTTTGGACTTGATTTGTTCTTGCTTCTTTTGTTGCTTTGATGTACTTACATAAATCAATGTTTCACCTAGGTTCTTTTTGAAATGTTCACTTACTAAGAACAAAGTTACTAAGTTAAGTTACCTATCATGTTCTTAATAACTATAATATAAAATAGTTTTTATTTCTGGAGGAAAGTCAAGAAAGACCAGGGTGGTTCTGAGCAGTGAGGTAGGGTGGCTTCCAAGCAAGCCTAGATAACTGGGTTTGTTGTAAACATCTTACAAAGGAGCTATCTTAAAAAATAAAACTCATATTCTTCACAATTTTATTAAAATATTAAGTCCTAGTTTTGCTGTTGAAGTACCTCGTGAACTAATATAATGCTTGTATATCTCCTCCCAATTTCTCAGTGTGCACAATGCTGAAAACACTGAGATTTTATGAGTGAATAGACTTATGTTCTCACATTCTTCCAAAAAGAAAAAAAAAAACACTGAATATTGAGGAAAATAAAAAATGACTAAAGAAAATAAATCACATAAATAAGTTCAATATTATGAAGAAGGTAGTGAGCTACTATTTGATCGACTAAGACAATGGTCCAGAAAAGTCAGTCCTTTCCAGATTTACTTGCAATTAAATCTTGAAGATAAATACGAAAGGTCTTTTCTGTATCCTGTGCACAAATCAGGTACTCTGGAATGAGCTCTTATGAGCTCTTTGAATTTCAAAGGGAAAAACAAAGGAAAACTAAAATCTCACATGATTTGTTCTATCATGGAATTAATTTGTTTGAACTTGCAATAACAAAAGACAGTAGTTTGAATAACTTAATACAAAACGCATTTTTTTTTTTCAATTCTGAAGACTGAGTTATCCTCTCTCTCTCTGGGTTGTAAATAGATGCTATTTACTGCATAACGTTTGGCAAAAAGAAGACTCTCATGTCCTTTCTTCTTACAAAGGTACCAGCCCTATTAGTTTAGGGGCATGTGACAGTCAGTTGCTATAAGTGCCAACTTGACTGAAGTAAGGGACTCCTGGAAAAGTGATCAGATCATGAGAGTGCTATCTTCAATAGTAAATTCATGTTCGTGGTTGGACCTGCTGTAAAGAGGAGGATCACAGCAGGAGGAAGTGGATCACTTGGGACACGTCTTTGCAAGGTATCTTTTGATAATGACCTTCCTTTGTCTTCTGCTTTCCAGCTCCTATAAAGAGAGCAACTTTGCTCTATTATTCACTTTAACCTTGATATTTCTGCTTTGGAACCAGACAACCAAGCATTAAATTTCTGAAACTCATAGAGAAATCTCCTTTTTTTCCCTGTATTTTTGTTAATATACATGTATATATTTGTTAATATATACGTATATTTGCAATACACAATGATTACATTGAGCTTGAGTACTTTGTGCACACCCACACACATACACACACACACACACACACACACACATCACACACACACACACACACACACACATATATATATATATATATATATATATATATATATATATATATATGTATTGCATCAACATTACAATCTCTTCCCCTCCTTCTGTTTGGCCCTCCCACTCCCTCCGTCATCCCCCTTGACTCCCACCATCACATCTGCTTTTCTGTATATTTTCATTTTCAAGTATTTTGCTGCAGTGAAAAAGAAGCTGGCCAAAACAGGGTTCTGCCCTCATGATCTAATTTAACCTTTACTAACTCCTCACAGATACCATAGAAACTTTGGAGGCTTTAGTCAATGAATTCAGCAATGAATTTTGAGTGCCACACAATAATTTGGTTCATAACACTAATTAGCAATATTCTCCCTTTTTCTATTTTAATAACTTCTGGCTCAAAAACAAAGCCCATTCGAGTCTTCAAATCCCAAAACTACAAAAAAAAAACACAGTCAATGAAGCTGGTTATCAGGCCAGAACATTCCAGAAGGATGCAGTGTTGCATGCCTACAATCCCAACACTTCTGGGAGGCTGAGGTAAGAAGACTGAATGTGTAAGCCCAACCTGTGCTATTTAGGGACTTAATGGGACCCTGTCTCAAAGTATAAAAATAGTAATAAAAAGGCTTGGATGGGTGGCTCAGTGAGAAGACCTTCAATTCAATCTCACATCCCGGAAAAAAAAATAGAGAAGTAGGAGAAAATACATATTGAGAACAGAAGAAAATTGTAGCTCTTTACCGTACAGCAGGTCCAAGGCCACATTTCATCTGAGGAAATTGTGGACAAATGACTGGGCACTTGTTTCCTCACCTCCATCCCCCCCCACCACTTTTCATCAAAAAGGAATGCAAAAAACATTATCCAGTAATGCAGTTTTTCCAATAAAATGCCATTACAATGAACAATAAAGTGAGTTCATTATGCAGAACTGTTTCCTATATAACCAATTGAAGTGACCAAATGCGATGGAAATTGATAGAAATATCCCCCAAACCTGAAATATTTCAGCAAAAGAGCAGTTACTGTCCAGAAAAGAGCATTTGATATTATCATAGCAATAGAGGGCGTTGCTGTCACTAGCAGCAGGCTTCTAGGTAAGAAGCTGGTTTAAGGAAAGCACTCCCAATTATATTTAATTGGTGACTTTTCAGAGTAGTGCTCAGGAATTTAGCCTCGTGACTCATGTTAATATTGGTGAGCTTCATACAGCAAAATCCTTATGCAGAATTCTATAAAAGTATCATAAAGTGTTAACAAGGAGACACTATTTCACCTCATTGTACATAGTTTGAGTACAAATTAGCATGGTTTTTAGAATAATCTGTAAAAGAGAAACATTGTTTCAGGACTCAAACATTTTATCTTTTGGTATATAAAATGATGTGCCTTCTGTCAATGGTGGATTGGGTAGGGATCATGAGATGGCAAAAATTTCTAGTCACAAAAGTGAAGGATATAGATTTTGGTTTTTAAATGTTGTATGGCCATTAATGAGAGAAATACAAATTAAGGTTTATCATTTTTTATATGTGAAAGTACAAAGCTTCCAGTCACAGAATTCAGCTAAGTACAAATTAATTGAATTGTCTTTAGGCTATCTTCTGAGCCAAACATTTCACTCAAAAGAACACGAATCAAAATTTTCACCAAACATGTTGACAAAATGTGTGTTTATCTGAAAATTTAATCATAAGTCTGATTAAATTCACAGTTTTTAGTTGAGTAGTCTAAGATCATATTGCAGAAAAACATTTTTAGCAGTTAATAGGCTCATGCAATACAGACAAATGAGCTCAAGAAGAGTTAGTTTGTTAACAATGCAACCTTTCTGTTAACCTGACCATAGTGTATTTTCTTATTCTTTTTAATATTTTTGGTATTTTTTGTTTTTCGTTTGCTTTATTGTAACGTAACTTCATAAAAAAGAAATGTATGCCTCAAAGAATTTGAATGTTAGCCAATAATTTTTTTTGGGGAGCTGTCAGCTGAGAGATCCTTTGTTGTTGGTTTGTAACATCATTATACACTCCCCGGCTCTCACAAAACTGAATAGTCTCGTGAAGGATTCAGGCATAAAAACAGATCACTTAAAAGTTGGTACTATCTTGTTAACAATTAAGATATCCACAGAATGATAAAGGAAGTTAAGGAATAAACTGCTAAGAAACTGGAAGACCATAATAAATTTGAACCGAAACTCCAGAGCTCAGTAGTATGGCCAACTAGACAGAATGGGATAGGTGTGGGTGTAGGGGTGTTTTTGAAGGGTTAGGGCACATGTGTGCATCAGATTGAACATGAGTGTCCTGGCTCTCAACTTCGTATAATCAAAATAGAGTTTTAGCATTCTGAATTTGAAAATTGAAAATCTAAAACTCTCCAGAACCCAAAATGTTTTGAGTCTAGATGTGATATCACATATGAAAATTCCACAGTTGATTTCACGGGATAGGTCTCAGTCAAATTGTCAGTGTACTATCAGATAACATTACTTTTATGCTATTTGAGGAAGGCATTTGTGAAACATAAATAAGCTTCATATTTAGACGTGGGCCATCCTTTCCCAAGGTATCTTATTATATAAAAATATTCTAAACTCCAAAGCACTTCTGTTGCCAAGCCATTTGGATAAAATATATTCAACCTGTATTTATAATATAGGTAAAAAGCGAAGTTTGTTGTTGTTAAATCCTTAGCTCTTTAGCTCAGAAAGTGGACATTTTCTTAGAATATGCTGTAACCTAGAAAGGATTTACTTTTAAAAATTCTCCTTGCTTCTCTGCTGCTATTACTAAGCATAATCTTTCATGTCACACTGATTTGCTATTTAAGCTTATTAATCTATTTTCTTCCCTTTTCCTTAGGCATAAACAGCTTCTTAACGTTAACATTTATTTTAATATTTCCTTTTTCCTTATAAAAACTTTACTAATTTTTCACATAACAACACAAAGACTTTTATGAGTCCATTCATTTTAAAATCTAATCTTACAAAATGCATCTCATTATGTTTGATGTTTTATTTAAATGATTTCCACTTATTACTTTAGTTGATCTACTTATCTATTTAACATGGGTTTGAAATACATGCTATTTCTT
Organism: Ctenodactylus gundi; assembly: GCA_004027205.1. Classification (NCBI taxonomy): domain Eukaryota; kingdom Metazoa; phylum Chordata; class Mammalia; order Rodentia; family Ctenodactylidae; genus Ctenodactylus; species Ctenodactylus gundi. The sequence continues at coordinate 265,905 of PVKB01001416.1, forward strand.
ATTCTTAATATTTTTCCTAGATTTTTGTCTGACCTCGTTATTTTATACAACGTGTATATAAACGAAGACTGTGCATATTATTTAAATGTAGTTTCAATTTAAATTTGTACTTGGGACTTATTGTTACAGAAAAATTTTCTGAGCAAACCTGAAATGATTAATCAATCATTTCATTTGTATCTAAGTCTTTTACCCAGTCACGCACGATGGGGGGTGAAAAGACACACCTTTCACAACAAAGTTGACACATAGCTCTGTGACTGCTCTCCAGGATTGGCCTGACAGTCCAGTGAGGATCTCATTCCCTGAACTAGAAAAGAGAAAGGAATAGGCATAACTGGATCCCAACGTGGCAGGGACAAAATGGGAACACTTCTCACCAAAAGTATGGTATTTTTTTTTTTTTTTTCAGTGATAAAGAGCAGAGGCAAAGCAACACCCAAAATTTTGAGTAATTCTACTAGAAATACAGAATTATGGCATTGGCTAGTTAATTATGAGTTCTTAGAAGTTAAATAAAGCTTAATAAATTCTTACTTGGTCAGTATAAAAAGAATACTAGAAGGTTAATTGAACAAAAATTAGCTCATATTAGGAAAAATGAGAACTACAACCTCTCAATAAATTCCCAGATAACGAGCTAAGCACTATTCTCATTAATTGCATTAATTATTCTTAATGCTTCAGTGAATGCTAAGCCCAGCCCCATTCTTCTGAAAGGACATCTCCACTGGTCTGTCATTACTTAGAATTATCAGACTTCCCCATACTTATCTGTGAGGGCATTTCCGGTGGATATTGACATGTGATCCTGTGGACTGGATGGTGGATATCTACCTTGAATGTGCTAAAAAAAATATTTAATTGGCTAGAGATGTAGGTGAAAGAAAAGAAACTGTAGGGGAAGAATAAATTCTGTTTCTTCGAGAGCTGAGATGTCTTTATTCATCTGGGCTTTGGTTTCAAAACTCTAGTTTGTCCAGCTTTTGGACTCCAGGACCCACATTGAGGTCCACTTGACTTTAAACGCCAGATTTAAAGTTCTGATCTCAGCTTTCTTCCTCTGAAGTATTTGACTTGAACTCAGCAATACTAACAGTTTTCTTAATTCTCCAGCTTGCAAATGGCCTATCAGGACTTCTCTGCCTTTGTAATTAAGTAAGTTAATTTTCTAGTACCTCTCTCTCTCTCTCTCTCTCTCTCTCTCTCTCTCTCTCTCTCTCTCTCTGTAAATGTTCAATGAAAGTATCATATATCTAAGTAATACTTTTCATTACTAAAAAGGAATGCGGCATCGGGCTGTTATAAGACATGGAGATACCTTAAATAAATGTTACTAAGTTGAAGAAAGCTATCTGAAATGATTACATACTGTTTTGTTTTAATTATTTGACATCTGGAAAAGGTATAACTATGCCGATGCTAAAAAGATAAGAGGTACCATTGGTAGGAGGCAGAGAGGGATATTCAAATCAATAATGATTTTCAGGCCTGGGAAAACTATTCCACATATTAAAATGATAAATGTGTTTCACTATGCATTTCCCCAAAGACATAGAATACACAACACCATAAGTGAACCCTAAAGTAACTATGGATTTTAGGCAATAACTATGTGTCGATGTAAATACTTAGATATCAACACATATCCTTTTCTGGAATGCAGTTTTGATTTTGATAAGGTGAGAGTTTCTGCATGTATGGTTATTGGGATATATGCAAAATCTCTGTTATTTTGCTTAGTTTTGATGTGCATTTAAAATAACTCTAAAATAATCCATTATAAATGAACTCATGTGACAAAAATGCAATCATTTTATAATATCAAATTGTACTTTATAATGATTTTACTCAGTTATCATTTATTTGGGAAAATATGCTAATGTATTCCAAGACAGTCCTTTGATACTTTTACTTTTTTTCCCACTGAGATGTAATGAAAACAGAGTAAAATAATGACTTATCTTGAGAGCTTATAAATGTTTTTCATATTTTGATCCCTATGGGATTTAATTTTAATATTTTCCTCTAAGTTGTGATATCAAGCTTCTTGTGTGTTATTTAAGTGAGCATAATTTATCAGTTATATTTAAGTATTTACCACTACTGGGGAGAATAGCCAATCCTACAGCCTCAGTTTCTCAGATTTTGGTTTATTTGTTTTGTGTTATGAATTAATAATAGTCTTTATTAATTAGTCATATTTCTATCTAATGGCATTTTCTGTTATTTTACAGTTAATATTTTGTGTAAAAATTATTCTAACATTTAGCAAATTAAAATGACAATTAAGTATTCTGATGTGTACTTCTGGGTCTTGAATTAGAACAGGGCACAAGAAGAAAAACTTATTTTTCTTCCATTTTGATTATATGCCTCTTTACAGATAAGCTTTTCTGGCACCCAACTTAGATAATTAAAAAATCTTTTCATTATCCATTATAAGTACTTTAAGCTATAAATTTCTTTCTAATAATAGCATATACTCTAAATCACATATTTATTATACATTTTATTGTGAAAAAATAAGTGACAAAATTGTATAATTACCATATACAATTATATATTCACTTTCTATATTTAAAATTAGAATTTACTAGATTTTCTTCATCTGGCGTTTACGAAGGTTTCTAATTTCCTATCACTGTATCTTAGTACACACATGCACACAAATATATATATATATATATATATATATATATATATATATATATATAATGTAATTTGTAGATAACACAAACATGCATGTACATAATAAAGTGGATTTCATTAGAAAAAAATAAGGCTTTTTTCCTCTTTTTTGTGGAGCAAACATTTATATATAGTGAAGTATGCAATTTCTAAGTATACCTTTTGATGAAGTTTTATGATACCTCCTTGAGGTCTCTTACCCTACTTCCACAGGGAGCTTGTACATGCCACAATCACATGCCATATTGTTGACTTAATTAAACTGTACAGATCTGTAGTTCTTAGTGGATTTACAGCTGTGCAAAAGCATCACCAGAACCAGCTTTAGAATATGTTTACCACACCACTAGGGAACTTTATATTATTTGATTATCATTACATTATTCTCTTCCTCTTTATCCTTAAGTAAACACTAACCTACTTTTTCTATGTATTTCTCTGTTCTAGATGTTTTATATAGTAAACAAAGGTGGCTTCTTAAAGTTAGGATAATATTACTTACGTTCATATATTTTGTAGAATGTATCATTACTCCATTTATTTTTATTACTAGATAATATTTCATTCAAGGATACACCACTTTCATACTTACCAGTTGACTTAAATTTGAATTGTTTCAACATTTCCTCAATAATAGATAATAAATACTGTAAACATTCACTTACTAGTTCTTCCTTTAGCATATGTTTTCATTTAATTTAATTTTTATATTCTTTTTACTTTTGAGTGGAATTTCTGAGTGGATCGTATACTAGCTTATTGATGTAATTAGACTGTTGGAATCCCCAAATATTATTGTACTGAAGTATTTCTCTCCATTTGGATGAATGATATTTTGTGCATACAGTTGGGTGCCCCAGCATTGGGTGCGTGCGTGTGTGTGTGTGTGTGTGTGTGTGTGTGTTTGTGTTTGTTTGTGTATCGTCATTTCTTCTAGCTGATTTGACCAATTTATAATTATATGATCACCTTATTTTTGTCTTTTAGCAATTTTTGATAAGATTTTTTTTTTACCTGATGTAAGTTTAGCTACTTTGGTTTATGTTTGTGCTCTACATCTTTTTTCATCTCCTTAATTTCAGCCTACAGAATTTTTTACAGTATTGAAAGTTGTTAGAATTCTATAAGAGATATAGCCTATGTAGGAATACCCAAATTACAGGCTTCCTATTATTTTTCTCTTTTTCTTTGAGTGCAGATGCATTGTCCTGGACTACATGTAAATATATGTGTAGTATAGTTAATGTGTATAAGTAATAAAACTTCCCTTATTTTTATATTTTTATTTTAGTGTTTAAAAAGAGAGCAAAAATAAGGTGAGCCAAGTATTGAACATACTTGGCATTGTACTCTTGAAGGATAGTATGGGTCAATGGGTTTATTTGTATTTCACATATGACTAGGAGCTAAATAAATTTTTTCAATTATATACCACTACCATGATAATCCATGTCACTGTGATTCCCAAGCAATAGGGAAAAGCAACTACAGCCTGAAGCCTCCAAAACTGTGAGCCAAGATAATTATTTCCTCTTTATAAGTTCACTATTTCAGATGTTTTGGTGAAATAATGGAAAGTTGACAGATGAAGAAAGCAGGATTATTATTCTACCCGTACCCAAAATAAAGTGGTAGAATCTTTGGAATTGTTTTTCCAAGGGATGTGTGGCTTCAAGAAGTGGGCTAGAAAAGTCTAGAATACTATAAAAAAAACTTTGCACAGATTATTGTGGTGGGGTCTCAGAAGACCAGAATGCTCACAGAAATGTGAACAGTAAATGCCGTGCTAACAAATTTCCAGATGTAAATGCTTTTTCTTTTTGGTAATTGAAGTGGAATCCATTTCTGTTACCCCTTGGCAAAGAATATTGTTAAATTATTTTCATGACCTAAGAATTTGTGGAAAGCTGAACTAAAAAGAGACAAACTATTTTACTTGTATTGTTTAGATCTGGAATGTGCCAAAAACTATCATATATTTGGATGTTATGTGTTATCTATAGAACCATGTGCTGATAAGGGATGGAGGCTCGGTCTGGAGGATTATGGGCGTGTGATGGATTGCAAGTATGTGGTGAACGACAGGCCTGTGGTAGATTGTAAATTGCAGGCAAGTGGATTGGATTACAGGTGTGTGGTGGATTGGGGGCTTCAACCTGAAGGGCGGGGGGACACTGAGGCTGGAACAAAAAGGGACAGGTCACTGGGACAGGACCTGGAATGATATATGCTGTTTTCTTCCTTGCTTCAGGGGCCTGACTTGACTTGGCTTCTCGTTATGCCGTAAGAAGCTACCTCCACCTCGGCCTCTGCCATGCGCTTCCTCTATTTTCTAGCCACCCACCCACCGGTGAATAGACCGATTTTCTGATACTGTGCTTTAATGAAATTTTCCTCCCTTTATTTATGTCTGTTGGGTACTGAGTCACAGTGATAGAAAATTAACTAACTCAAATTGATAAGAGGAAATTGAAGGCAGGAAATAAAAAGCTTTCGTGCAGAGATATGGGTATTAGTGAGTGTTTGCAGGTATGATTACAGTGAGAATTAGAGCAAAAACCAGGGCAGATATATTTGCCTGTTCACTGATGAGTGAGCAAAAGGGCATACTTAAAGGTGCAGCCACGAGGATGCAGAGATTAACTTCATTAAAAAGAAGCCAACTATTTTGTGCCGGGTAAATAGGAAAGATACCCTCAGGACATCTCAGAAATCTGCAAGAACGAAGTCATGACAAGCTCGAAAGTGTAAATATGTAAATTTATTTCAAACACATTCCAAGGCAGTCTTTTGAAAAGAGAGCCAGAGAGATGTCAAGACATCCTTCCTTGGGCTGCTTCGGACGGTTTTTTTTTTTTTTTTTTTTTTTTTTTTTTGGCCAGGATTCTGCCTGCAAGACAGTCTGAGGTCCCTTATTGCGGATCAAGCAGTTCACTGCATAGTTCACACTGGCAGGTTACCTTGTGTCGTCTTTGTAATGCTAGTTTTATAGAGAATTTCAGGATCATAAAAGCTTCCACTGGGATTGTAGAGGAAAGTCAAGGAGTCTAGACAGCGAGATCAGAGTTCTTGCAAGTAGTCCCTGACTGACTGATCTTTGCAGTTGTGAAAATGAAACAGAAGCTATAGTGGAGACTCTAGGAAGTTACAGGCAGCAGAAATGTGAAATAGTTCCTGAAGAAAGCTGCAGACGGTGAGCAAAGCCCGCCCAAGAAAATGACTATGTGGACTGAAACCAGCAAGGTTAGATGAAAAGCACTGCTCAAGACCTTAGCGGCCCATGTCCTGGAAAAATGTGCTCCAGATAAAGAGTTTGGGATTTCATGTTTTTCTTGCTGAGTTTGCTCCTGCTGTGCTCTTGTTCTTTCTTTCTATTCTCTTATGGCCTTTCTTTGTAGTAAGAATTTTATCTCATGCCATTATATCTTGAGAGGTTGGGGCTCAAAGATGACTTTGCCTTGACTTTAAGAAGACTATGAACTTGAACTTTTGAGCAATGTCGGAACAGTTGAGTTCAGGGACTCTTACTGATTAAATTTTTGTTGTTGCTTTATGAGATACGCACGCTTCAAGGACAGGTTGGGAATGCTACTGTTTGTACCTGGAATGTACTAAAAGGCTCAAATATTAGCTATCAGGTCCCCAGTCGGTGCTCTTGAGAGTGGGAGAGTATTTTCAAGAGGGTTCTCCAAGAAGAATACCACTAGCGCCTTCCACACACAGGAACGTCTCCAATGCTAGTCTCTTTCTTCTTTTTTGTACTCCAACAGGCAGTATTGCCACACACTCATGCTGTAATGTTATTTGCCACCACCGGTCCAAAACAATGGGGTCAACTTGGACTTGACCACCGGTCCAAAACAATGGGGTCAACTTGGACTTGACTGAAACGTGAACTGAAAACTTAAAACTCTGAGTCAAAAATTCCTTTCAATTAGATCATAACAAATATTTTGTTAGAGCAGCACAATGGTAACATGATACCTGTCCCTCTATATTTTTGTGTGTTTTTTGAGTATGTGTGTGTGTGTGCATGTATGTATACATACATACCTTACTGGTCCTATTTGTCTGGAAAATCTTGACAAATATGCATGAAAAATAAGAGCAACTAGGTTTCCCATCGGTGGAATGAAAAGATCTTGAACAAAATTAATTAATAAGTAAAGTAATATTCAGATTATAATCCAGAAAAAGATAAAATTTCTTTCTTCAAATATATATATATATATATATATATGTAAATGACTAAAAAAGCAAATGAGGAATAAACGACAGAATATTGAGTAGAAGGAGGGCAAATGATCAGTGTAGATATTCTATCCTTAAAGAAATGATCAGTGTAGATATTCTGTCCTTAAAGAAATGGGGCACAAATTTCTATCCTATGTTTGGAATTTGAATGGCCATGTTTTCTATAATTGGAATAAGGAAAAAGAATAACTTTACTATGGAGAAACCAGATAAGTACTACATCTGCCAGATGATCAAGGTGAACATCAATAGTTCAAAATCATACTGAGTGTTTGCATCCTTGAAATTATATGATAAAATGGCATGCTTTGTCTATATTTTTTTTCAAAGACCCATAAACCTACTTTGATCCACAGGAAAATAGCAAATAAATTCTAAGAGTGTGGAGCTGTGCAAAATATTGATTAATTAAAATTTTGACTAATACTACACAACCGTTTCACAGTGTTAAAAAGTTTCTTTAAAACACAACTCATTTTTTGTGAATTTCTTTCATTCTGCTCTTGTGGTTGGTTCAATGTCCAGAAAATGGACCTTTGCCTTTAGTGACTCTTCAATTATTCACCTAAATTTTATTTTAACAATTTTAAATTGGTCAAATTTGCATTAGACCTTAGAGGACAGCAAAGGGCATGTGCTTCACGCTGGCAGGTAGGGAAGATCAGGACATACTACCATGACTCACAGCCGCGCTTTCCCTTTGGGTAGCACTCAGTAACAGCATTTATTCAATTTTCCTCCACACCTTGAAAAGACTGAACGGGAACTTCCAGAACTGATTTAGAAAATGGCAAGAACAATGGAAGTGACTATATTCAAAGTGAGGGGGAGGATATTTTCAGGAGAATTAATGGTAGTGCATCTTTTACTATAGACTCTTAAAAATGTATCTAAATATTTGATATATGCTTCAATCATCCCCTGTATTTATTTTTAACAATAGCTGCATTAGTAACAGAATAAGGTTAAAATTGAAGAACAATGGCTCCAAAGTAAAAGACAATGGAAAGATATAGATGGCAATCTGCATTACTAATTTTAGTGAAATTATAAGCAAACTTGAATCCCTCACATTTTGTATGTTTTGTATTTAAATGTAAAAATTAGTGAGGCTTTTCTGGTTATAATTCTCTATTTAAGATATCACTAATCCTATTTCCTGGTCATAACAATTTGTTTGGTTATTTGAACTTTATGCTCACAGGCTCGTTAAAATACTTTGAAGTATTCGGTATCCATCTGAAAATTTTAATTCAGTCAATGTTTTGACTAGCTTAGACTGGGAACTTGAAGTTTAGAGACTTTTGGGTTTTACATCAAAGAAAAATATCATTAAAAATTTTTAGAAGATAGCTTGGTATTATAGCACCGGCCTGTAATCACAGCACTCTGGGAGACAGAGGCAGGAACATTGTGACTTTGGGCCCAATCTGGGCAGTTCAGTGATGTAGAAAAACCCTGTCTCCGAATTAAAGCAAACAAGCAAAAGTTAGAAAAGGGGTTGGAAAACGTAGTTCAGTACAAAATGTTATCAACACAAAAACACAGCTCTTACTTTAAAGAGAATAGAATTTATTCTCAAGCTAGTTAGTATGTGTGACCATGGCCCAGGAATATGGACTCGGGTTTCTCCACACACCACCTTCAAACTGTTAGTACTTACATAAAATATTTATAATTACAGAACAGAAGAAAGTCATCAATCTAGGCACTTTTTAAAAACACCAATCAGAGCTCGAGATGGGCCAGTCACCCTGGAGTGGTGAAACCTCTGCTATAGGCCTCAGACGCTATCTGAAGACATTCTGAGTACTCAGCTGGTGGAAGATTAGGGATTGCTTTTACAAACAGGTTATTTAGTAATCACAGGAATGCTGCACCTGGCACAGAAGGGGAACAACACTGTGCCACAAAGGTGGGCTAAGAGAGGAGAAAATATGGCTGTGAAAAATGCCATTGTCTCCACTAATCTAATTAGTAAATCCACCTTGCAGGATCCTGGATGCAGGTGTGGTGGCATTTTCTGGGAACTTGCTTTCACCCAACAGAGAAATGATCACATTTTATTATTAATAAAGTATCACTTCTATATGTTGTACTTAACGTCTAACATCTGATTAGAATTTAAAATAATAGATAATGTCAAATTTGATTAGCAGTTTTATTCATAAAGTTATGAATATGATTTCTGTGCTATGAGATCTAGATTTTGAACTTTCACAAGAGACTAAAAGTCAATATTCTTTCAGGGAAACCAGAATTCAAGGTAAAAGAAATCATAGTGTTTGCTATTTTTGCGAATAATAATCTAAATAATGGCTTTTTTATGCATTTTTAAAAACCAGAACTTGAAAAGTATGATAAATTCAGCTTCCCCATCCTTTGTATTGTGGTTTAATTGTAAAGGGTCATAAAAATTTAATATCCTCCTTAATGTGTCATTCAACAGAAATTTTAAATTTTATTTGCCACATGTGACTTTATTACATTTGCAATCTTATCCAATTTAAAATTGTTAAAATAAAATTTAGGTGTATAGTTGAAGAGTCACTAAAGCAACATGCCACATTTAGAAATAAAAACAATTACCTTTGCCTAATTTTATTACCAAAGTCTTAGGAAAGTATTGTACTCATTTATTGACTACATCAAAAGATTATATTTTGAACCACTGGCCTTATTTTAATGAATTTATAAAACAATACTTTAAAACTATTTTCACAAATAAGGCATATTCTCTTGTAGATCAAATTGAAACCTTCTCATGCTAATATCTGAGATAAAGGTTAGTATGCAGGCTTTTATTAAAAAAATTGGCAGCTCTTTTAGCTTGGATATAAGCCAGGAGGCCAGCAGCTGTATTCATCCTTGGCTGAGCAAGGCGATGTGCTGCAGCGCGCAAGCTGAGAGATGTGGTTTGTACAACAGGGAGGAGGGCAAGGCAGATTCACAGCTAATTAGAATTCCTGTAGGCTTTATCAACAGGTCTCTACAATATAGTAGTTAAGCTATGACTGTGCAAATATATCACTTTGATGTTTTGGAGATGATGCAAACTAGCTTAGAATTATTCAGTTCAAAAAACAATCACTTAAATTCTTAAAAATAATACATGACATGTCTCATTTACTACTGTGAATTTTGTAATTACTACAATCAAAACCAAGGCTAATTTAATTTCTGAGTAAAGGATATTGTGGGTTCATTTACTGACTTTTCTGCAGATGTTTTCTGGACCAACATGGAACAGCTGGAATGAAAATCATTTTTATCTTGATATTTTAAAATCTTGAGTTCTGTCTGTGATAGGTAGAGCAACTTCTGTCTCAGGAGTGAGTTCGTGATTAACAGAGTTGAAAGCCAGAGTATTTTTTGTTAATAGAAAAAAACAAGTTATTCAAAATAATAATTTTATTTTTATATGCTTAGGAATTGCAATAAAATTAAGGAAGGGAACTTTTCCCAAAATATGCCTTTGCTTTCTGTTTCTTTTCTCCTTCTTTTTATGGTGCTGAAGATGGAAATCAAGGCTTTTGTGCTGAGTTACATTTGTAGCTTTTTATTCATTTTAAAAAGCTTTCTGATACAAAGTGTCTCTAAGTCATCAAGTTTCTCAGACGGGACTGGAACTTTCCATTTTCCCTGTCTCAACGTCCCAGAGTGTTGGGAATACAGGCCTGCAACACTGAGCCTGGCTTTGTGTCTTAAATTTACTTAGAACATATTTTTTATTTGTTAGATTAAACCAGCGATATCACTGATTTAATTTTTTAAAAAATCTGTCCCCTGGAGACTCACACATGTATGTGTGTGCATGTGTGTATGTTGCTTCTACATGACACTTAGAAAAGATCTCTTGATGTCACCTGTCATAAAAAAAAAAACTTGGGTAAATTGAAATGAAATAAAGAACATTGCATTTCACTGTTTCAATTAAAAAATAGTAAGCTTATACTTTCTTTGAAATAAAAGCTATAATATAAAAGTTCAAGTATATTATCATTATTGGATAGTATTACTGAGATAGGAGCGCAAACTCAAAGTAATTTTTACAACTGACCAGGAAGTTAGGCTTTACTTGAATTAGTAAATGTTAGCCTCTCATGGATGTCATACATGAGTCTAACCTTTGTTTTCATATATAAAAGCAATTATGATTCCAACATTAAAATGTGTCTCATAAATATTCATTTAAAATTTTTATAGTAACTACTAGCTCACCTATGAGTTAAAAAAATTAGTTGCTGTCCCAATTGCATTTCATTTGTTGTTTCAGTCATTGAGGCAAAATTAAGCAAGTTTTGTTCACAATTTGCCTTGATTTTACATTTTTATTGTATTTTATAACATTTAACTCATGATTATACAAGAAAGTCAATCGTTTTTAGCCCTATCTAATAAGGGAATGCATCAGTAATGAGAGTTATTGCTTGTAATCTTACTGCAAATTCGCTTCAGATTGTGTCCTCTTTTCCCCCTTACCTCCTCTTACAGTGCATGAAGCCAACACCAATATGACTGTGTAGAGAGTTATGGTAACGTTTTTAAATAACACATGTGCCGAAAAATAATGTGTTCTCTGCATTTTGGATAGAGACTAATATCTCAGAATTCAAATACGTTAGATTGTGCTTGATTTGTTCAAACTGCTGTATCCTTCGAAGTACTTATCTCCTATGTTTATTTAAGAGAGTTGTGCGAAAAATCTCTACATATGTTGGTATTTTGTAATCCTATAAAATTTGGTTTGAAAGTTTAAAGGCATTTAAACTTTTAATTGTTCACTTTCTTAAGTAATGTATACTATTATCTGTCTAATAGTGATATACCCTATCACTTACAGTATGCCTCTATATTGCTATACTAGCTTTCCTTCTGTTAATAATGTATGCAGATATAGATAAATATTATATAGATATAGATGTGTTTTTATTATATATGTGCATGATGTATGTCACCTTTTATATCTTTTTACAGTGCTATTGCATCTTTTTTATTCTTTTCCCCCATTTTATTGATATGTATAAGCACAAAATTTAAGGTTTACAATGAAGTTGAGCATTTTGTGCACATACATATCTTGTCAGGGTGACAAGGACTTTCCCACTCTCCTTTTTTCCCTCCCCCTACTCACCCTCCCTCACTCCCCACCCTACTCCCCTGTCTTGCTTTGTTTTTCGTTTTAAGTTCCATGAGATGGTTGTGATCTGGGTCTCTCATATCAGAGAGACCATTCGATGTTTCACTTTCTGCTTCTGACTCACTTCACTAAAGAGAACATAACGCTATTGCATTTTTAGTTTATTATAATTGCTAACATTTTATCTGAATGTCTATTTTGATACAAGAATCCACTGTTTACATTTATTATATTGCTTTCTAAGTTTCTTAAGTGTTCTTTTTTCTTCTTTCTCCTCAACTCCCCTACAGTAATTTTCTAAATACTTATATACAGATATAGATAATTTGAATTCTTTACTTTTGTGTCCAGTGCATTTATTTCTCATCCTTGATTACTTTGAGTAAAATTTTAAATAAAGTATTGAATAGGATCAATAAAAGGAAATTTGCTTTTCTTGATTTGGGTTTTAGAGGAAATGTTTTCAGTTTTTTTCTCATTTAACAAAGTTTGTTGTGAGTTTGTAGAAATGGCATTTATCAGTTTATTGTACAGACTGTACTTTCTCTATAGGTACTTTCATCAGGATCTTAAAAAATCATTTATAGATATTGTGTTTTTAAAAATAATTTTTCTAAGACAATTATTTGGTTTTTGTCCTTTGTTGATTTACATATATTGAACTATTCTTGCATGCCTAGGGTGAAACTAACTTGGCAAACTATAAGATATGTTTAAATACTGACTTATGTTTGAAAGTATCTTATTGAAAAATTTTGCAACTTGCGCAAACTGGGCTAAAAAAAATGCTATCCGATTGCCTTAGCCTTCCAGATTTCTGGAATTACAGGTATTATTAACACCTTGTCCGTCGCATCTTTGTTCTTTAAAGATATTGATCAGGTTAGAGTTATAGCTCAGTGAGTAGAGCGCTTAGAAAGTGTGAGGCCCTGGGATCAATCTCCTCGCACCACATAGTAACTGAATATAGTGGCTCATGCCTGTAAACCCAGCACTTGGGATACAGCAGCATGAGGATTGCCCTGAATTCTGGTCCCGCCTAGGTTACATAGTGAGTTCAAGACCAGACTGAACTACAGAGTCAGAGACTGTCTCAAACAAACAAAGCAAAAAACAGCAGCAAAAAAGATACTGATCTATAGTTTTACTTTGCTGAGTCATTTTCAGTTTTGTTATCAGTGTAATACTGGTAGTAAAAATGATTTTAGAATTGTTCCTTTCCTTTGTATAAATAGAAGATTTTGAAGAGCACTGACATTATTTCTTCTCTAAAGAAATGGTTAAATTCAGCAGTAAACCCATTGGATCCTGGACTTTTCTTACTTGAAAGTTTCTATTTCTGCATTAGTTTCATGTTTTATCTGTTTAAGCTTTCTATATCTTCTTTGTTAAATTTTAGTAGGTCATGTATTTCTAGCAATTTACCCATTTTCTCTAGATTGTCTTATTTACTAGAAGATAATTTTTCAAAAATAATTTTGCATTATCATCTAGATTTTAATGATACCTATTTTGCTTTGGTTTTTACCTCGAGTTGTATTACTTTCTGGTGCTGTGTTTCTGTCTCTCTCCTTTTCTCCTCCTATATTTACTTCATTTGGTTAGAAGTTCATGAATCTTGTTAATCTTTTCAAAGATCCAACTCTTAGATTTATATGTGTTATTCTTTTTCTCAGAAATGGGCGAAATGCCTAGCACTCTACTACTTAGAGGAAGGAAGTGGTTTTTGCCTCATGGATTTTAGAGATTTCAATGCATGGCTGGATACCTCCAAGGCAAGAAAGGTGTTGGTGGAAGACGCCATAGCAGCCAGGAAGCTGAGCAAGAGGAAGGGAGCCAGAGAGCACGCTCTCAGTAACTCACCACCAAACAGTCCTCACCTCCCACCAGCATATTCAGCTGCTGAGGTCATCTTTAGTTGAAATCACTGATGGACACATTGCTTGCCTCCAAGGTCCAACCATGATACAATCACCTGTCAAACATATGAGAATGTGAGGGGAAATTTTAGATCTAAACCATATCATGCCAATCCTTTGCATTTTTTAAGCTTCAATTTCACTGAATTCCATTCTCATCATTATTTTATTTCTTCTTGTGCTTCTGGGTTTCATTTGTTCTTGTTTCTCTAGGACCTAGAAGACCAACATTAGACTATTTACTTGGGATTACTGTTTTTTATTAAACTTTTCTCATAGAAATGCTTTTATGGTTTACCCCATTTTCTGAGTATGTTGCTAGCATTATCATTTGACTCTAAGAAATTTTGACTTTTTTCTGATTTATTGCATGACCTGTTGAGTATTTAAGAGTGCGGAATTCAATCTCCATGCTTTTGTATGATTTCTATGGTTTCTTTTATTTTTAATTTCCCAGTTTCATTTCATTTTATTTGGCAAGATGCATGAGATGATTTCCAAATTTTTCTATTTATTGAAACTTACTTTATGGTCAATTTTAGAGAAGGTCCTATGACTGCTAAAAGGATTGTGTATTTTGCTGCTGTTCGATGAAGACTGTGCACTGGTTATGTAATTCAATATTTCCTTGTTGATTCTTTGGTCTAGCCAACTTATTTCTGGTAATAGGATACTGCTGTCACTAAGTGTGACTGTATTGGTGCTCATATGTCCTTTTATGTCAAGAATTGCTTGTTTTATGAAATTAGGTGTACCAGTGATCAGCGCATATGTATTTACAACTGCTGTCTCTTATTGGTGTTTTCTTCGACTTACCAGTTTGTGGTGATCTTTTTCTCTGTTGTTCAATATCAATTTACTGTCTGTTTTTGAAATATAATTACTCCTGCTTGCTTCTGAGGTCTAACTACTTGGGGTATCATTTTTTGTCCTTTTAGTTGGTATGTTTCTTGCAGGCAACGATTAGATACGTCTTGTTTATTAATCTGGCAGTCCATTTCTTTTAATTATAAACACCATTTACATTAGGTATTATTACAAAAGTTGGCATTAATTCCTGTCGTTGTAATGTTTTTCTAGTGCTTATTTTATTTTTTCTTTCTCTTTGCTTTACCTATTCTTCAAATGAGACCTATTCATTTCTTTGATCTCATTATTCTTGCTATCTGTCTTCGTTATCTGTATTGGGATGCCCTGAAGAATTTTTGCAGTACTGCTTTAAGAGACATGAGTTTCTTTAATTTAAACTTGTCATGAACATTCCTCATTTGTTCTTTGACTTTGAAGGATATTCCCATAAGATACAGTGATCTCGGTTGATAATTATTTTCTTTTAGCATTTTAAATACTTTATTTCAAGCCTTTCAAATCATTATGCTTTCCATTGAGAGCTACGCTGTTGTTCTGATGGTTTTGCTTTTTATGAGGTTTGGAAGTTTTGTCCAACAATTTTAATTATTCTTTTCTGAAAATTTGGCAAGTTGACTATGATATGCCCTGGATAATTTCTTCTTTCTTCTTGTCTAAGTTTCTAAGTGCCTTCAGTCCCTGTCTATCAGTCGCGTTCTCTGAATATAGAATTTTTAAAGTATTTTCAATTAATAGATTTTCTTTGTCATTTGGCTGGAGTTGCACATCTTCCACACAGCTGGTGACACTTTACTTTGCTCCATTGGAGTAGAATAAGAGTTATTCAATAATATTTTTATTGTTTCTTATTCTCCTTTTAGGTATTACTTTTTGAATGTTTTGGTGTAACAACCTTGTCTTCCAGCCCTGACATTTCCTTCTGACTCATTTTACTACCTCTGAGACATTCCGTTGAATTTTGTGCTTGACTTTTTGAGTTTCCTATCACCAGGATTTTAGCTTAGTTCTTTGGAAGAACCTTGATTACTTTAACACTTTAACACTAGTCTTTGATGTTCATTAACATTTTTCATTACATTCACCCATCTGTTTGTGTATTCTTTGATATGATTGATCAATGTCACAATCAATTCATTCAATTGCTTGTCCCTTTCTTGACCTTATTAACCACTTTAACTACCAGCTTTTAAAAAAATTCTCTGGAATTTTACACATTTCAATGACACTTGAATCAGCTTTTGAATAATTATAAATTTCAAAGATATTTTTGCCTTGTTTTCTCATTACACGTAAGCTTCCGTGTTGAAGTTAGCTGACCAACTGTGAGGAATGTACTTTACTCTATTAATGGGGAGTTTTTTAGTAAGCGGCTCACTTTGTTTTGAGGTGCCCTGAGTTGTGAATATGTCTCTACGTGAAGACTCCACTCAGTCAATTCTGGATCTAGGTTTAGCCTTAGCATTTCTTTGTCAGAGGACTATAACCAAAACTAAAATCTCACTTGGTGCTGGCTCTTGCTACTTTTTACTCGTGCGGGAGTTGACCATGTTTCTCTCTGGCTCCAGTTTCTACTGTGTCCAGTGTTTCCTGTTTTATCTTTCGCTACCCCCGGTACTTTCTGTATTTAGATGCTACCACTGCCCGTTGGGTCTCTAATGCACTTGTTTTACCCACATTGCCTATCCCCAGATCACTTTCTTATCTCCTCAAAGTCGACTTCATCTTGTCTTCTCTTTTACTTTGCTTTTTAGGTCATTTCCATTTTGAGACCCTCATATAAGTGAAACCATATAGTACTCAGGTAATTTACTTTCCTAAGAATTGTGGTCTTGAGGTGCTTTCATTTTCCCAGAAATGATTTGCTTATATGTTTATGATAGAATGATTACAAAAGATACACTTTTTTTGAATGTTGATATGCTTCAATTTCTGCATTTTAGAAGAAAGGAAATTGAGTTTTATAGTGACAAAATTGCCTGCATTAAAAGGGCACACACCCAATTAGTGTTAGATTTAATAACAGAACATAGGTAATCTAATTTCTTGCACTTTTAGGCTGACTATTTTACTCAGTAATGAATTAGGAACTAATTGCTTAGTTAATATCATTGCACTTCTACCAAAAAGTGAGCTAAACACAAGCAAGTTTATTTAATACAATCATACTCAAGTTTTCAGCCAACCAATAAAAACAATGGACCTGTATATAAGGCTCTGAGGTTTGGGGTGCATTTTTGGCAAAAAATACCATATAAACTCTTCAACATAATTAGGTTTATTTAAGTCCCAATGTTGCCACTTGTTTTAAGTGTTCTAAGCTTTATTTAACCCATATAAAAATTGGCCTAATGATACTATCCTCCAAATGGTTTCCTTTAAATATTTAATAAAATATTTGCAAGTTTCTCGCATACTTTCTGGCACAGAGTTAGCTGTCTATATGATTAAGCTCTTTTTAAAAATCTCCTTTTCTGTTTACTTGCATTTACATTTATGTGAGTTTACAGATCTACAGCTTATAAAAATATCTGTATTTATCAAACTTAAATATGAATTAGTAATGGATACTTATCAATAAATAGAAGTTCATGTAAAATTTTCATGTAGTTATTTTTGCTATTATTTCACATTTCATATCATCTTCAGCAAGATGGGATACCAGAAAGCCTCAAACTTGACTCCTTTTACAAGGAGTTCACCACTATCCACATATCTAAAAACCTTTTTGAAAAGTCCAGCATTTGGAAACTAGACTGTTTACATCTGTTCTATAGAACTGAATGAAATCTGGAACAGAAGGGTTAGAAATTTGATCTTATTTTAATCGTGCCACTTTCCTCCAAATCCAGGAGTCAGCACCGTCCACACAGTGAGGACTTTGCTATTTCTACAGTTTCTGCAGGGGGGAAAAGAGAATGAGAGGTAGAAATTCAGCTTCTCTAGCATTTGAGATGTTTCTCAAGAAACCTACGCTAGTCTCACCTCACAGGGAACACTGGGTGAAATGGTGCACCTGGACCATATTAGTCAAGATGAAATAAGAAAAAGTTTGAAGCCATAGTGACCAATGCATACATATTAAATATACTTTTGTGCCCTTTTCAGTGGTGACACCAGATCATAGATATCAGTCAATTACATAATTCACCCAGTTGTTTGGCTTCAAAAGTGTGGTGGAAAGCACAAGCCAGCTTGAGTCTCTAAATTGCTAATCTCCTCATCCAGTTTGAATCCGTCTCTGAGATCTCACCCAGGAAAGATTACTATTATAGCCCACATGGAAAGCTGAGCACTGGGTCCGCTCAGCAAAAGTTCCTCCTAAGAGCCTTGCTCATCCCAGGAGGCACTAACCCATGGATATCTTAGGGAATCAAGGTTACGTTAGTTTGACCCAAAAGTCTGACAGTGGCTCTACTCAGGCAAAAGTTTCACCTAATGACTGCTCAGGAAGGAAAATACACATCACCATAACTTTTAGGGACACAAATATGAAATGCATAGGGACTGGGTTAAGCTGTTTTAACCCAGAAAGTCAAATAGTGACACTTTATTTGGTTAAAAAAAGACCCTTCATGGATTCTGCCTAGTCAAGATGTCAGAAATTAGCAAATTTCCAGATCCCTGCAACCCACCCAGAAGAGATTATGTGGGAACAGAAAATCTGTAGCTGAGCTCTACTGAGCAAGCATAAAAATAACACCAATCATTCTGAAATTCTTTCAGAAAAATCAAAAGGAGAAACTATATTCAAAATATTTTGTAATTGAGCATTATTCTGATCTCAAGCCAGATGAGCAAACTACAACAAAAGAAAATTATAATCCAATGTTGTTGATAAACATAGATGTAAAAATCTTCAATGAAATACTAGCAAATCAAGTTACAAATTAAATATTGTAAGCCATGACAATATCAAATTTGTTCTTAGTACGGGGATGTTACAATTTATGAATGTTATACATCAAAATAATTGAATGAAGAGTAAAGTTTTATGATCATCTGAATTGATTTTAAAGGCATTTGAAAACAATTCAATACTATTTTTTCATGATGAAAACCCTTTCCAAGTTAAATTAACACCAAAAAATGGCCCTATATGAGAAATTCACAGTTAGTATTATTCTTAGTGGTAAACAGTTGAAAACCCTCTCTCTAGGATCTCAAACAAAAGGAGGAGAACAAGTTTTATCACTCATATTTAACATAATTTTGAAGTTCTAGCACAGCAATGAGAAAAAATAAAAATACATTCAATTAGCAAATGAGGAACTGAAAATGTCACTGCTGATAACATGATCCTATAAAAAGAATACTCTAAAGTTTATAGGAATGTTGTAAGATTCTGATTAACACACAAGAATCGATTTTATTTCTATACACCCTAACAGCAAACTACATGGAAAAAATCAGAAAACCCCATCAATAAAAGTTGTAAAGAATGGAGAAATAAATTTAAATGAGAAAGCAAAAAACCTATTCATTTGCCACTATGTAAGACTGATCAAAGAATTTGAAGAAAGCATAAATGAGTGGAAAGATAGAACACCCTTCCCTACATAGCAAGAAACTGTATTTATTAAAACTTTTATATATACTACTTTATATACTATACATATACTATATATAATATATATACTATACTATATATACTATATATACTATACTATATATACTATATATATACTATGTATATAAAAGTATATACTATACTTTTATATATACTACTCAAATAATCTACAGAATAAATAAAATTCTTATCAAAAATGTAATCATTTTGAGAAACAAGAAAAATTCAAAAATTCATACACAATAAAATCAAAAGAAAAAACAAGCAAAGATCATCATTGCAAAAAATAAGTCTGGAAGTACCACACTACTTGACTTCAAACTATTCTATACAGTTAGAGTAATTATTTGAAAATACCATCATACTGGAAAATTTGACAGAGTGACCAATGGAACAGAACAGAAAGCTAGGAAATAAATTTTTATGTGTGTAGACACATGAATTTTGCTGCAGTGACAAGAACATAATATGAGAAAATGCTATTCTCTTTAATATACGCTATTGGAACTTCTGGATATCTACCTGTAGGAGATGAGACTGGATCCCCATCTTGCGTTCTATATAGTCACCAACTGAAAGTAGATGAAGACTTTAACTATAATATCATAAACTTA
The DNA here is from genome assembly GCA_004027205.1 of Ctenodactylus gundi. Lineage (NCBI taxonomy): Eukaryota > Metazoa > Chordata > Mammalia > Rodentia > Ctenodactylidae > Ctenodactylus > Ctenodactylus gundi. The sequence continues at coordinate 285,960 of PVKB01001416.1, forward strand.
ACGCTACAAGATGAAAATAGAGAAAAAGCATACAGAACACTGGCCTATGACTCCAAACCCACAGGTGAAAAAACAAATACAGAAAAATACAATAAAGTTAAACAACATTTCTACACAGCAAAAGATATACTTAGCAAGTCATAATAAATTATTTATAAGCTATAATCTCATGAGTATTGAATACCAAAAGTACGCGAGGAGCTTGATCTATTCAATAGCAAAAATACATACAAAGAATTTCAATAAACATTTCTCAAAAGAGGACACACAGATGCCAAGTGTAAAAAATGCTGTCAATCATTGGGGGTATGCAAGATGATACTATACTACATGCATTACACACTTGTCAGGATGGCTATTTTCAAAAAAAGTGAAAGATAGCAAGTGTTAGAAAGACTGTGGACAAAATAAAACTTGTTCACTGCTGCTGGGAATGTAAATTAGCACATTCAGCAAGAAAAATTGTATACAGGTCCTGAAAATATATATATATATATATATATATATATATATATATATATATATATATGATTACTATTTAATCTAGCAATTCCACTTATAAACACTTAGCAAAAACATTTGAAATAGCGTTGTCAAACTGATGTTGACACCTCCACTTTCACTGCTGCATTATTCACGATCACTGCTTTGAAGCCACTCTAAATGTCCAACATCAGGTAAGTGGGTAAAGGAAATTAGTGAATATATCTGTATTAGTTAGGGTTCTCTAAAAGAACAGGATAGAAAATATATACGGAAAATTACGCAAAGAGATTTATTAGTATATTTACAGGACCAGAGGTAGCGGAGTCCATAGTGACCATTTGCACATGGAAGAGCTGAAGGATGCAGCAGATGCGTAGACAAGAATATGGAAGTCATAGAATGAGGGGGACCACAGATCCAACACCAGTCCAAAGCTCAAGGCCTGCAAGCTCCCGTGAGAATTGCTCGTGTGGGTCTGTCCTAGAGGTTGATGTGCAAAGACAATGCTAAGACTGGAGCTTTTTCAGCAACAGAACACTTTTTTTCTTCATTCTCATTTTATTTCTTCTAGGTTAAAAGTTTATCAGTTGGTGCTGCCACATCTGGGGTGGGTCTTCCCCTATCAGTATGTTGTCCTGCATGGCAGTCATCAGCATGCACAGCCATGACTGCGCTTCACTAAACTGCAAGGCAGTTCTTAATCCACTCAAATTGACAGATCATGATTAACAGTCACTGTAACCAATGGAATATTATTCTACCATAACAATGAAATACATTTTCTTATTTGTGACAACAGGGATGAGATTAAAGAGCAATACATTGTGTGAATGAAAGGCACAGAAAGCCAAATACCTCATTGTCTGATACATATGTGAAATCATAAATGTAATCTCATACGTTGCGATAGGCTCAGATGATTACAGGATGGGTTCTGGGAACACCACGTGCAGAGCTAAATCTGTGCTGCTTCAGTCTTTTAAATAAAATAGCAGAATATTGGAACATGGCCTGTGCGTATCTTCACTTATACTTAAAATCACAGATTTACTTATTCCTAATACAATATTACAATGTACTATGTAATATTTGCTCTATTGTATTGTTTAGGAAATAATAGGATGCAAAAGTTTGTACGTGTCCTTTATAGATAGGATTTTTTGTATTTTTAATATTTTCAATCCATAGTTGGTTAGACTTAAGGATGCAGAACTCACAGAATTGACGGCAGAATGCGCTGTGTGTTGTCACACACAGAGTCAAAACAAGCTAGCTCTCAGAAGCTGAGTGCAAGGGCTACCACAGAGGCCATGGGTCAGGGAATCACGAAATGATGACTGGGGGAAGAAAATCTGTTAAACAATAGTTTTTTTAAAACTTTCTTGAACGGTGGGGTGAATACAGTGCATAATATTGTGTATTTAAAAATCGCTACAAGAGTAACATTCTCCAAGAGTAGCTTAACACTGTAAGTGTTAAATATTTGAATTGAGGAATATTTATTTACCTAGATTCACTTATTTTGTATTGCATTTTAAAATCTTAATATCACTTTGTGCCCCTTAAATTTATATAATTATAAATTGTTGACTGAGAATAAAATATTTCTCATATAATATTCAAGAACTAGAACAACTACTACATTCATTCTAACCACCTGTAATTATCATAATTTAACAAATAATACTGAAATTCTGATTTGTGTGTTCAAAAATTACTTTGGTTTTGTGAATGTTAGACATATTAGACACATTTGAGCTCTATTTTTCTGTGACAGTAGATACAGTTTGCTAAAATTAAGAAATGCTGAGATTAAAGGCAATGCTTTATTACAATTAGGTATATATTTTATTTGAATCTTTGTTCTAGTACTTCTTCCTATTAGTTTAGATTAATGCAAATGTAATTCAAATCTGAGCTCATATGATACACACAAAACAATACCTTTTCTTCTTCTCCACCTTTATGCTCACTTATTAGGACACAAGACGGTCCCTGAGTGTAACACTTAGCATACATACAATGAAGCAAATGCTCAGCTTCTGTGCTTGGAAAGGATGCTAGCAATTGCTGCCCTATGGTGTCACCTATTGGTTAGATGTTAAAATTAGAAATACTGTTTTGTAAAGAATTTTTTAAAGTACCTGCTTTCTAGTTTTTACATTCTCATGGTAATATTGCCTAGTAGTATTGTTTTAGCTTGTTATTGTATAACTTATTTATTACTGAATATTTAACACGTAGAATGAATCTCTAGACTATGTATAACAATGTAATTCAGCCATAAACGGATCCATTGATGGAGAAATTGTATTAAAAACCTTCGTAAGCTGAAAGCTGCCAGATACTATGTAAAACTGTCATCTCAATCTTAGTTTTAAAGTAGTAAAATACAATCCACTTTGAGCAGTGTCCTCTTAAGAATTAGATGACTGCATTTTAAAAGATACTTTCTATGAGTTTCTTATTAGTGACATTTTACTTGTTAAGATATATCTATTTATGTATCTCTTGAAGTCCTGAAGTCAAAACCAATAATAAATAGCATCATCCACTTCATATGCAGAAAATGTTAGTTGCAAATATTTTAGTATATCAATAGTTTTCCAGTACTGAACCAAGAAATGCTTTTAAAGAGACTGAATATGCATGACAAATCTGTTCTTCACTGTATTTCCATGTTCCTTTTCATTGGACTTCAGAGAAATCTACAGTACACAGAAATTGAAAATGAAAAATTGTTGTTGCAGATAATGTATATCAAGGGAGCTAGATAGAAAACTACATTTTTATATGGCTCAAGAATTGCTGTTATTAGTTATCCTCGAATAAAATTTCATTTTGTTTTTTTTCAGCATTTACAATATATTGCTTCATACTTCGGTATTTCATATTTAGAGTTTCTGGATCTTGGTATTGAAATATTATGAGCATTAAAAATATATCACTGGCTCAGTGGATGAAATAATATTATAATAAGATCTGGATGAAGGTAAATGTAGGTACCTAGATCTTTTTTCTGCTCTTTCTTCTAATATTATGTGCTTTCATACTCAGTATAAATAAAAAATATGTAATTTTTACATCAGAAATAGTTCTTAGTCATTTTCTTCCTGTTAAATGCTTTTCTCTCAGAGTTGAACATTTCTTACTTCCTTTTTTTATTTTCCAAAGAAGTAGTATATTTTGTTATATATCTAAGAAATTGTATCTCCACTGGTCCATTAACTATTGGTTTACAGGTAGTGTTCTATTAACAAGATGTTTCTTGTTGGCCTTGGGTAAGCTTACTAAGGAAGTAATTCATATATCTATTTATAGACAGATAATTATAGTGAAAAGATAACTCGACTTTATTTAATTGACTCTCTGTCCCTAGCAACTTGCAACGTCAGCTCCTGTTCATTTGATATCTTTCCCTAGGGCAGTCTTTGCTATGTGAAGTTATTGCTTATGGATTGTACAATGAAATTATGAAATCAATAACTAGATATAGGTTAAATTTTACAAGTTAAGGACATGGACTACACAAGACCATTCTCCCTTTAGGTGTCATCCACAAGCTCTGAGAATGGGGTGATACCCAAGGTATGTAAACTTCTGACAAACTACCTTCAGATTTGAAAATCTTTTCATTACGTTTGTTAAAACAGTTCACAGAACTCAGAAGAGCACTATGTTTATCATGACATTGCTATAAAGAATGCCAAGAATGAACAGTCAAACCAAGGGAAGCAATAAGGAAAGTCTGGAAAGCTCAGAAATACAAAGCTTGCATTCTCAGAATGGAGCTGTCTCTGAAGGGGATGAGGCAGGGGCAGAGCAAGTTCTGGGTGAGTCTGGCTGACTTAGCAAGACCCTTTCTCAAAAAAAAGTACTGAGAGTAGCTCAGTCTGAAGACCCTGATTGAGTCTTCAGTGCCAAAAGAAAAAAAAATGTTATCAGCCTCCTGGAAAATTTATGAGTTTTATCATTCAGGAAGTTTATGTAAAATCTGTGTGTTGCAATATTTTTCATTTTTATTGGTATATATTTGCACTATACAATGTTTATAATAATCTCGAACATATATACCACAACAACCTCACATGCCCTTCCCCAACCCCTTTTCCCACCAGCCTCCACTCCACCACCCCCAGCCTTCAAACATTTCATCTGTTTGACTCTATTTGTTTCTACAAATTATTCACGTTTATCCATCCTTATGGCAGAATTGTGTATACATACCACATTAAGTGTTGAAAATTTATGTTGAACTTCTAGTATATTGGTACCATTGACTGAATATGTTTTTCCATTTTATTGATACATATATAAGTGTAAAATTTAAAGTTTACAGTAAACTTGAGCGTTTTGTGCACATACATATCATAACAAAGTTACAAGACCTTCCCCTCTCTCCTTTAGGCCCTCCCCCCACCCACCTCAGCTACCACCCACCTCAGTTACCATTATTTTCCACATTAAATTCCATGAGCTGATTGTAGTCTGGGTTTCTCATATTAGAGAAACCATTTGATATTTCACCTTCTGCTTCTGACTCACTTCACTAAGCATAATGGTCTCAAGTTGTCTCCATTCACCTATGAAAGCCTTCAACCTATCTGTCTTTATAGATGAGTAGTATTCCATTGTGTATAAATAGCACAATTTGTGTATCCATTAGTCTGTTGATGGGTATTTTGGTGTCTTCCACATTTTAGCTATTGTTAGTTGTGCCACTATGAACATGAACATAAATGTATCTCTGTTATATGTTGTTTTTAACTCTCTTGGTAATATTCCCAGAAGTATCACTGGATTGAAGGGGATATTTATTTCCGGTCCTTTGCGCGACCTCCATACTGCTTTCCATAGTGGTTGAACCAATTTACATTCCCACCAGCAGTGCAGGACCATCCGGTCCCTTTCTCCTCACAGCCTCTCAAACACTGATGGTTGTTTGTGTCTTTGATATGGACCAATCTCTCTGGAGTTAGGTGGTATCTTAGCGATATTTTGATTTGCATTTCTCTTATGGTTAAGGATGTCGGACATTTTTTCATGTATTTATTGGCAATTTGAGCTTCTTCATCAGTGAACTGCATATTCGTTTCTTTTGCCCATTTTTCAATAGGGTCCTTGATTTGGGGGTGCTTTCTTTTCTTCAGTTCCCTGTTTATTCTGATTGCGAGCCCCTATCTGAAGTATTGGTGGTGAATATTTTTCCCAGTCTGTCGATTCTTTTTTTACAGTGTTGATAATTTCCTTTGCTGTGAAGAAACTTAATTTGGCATGATCCCATTTATTAATAATGGGGACAATTTCTTTTGCTTTTGGTGTCTTATTAAGAAAGTCTTTGCCAACACCTATGTATTTTAGATATTTGCCTAGTTTGTATTCTAGAAGGTTCAGTGTTTCACTTTTAATATCTAGGTCTTTGATCCAGTCTGATTTAATTTTGGTGCATGGTGACAGGTGTGTGTCCAGATTCATATTTACCAAGTGACTGAACTCACTCAGCACTCACTTTCCATTTCTGGAAGTTGGAAGGTCAGCTTGATATAACATTTCTCAAAAACTTAGTCATCTATTCACATGATTAATATTTTCAGTATGCTCAGCACCCGTTCTGCATCTGGGCAGAGAGGAGTTTTCAGCTTTTTGAATACCTGAGCCTCGTTGGATGAAAAGGAACTATCTTTGGAAACATATGAATTATCTAACATAGTCAATGTATATAACTAACTAACTTTTATTCTTCATTATAAACATTTTTAAGAAGAGCATAGCATAAACATAAAACAAGCGGAATGTCTGACCTTGTTTTTATGTAATGAATCCATGATTGTCTAGTTCAACGGAAGTAATTGCACCACTCAGTGAGTTCTCAAGGTGATCAGGAGATATTTTGGTTCTAATTTTACTCTTCATGAGTTTCACCCTTGAAAATAAGTGTGTGCACAATTGTAAGTTCTGCCAACAAGCGACGACAGGAGCGAGGCATGGCTGTAAAGTGAGGGATATTTGTCTCTGAAAAAAACGACATGCACAATTTTTTTCTTTAAGTTGAAAGTCAAATTGCAGATCTATGCTTTTCACTCGACCACTGGCAGGTAACATTTATGTTGCCTCAAAGTGAAGTCATAAATACACCAAAATATTGAATATTTTTCTGGAGATCTTGAAACTAGTTTTCAAATCTCTCTATCAAATCAAACAGCAAAACTGCCATTTTTCTGTGTTCACAGGAGCATGTTTAGCTAATGTGTCAAAATGCATAAAATTTTTGCCTTAACTGGAATTTACCATTTCAGTTTCATTTGGAATGATTTTTATGGCTTGAAACACTGTATCAATGAATTGGTTTTTACTCTGAAGACACATTTTAATTCATTTGGAAGAGTGGTTTGATGCAATAAAAATCACCGGATTTTTAAGTCAGTTTCCATCTGGCAAAATTTTTGGTTTTGATAACTTAAGAGACTTGATTTTATGTCATAAATTATAAAATCTCCTTATTGTTCTCTGACTTATCAATTTATTTCTGAAAAATAAATGATGCCAACACATTCAGCATCCATAGTTTCATGGAATTCCTGGAATTGATTCAATTTTTGGCCCTCATAAAATTCTCAGACCTGATAAAAATCTGCATTTCATTATCAATATTTAATGCTTCTTTGCATAACTTTTCTTAAAGTATTATGCAAAAATACATTTTCTTGATGTATGTGAAATGAGTTTCAGGTGTCAATTGCATTATCCTCTATTAATTTTGCAAGTACTTCTCTTTTATCTACCAGTGCTAGGACATTATCAGTTACTAGCAATGTTCTTAATGGGCTAAGAAAATAATTTTAATGTATTTTTTTACAGCTTCAGATATATTTCTTGACTTTGTTATGTATTTTAATGACATCAAGAAAATCACTTCTTAAGTGACACATTTGTCATCAATATCTCTAATAATAAAAAGGGCTAATTGAGCTGCATTTGTAGCATCCCTGTTTTAATCCATCACCAAAGCATAAACTTAAAATTCAGCCACTTACTCCCAAAATATCTTTCAATAGATTTTATTTTTTTTTTCATTTTGCCTGATTATAGTCTGATGAGACAAACTGATTTTAAAATTATCTTTTTTTATCAAGGCAAATTATACCGGCCACATATTTCATGCATTGTATAATAAACTCACCAACAGCAAATGATTTTATTTTTTGCTATTAAATGTCCTAACTTTTTCGGTACAGTCCATTTGGGTTATAATTTTAAAAAATATTGAGAGGGCTGACTTTTGCTTTAGTTCTTCTAATTTGTTCTTATAACCATTCCCTAATGTGCACAGAACCTGGCAAATATTTTTAATATAATGCCTTTTCAATTAAAATCTCTTAAAACTAGCACAAATTCACTAAAGGTAAACAGAGTGTCTTAGTATTTGTTGTCACTAGTCCACTTTTCATTGAACAATCCTTTCCCATCCCTGATTTTTTCTTTTCATTTCTATTTTCTTTTGAAATATTTTGGGAACTATGCTGGAATTAGAAAATAATAATAGATAAAAAGAGAGTGGGAAAGCCCTTGTGTCCTTGGCAGGATGTGTATGTGCACAAAATGCTCAACTCCATTGTAAACCTTAAATTTTGCACGTATATATATCAATAAAATGGGGAAAAAACTTTTTATTATAAAAATTAAAAGGAAAACAGAATACCACATGCAATGATAAAAATACATATCTTCTAAATAATATTAAGTGCCTGTCGTTTACAACGGGAGGTTAAATGTTAATAATTGCTGTGTTTTAGTTGCCAAGTTACCATAAGCACACATAACATCTGATGCTGTCAACTCAAGTGCCAGTGCTTGGAAGATAATGCTCTGGAAGCTGCACTCCAGAAGAAAAATGATGCTAAAGACGCTTATAAATAGCAAGAGCATAAAGCGTGTGTCGGCTACATCCCATTTTTTATTTCATTATTTATTTATAATTTTTTGTTGTTTCTTCTGGATAACCTGTTTGAAATTGTAATATGAATTATGGGTAATATTCTGATATTTGTGGACATAACATACTCTGATCTTTCCAGTTGATGTTATTTTTGTCTACAAAGTTTGTGCTCAACAATTTTGCAGCCAAGTTACTAAAAATTGCAAGAATATCTATAATATTTAAAAATCCACCAATTTGTATTGGGCTGTGTTTTAAGTTCTCCTGGGTTGCATGTAGCCAACAGGTCACGGATTGGATGCCCCTACTGCAGAAGTATACTATGATCACTCTAGTAGTATAAAGTCAGGTAGGGTTTGAGTTGCCTTTTGTAATTAACAAAGGTATTTCTATCACTTGGGAACTCTGAAGTTTTAGATGATTCCAAAAACAGAGAAAAAAATTGAAAAAATAATTTACTATAAAACATATCCATTGTCTCTGTTTCTTAATGTGAGCACAATATTATATAATTATGAAGAACTGACTTTGAGTCCAAAATATGTTTGTTTTAGTCTATATTTATTTAAGATTTGACACAATATCTTCAAGATGAAAGGTTGATCTAGTCTTAAATTTTGTCCAAATTTCTAGTTCAAATTCTAACTGTTAAGATAAAAAATTTCTCTACTTCTACTACTCAATACTCAGCTTTTCTCCTCCATTCTGCTATAATTTTTAATTTGTTCATCCAATATAATACACACGAACATTTAACCATAATCAGATTAACTACGTGCACATATATTTTCATTGACCAATCTATGATATTTGCGGAGCTTATATCTTCAACCTGCACCAAAATGTTGCATTTAGTACATAGTAAGAGAATTAGTCAACCAATGCTAGCTAAATTTAAAGTAACTTTAATTATAAATGTAATAAACCCCAAGTACAAATATTTCCATTGTCTGTATCATACATCTCAATCTACTTCTGATGACTTTATCTCTCAGAATGTTTCTTTTTTTGCATTTTTGCATGTTTTCCCAACATTTTTATTAGTATATGTGATGCATGTTGATTACATAAAGCTCGGATAATTTGTATATATGTATAGTGCATTTTGATTATTTTTAATTTCCCTTGTCCCCCTCTAATTCTTTCCATATTTGAAAGTCTACTTCTTATTTCCTATCTTCTCCTTTATTTTTACAGTGTATGTAGATTATTTATATTTGGGTTTCTCATATAAGTGAAACCCTAACCTTCTGTGTCTGATTTACTTCACTGCACACATCTCTGTATATCAATTTTGTACATCATTTGCTTCCAAGTTTATTTGATGTGGCAATCGAAAAAGTGAACTGTGTATACAGGATAGTATATACTGAAGAAATCAATTTTTAACTTTGGAGATGAACAAGCCTTTCTTTCTCCTGAAGATTTAGCTTTGAGATTCTGGTTTACTCAGAAGTCATGCTAAGATACTTTGATGCCTTATTTATTTTTAGCCCAGTAGAAAGTCAAATGCCTTTTGAGATAATTTGTGTTTAGGATGTAGATAATTTGACAGACAGTTTATTTTCCCCATTTTTGATATGTATAGATGCAATACATAATGTTTACATTGATCTTGAGTATTTTGTGTATATACATATTATAGCAAAATTGCAAATCCTTCTCCTCTTTCTTTTCATCCCCCCAAACCCTCTCACTCCTCTTCAATTCTCATTATTCCTCTCAATTAGTTCTATGAAATAATTGTGATCTTGGTTTCTCATATTACAGAAATCAATTGATTTCTCCTTCTCCTTCTGACTCAGTTCACTGAGCCTGATAGTCTCAAGATGTGTCCATTTACCTTCAAAAGTCTCAAACTTACCTGTCTTTATAGATGAGTGGTACTCCATTGTGTATAAATATTACAGTTTATGTATCCATTGGTCTGTTGATGGGTATTTTGGTGACTTCCACATTTTGGCTATTGTTAGCTGTGCTGCTGCGCACATGAGTATACATGTATCTCTGTTATGTGTTATTTTTAACTTTTTGGGGAAAACTCCCAGAAGAGGCATTGCTGGATTGAAAGGGATATTTATTTCCAGTCTTTTGAGAAACTTCCATACTGCTTTCCTTAGTGGTTGTACCAGTTTATGTTCCCAACATCAGTCCAAGAGGATTCCTTTTTCCCCACAGCCTCGCCAGCACTGGTTGTTGTTTTTGTTCTTGATATACGCCCTTCTCTCTCTGGAGTCAGACAGCATCTTAGTGATGTTTTAGTTTACATTTCTCTAATGGAAAATGATGTTGAACATTTTTTTCATGTATTTATTGGCCATTTGAACTTCTCTATCTAAGAACTGCCTACTCATTTTCTTTGCCCATTTTTCAGCTGGATCTTTGATTTTGACAGGCTTTTCTTCAGTTCCCTGGTTATTCTGGTTATGATCTTCTAGTCTTAAGTATTTGTGGTTAATGTTTTTCCCATTCTATCCATTTTCTTTTTACACTGTTGATAATTTCCTTGGCTGTGCAGAAACATTTTAATTTGACATAATTCCATTTGTTAATTCTATGGGTTACTTCTTTTGCTTTTGATGTTAAGAAAGTCCTTGCCTACACCCATATCTTTTAGATAACTGCCTAATTCGCTTACCAGGATGTTCAGTGCTTCAGTTTTAATGTCTAAGTCTTTGGTCCACTTCAATTTCATTTTGGTGCACTGTGAAAGATATGTGTCTAGATTCATTTTTCTGCATGTGGATTGCCAATTTTCTCAGCATGATTTGTTGAGGGGCCATCCTTCATCCACTGTATGCTTTTGGCTCTTTCATCAAAGATCAAATAGCTGAGGGTGTTTGAATTTGTTTCTGAATCCTCAGTTTCATTCCACCGGCTTACCCATCTATTTTTGTGTCAATACCATATAGATTTTATAATTACTGCTTTGTAGCATAACCTGACGTCTGGAATTCTAATGCCTCCTGCCTTAGGTTTGTTACTCAGGATCGCTTTGGCTATTCTAGGTATCCTTTGGCTCCATATAAATTTAAGGATTGTTTTTTTTTTTCAAGTTCTGTGAAAAAGATTGTTGGTATTTTGATAGGAATTGCCTTGAGTCTCTATGTCAGCTTTGGCAGTATAGTCGTATTAATTCTTCCTACCCAACAACAGGGGATGTCTTTCCATTTTCTGATGTCATCTACAACTTCTTTCTTCAATGTAGTACATTTTTCTTTATATAGGTCCTTCACTTTTTTGGCAAGTTTATTCATAGGTAATTAGTTTTTTGCTGGACTATTGAGAACGGAATAGTTTTTCTTAGCTCTTTCTCAGTAAGTTTGTTGTTGATGTAGAGGAATGCTATTGATTTTTTAGAATTGTTTTTGTAGTCTGTGATTTAGCTAAGTTTGTTTATTATTTCCAAGATTTTAAAGTGGAGTTCTTGGGGTCTTCTATGTAGATAATCATATCATCTGCAAATAAGAATATTTTATTTTTGATGTCTTCTCCCAAGTTGGCTGTAGATCTCCCCATTTGGTTTTGAATTATATGGCTTTGTATTACTTGCTCAGAATTAATATCTCCTGGTTAACTTCCAGCTATATTCTAAATTTATTTATCCTGTATATTTATTGATATCAGAGTTTGGAGTAAGGGCACAGATGTCCTCTGATGTTTTCATCAATTTTTGACCATAAGCAGGTACAGGTAAACACTGTGATTCTGACTTTCAGAGATAAGGGTATACGGGAGATTGTTCCAGCTTCACATTCAAATACAATAATGAGTTGTAAGTATGTCACTTTTCTGACTCTAAAATTAATTTTTCCCCATTGTTTTCACCTTTACTTTCTGATGTGGGTTGCAGCTATTCTATTTGGGCTGTAGATGTTATTGTTTTTCCCCTTAAAGATCAATGGTTTTCTGTATAGAGGTAATGAAAGGCATGAAACTGGAAAGAACACTGAAAATGGCTCTTCTTCCTTCTTCTGGGATTCCAGATTCGCACATCTTCCATAAGCATGTAGTAAAATTCCTGGAAGAGAACCTTTTAAGAGAATCTGAATGAGAACCTCAGTTTCTCGTGCCTTCTAGACCAGCATTTAAGGTTTTGTTAAAATCTTTTTACTAAATGTTACTGGCTTATAAGTTGAATACTCCAGATATAAAAATATTAAAGCCTTGCTTTTCTTGTAGGCACTTGTGTCTTTTCAGGTTTTGGCTTATTTGAATGCTTTGCCTTCTCAATTCTTTATTGGGTGTGACAATAATTGTGAGTGTAGAGAATGTCTAGATTTTTCATGCTCTGCTTGTGAGAGTGACCCTGTTTCTAGCTCTCTATATCTCCAGACTTAAAGGTACTACCATATTTATTTTTCTGTCCCTCAAAATTAAGAGACAGTATTTGAAAAATAATTTCCTCACACTTCTGATAGGCAGCTAGACGGAAATGACAAGGATAGTACAGTCTGGGGCCAATGTATGCAGGGATAAATAGAAAAAGAAGGAGGATGGAAACTGTACAATGTCTGGAATACCTGACTTCCCTGGCCTAAACTTGCCTACACTAGTGTAACTCTCGGGAGCCATTTTCTCTCCACATGTATGCACTCTGGTCAACAACCCGAACCTGTGGGTAAGAATTAATGTGATCACTTACACGGAAACCACAGGACCCTCAATCACTATGTTTTACGACAGGCGTCTGAAGCCAGTGGGGTGCTAGATGCATGGTTTACAGGCAGACTTAGGGGTGTGCAACCCGAGGAAGGGTTTGCTATCAGTGGAGGAGGCCTAACTTTTTACCCAGTTACATTTTATTACTTTTGTCGCTGTTTCTCTTACGTCAGTAAAGCTCACTGTACTGTTTGGTTGTTTGGAGAGTGTGGTCATTCATAGCACCGATCTGGGTTTTAACTCCATGCTTTTATCAGAAGCCATGACAGGAACCAAGAGTTTACCACTTACATCATCGAATGTCATATAAGTTCATGCATTTATTCCTGGAAATAAGCAGTGTTGTGTTGAGAAAATAACCCAGTGTAGAAGTGAGCCAAGCTGCAGCCTTATTCGAAGGGCAATTATTGTGGAGGCATTATGTTGATTTTGGTATATTCATAAGAAAGTCCCTATTTTTATTTGGAATTGAATTAGTGCTCTTGAACAGAAAAGCCTGAAGGGCAGATAGAAAAATTCAACATAGAAGTGTCTCAGTTTAGAGGTTAACAATCTATCGCCTTGGCCCAAATCCAGGTTTATTTTTACACAGAATGTTTTGCTAAGCTTTTTTTATGTTTTTATAATGGAGCAAAAAATTCAAAATTATATAACAGTAAACAGATGTACCTTGCAATGTTCCAACCAACTAAAAAAAGTATTATTCAGTCTTATACAGAAAAAGTTTGACAATCTACTTTCTGTCTGTCTGTCTGTCTATCTATCTGTCTATGACTTTGGACATGCCTCACATTTAAGCACTCGCACTGGGATAAAATGGAGCAACATCAAAAGGCAGAATTATCCCAGTCTGGTACTCAGAAAAGTTCTCACCATGAAGACATAATTTAGAAAACAAAATGTAAAATTATAATTCAAAAATTAATCACAAAGTTTTCAAACTTCAGGTTGACTGTCTTTACAGACACTAGAATTCATTTATTTATTCAAAGTCCTTACTTGTATCTTTGTATTACTCAACTTTTTCCACTACTAGACTGTTACCTGCCACCCACAAGTTAAAAAAGAAGAGGTTTAAATTTGACTCACATGAAAGAGTTTTGGTCCCTGGTCAACTGGCTCCAAGGAAGACACATCATGAAAGAAAGCTGTGGCAGGGCAAGGTTACTTACAGCTCATGGTGCTCAGGAACAAGGCAGGGGGCAGTGATGGGGGAAACTGGGATAGCTGTACATGCACTCTAAGGCCACAACTGCCCCAGGAGGACCAAAAAGCCAACCAAGCTCACACTCTATTCTATCCACAATAGTACTTATTATAAAGAGGCAATATTTAAGTAATTTATTTATTGATTCATTCAAGCAGAATCTCACTCTGTAGCCCAATCTAGTTCTGAATTCACTGACCTTCGACCCAACAATCCTCCTGCCTCAGCCTCTTGAACGTTGGGATTGCAGGTGTGCTCCACTATGCCCTGCTTTATGTGGTGCTGGATAATCGAGTCCAGGGCCTGTGCCCTTTCTCCAGCCCCAATATTTTATTTATTAAGAATTTAATGAGGATAAACAAATAAACAAAAAGCCTATCTTCGTGGAGTTTGTATCTGAGTAGAGACAAAATGAAGATGAAAACGAGGAGTGAAATGCGTAGTGTATTAATGGAAAATCAGGAAAACAAAGGAATTCAGGGTTTCTCAAAAGTGAAGATGTTTACATTTCAATCATACATACAGAGAAGACTTTATGAGGAAGCAATATTAAGTAAAGCTTTGAAGTGTGTGAGGTAATGGAACCCGCAGATATAGGGAGGAAAAACAATTCATGAAACAATGATAAACATGAAAGTTTCCTGGGATCGGAAGGGCGCTGGGTGTGTTCCAGGAACAAGAGGAAAGTCAGTGGACAGATAGTCATGCACGTGAGTCAGGCGGTATGAGCTGTGACATGGTAAGTAGCATGTACATCTTTGTGAAGTGTTTCACAAAGTTTGAGTTTGCTCTGAAATAAGGGGTAAGGTGTTGGAGAGCTTTAAGGAGCGAAATGGCATGATATGGCTTGTGGTTTAAAGTTATTCTGATCTCTCTATAGTGAAAGAACATCAGGAACAGTAATTCTGGCAAGCGGTAAGAGTGGCTTGAGCTATATCCACAGCAGTGACAGTGGCAAGATATTTTTAAACATTAAATCGATTTTGAAAGTAGATCCAAGACAATTTTGATGATCGAAATGTGAGTTGTAAGCGATAGAGAAGAATCAAGAATGAGTCTGAGTTGTTGGATATGAACAGCCCAAGTGGAGAATAATGAGGAAAGACCACATTTATATGACATAATGTATAGTTGTTTTTGAAATTCTGAGTATCTAAGTAGGCAATTTGATATAGAAGTCTCCAGCTCAGGGTACAGGCTTTTTGTTAAGGATAAAGTTTTTGGAATTGTTAAGATATCAATAATAATGAGACACTCGAGAGTGGACAAAAAAGCACCAAGAAAATACATTTAAGAGGAAATATATTCAAAGTGTAAGCTTTTGTGCTGAATTTACTAAACTACTTTAAGAACTCAGGTTCATATAGAAAATTTACTATTTAAGCTCAGAGTGTAGAAAAGTGAATAAAGCATTGCAAATGAAAGAAGACAAAGTAAAGGAGTGGGTGGGGGAAGAAGAAGAAAAGAAACACACACACGGAGGAATATCATATTTAAACGTCTAAAAATCAATGTGAAGGAGAACATGTTTATGAATTGTCTAAGGCTGTTTCCATGGCACAATAATAGAATTAACTAATTATGGCGGACCACAGTCCTGAATATTTACTATATGGTACTTTACAGAAAATATTTATCCATTCCTAGTCAAAGCAGAAAAAATTTAATTCTACATATCATCTGCAAGTAAATATATATTTAATGAAGATAATTGTACAATTGTGAACACTCTAAGAATCAGTGAGTATACATTTTAAAAGCAGAAGTATTTATGCTATGTAATTGTACCATAATGAAGCTGTTAAAATTAATATGCGTAACACCTGTCGGCACAAATTTTAAAGGGTACAGTTGAAAGTATATTACTTTATAACTTTCAGGATGTATGTAAGAAAACATTAGCTGAAATTAGGATTTCTTTATTTAGAGAAGAATAATGTTAACTACCAGTAAGCATTGCTCTCAGTTTGATCCAGATAATTTCTTATGGAAAGTTACATACAACAATATACTAATTAAACATCAGAAAAGCCTACCCACTTCAGAACAAATAGATAAACTAGGGAGGGAGAAGAAAGTAAAATTAAAGAGAGAAAGTTGGAAGTCATGCTGACGGGTTGTAAGAAATGACGGAGGTCGTTTCAAAAAGCTTCTTCGCTGCGTATAGTTTATTCTGTCAGTGGATGTGAAGGAAAACCACCTTACGAAGCGCAGTGCAGACAAAACTGATAGTTGAAGTAAGACGAAAGTACTTTCATAAAGAAAGGAAAAGACAGATACAGAGAAAGAAACAGTCAAAAGAAACAGAAAGAGACAGAACAAGAAGAGAGAAAAGGAAAGAGACATATATTTGAGGTATACTTGAAAAAAAAGTTGTCATGATAGATGATTTCAGCCGAATGATGAGGGAAGTTGAATGCTAAAAACCCAATAATATCAAGGTATTGTGGTGCCTAAAGATTGTTGGAAGAAGAGAAAATATGATAAGGAGCTATAGTCACAGAAAGAGATAATTGAAATATGGATAAAAGGTAATAGTTTTATTAATTATAAAGTTAGGATATGGTTGAAGTGGATTGGAGGAGCTGATGAGAAGGCGAAGTACATGTTTGGATTGTTGGATATAGGATTATTTAATATTTTTAATCTTTAAGAACAATGTCAGAAATAATGTAATGTAATGTATAAGGAAGATTTACATATTCAAGAAATGAGGTGGAATAATTTGAAGGATATTTGATTCCTGTAACCTACTATTATTATAGGTCCCTTTTCTCTGAATATTGAACACAAGGCCTTGACTTTGAGCTACATCCTCACCTCCTGTTCATTGCTTATTTGAGGCAGGGTCTCATTGAGTTGCTAAGTTAGTCAGGCTGAGCTCGAATTTGCAATTTTCTTACCTCTACTTCCCAAAATTCTGGATTACATGCCCTTCCCACCATGCCAGTTTACAGGTATTTTTTTCTTTGGAAACTTGCTGTTAAAAGACCAGAGTGCATTGAGACACAGCAAAGCTAAGAGAAATTGCCATTTTTCTTATAAATCTATATAAGAAATTTATATAAAGGGAAATGACATATAATAAGAAACCAACATACATACTTTTAAAAAAAGTAAATGGATGTTTTTTAAATCAGTAAAATGAAGAAAAATCCAACTATTACAGTTGCATCTGGCAAAGAACATGTCACACTTGGAAAAGGTGGTGGATGACATTTATATAAAATTACTTGGCATGGGAAAATAAAAATAATAACATTCATAATAGCATTTATTTTTGTTCTCTTGCTTGTGTTATAACCTAGCAATTAAGTGATATATAGAAAGAAATTAACTGAAGACTGAAAGACAATCCTAACAGATTAAGGAAACGCTGCATAAACAAGCACTTATAATCAAAGAAGAAATTTATTGGTCTATCGGAGATCAAAATATAAGGGATACTTAATAAAATTTAAAGTTATGAGGTTAATGAATTATGAACTACGTACATATCTCCAAGAATGTGCAGAGATATAAACAAAGTGAAAGAATAATTGTAAATTGATATTCTTTTGATCAAAAGAGTGAGTGTATATCATAATAGGTAGAACATGTGATCCAACTAAATTAAAATTGTGCATGCCCGTTTTCAGTTTTACTCTTCAGGGCTCTCACCAGGTAAATGCCATTGCTGTAAAAAAAAAAAAAAAACCTGCCATATGTAAGTGAAATAAAATAAATACAGCAGTTGTCACTTTGTGTGGGCGTGGGACTGTAAAAATGGTTATGCAAACTAAAACTATTATTACATCGGTACAACATGATATGATGGGCATTTTAATTTTTTTCGTCATTGAAACCTTGCTATCGATAAGCCATAACACATGGAAATGCAAGGAAGAAAAGGCATATTGGCACTCTTTAGGTACGCAAGTGGCAGAAAATTTTAATTAAGAGAAAATAATACACACACACACACACACACACACACACACACACACATCTGTTTCCGAGTGTGACATTTTCATTTTCGTAACTTGAAAAATAAATTGAGAGCATTTTTTTTAGTGGTTGCAAAAAACTAATGAGAAAATAACCGTCATTGTGGAATCTGGCCAGTTCCTGAGATGCCATCAAGCGATGTTCTCCACTGTCTCCATGCAACGAACCTGGCTTCGTTTTAATGCTATTTTTTTTCTTCATCAGCTGTTGTTTTTTTTTCCAAATCTGCAAACTTTCCCCTCTTGATGAAACCACAAACTTTTCTTTTCACATCTGCTTTTGTCTCGCATTTGCTCCTGATTTTCAGTATAAATCTAGCTAAAAGCAGTGAGCAGTATTCATGATACTGATTAATGAATAATTGAATCATGGGCTGCCTTGAAGCTTCCTCCATCAGATTAATTAGTCCACTCACCCCTCTAGCCACGCTCTACATCTTAACATCATATGAAATCATTAGTTGATTAATTCACTGAAGAGCCCAGGACCCCTATGAAGAAACCATCATCCAAACACATAAGACTTCTGTGGACTTTTAAATTTAAAACATACCAAAATCATCTGAAACAAGTTCAAACTTTACAAGAAAAATTCCATTTAATCTTAAGGTTCAAGAACAATTCTATTGACATATTTTCCTCTAGACTCACTGAGGTAAGAGTGCCACCGATCTGGTCTTGAGTAGTTACCTTGATTTCTCATACCTGGACAAGAGCCCTACTTCTTGTCTTCTGAGTGGAAGAACTGTCTCTTTGGCTCAGGACGGACGATGTCCACTTTGCCAGTAAAACTGAGAAGGAAATTGTCTTCTTCTGTCTCCAGGCTATGTTCTCTGGGTCTGTGGTAGGAATAACGCCAGTGATGATGATTTCTTAATTACCTCCAGGATCATTCTTGTATTTTCTTTGTGAAAATTCATATTTGTTTCTAGTTACATTTCCCATCATATAGAATTTCAGCACTGCTACAGCTTTTCTTAACTTGCTACCATTTGTGTTTCCTTTGGTTCAAACTGCCAATGTGTCTACCAGTGTTTGCCTAATCTATCTAAAAAGAGATAGTATTTATTTGTGACTGTTCTGTTCCTTTGATGTGTGCGTTTATGGCTATGAATTTCCCTCTATGTACTGCTTTCATTGTGTCCCACAGATTTTGATATGATGTACTTCCATCATCATTTAGCTCTGAAGTTTTTGATTTCTTCTGTGATCCATTGTTTGGTCAGTAGTAAGTTGTTAAGTCTCCGTGTATTTGTGTATTTTCTTCTGTTTCTGTTGCTGTTAAGTTCATGTTTTATTCCACTATGGTCTGAGAGTATGCAGGGAATTATTTCTATCCCTTTGTACTTGTTTAAGCATGACTGTGTCCTAGGACGTGGTTTATTTTAGAAAATGTTCCTTGTGCTACTGAGAAGAACTTGTAATCACTTGATGTCGGGAGGAGAACTCTGGAAACATCTATTATGTCCAAGTTTTCTATAGTGTCTTTTAGCAGTTGTATATCTTTGTGGATTTTTTATCTGTGTGATCTATCTATTTGTTATAGGGGCGTATTAAAGTCCCCTACTATAATTGTATTGGGTCCTATGTGTCCTTTCAGGTCTAGTAATTTTTGCTTTATATAATTGGGTGCTCTAGAGTCGGGGGCATATAAATACCCATTAACAGACCAATGGATACACAAACTGTGGTATTTATACACAATGGAATACTATGCATCTATAAAGTCCAACAGCGTGGGGGCTTTTGCAGGCAAATGGAAGAAACTTGAGAACATTCTGCTTAGTGAAGTGAGTCAGAAGCAGAAGGTGAAACATCGAATGGTCTCTCTGATATGAGAAACCCAGATCACAACTATCTCATGAAACTTAAAATGAAAAACAAAGTGAACCAGGGGGGTAGGGTGGGGAGGTAAGGAAGGGTGGATGGGGGAGGTACAAAAGGAGAGTGGGAAAGTCCTTGTCACCTTGACAAGATACGTATGTGCAAAAAATGCTCAACTTCATTGTAAACCTTAAATTTTACACTTGTATCAATAAAATGGGGGAAAAATAAAAAAATAAAAAGTGATAGAAAAGCCACGAATATAATGTCCTCCTTAGAACATATTTTCATTTTCTTGCAATATTTACATAGGCTCATAAATTTGCCAATCATCAAATTCTCATTGCTTTTTACTTAACAATATGTTCAACTGTTCTCTTTATCCTTAAATTTTATTAAAAGTAGTAAGAAGAAATGAAGCTAAAAATGAAGCTAAAAATCCGCGTTTACTTCTATTTTCCACCCAAAAGGACATAGTTTAGTTACATTCTGTTCCACTTTATAGAAAGAACCTGATTTTTGCTAGTTTCCCGAAACATGTACTTCATTTCTACCTGAGACATCACGTTGGCCCTTAAAATTGATATTCCTACTCAAAGTCTCATCACACCAATCTAGGGTTTTTCTAACATGTGCCTCAAAATTTTTAGAGCCACTACACATCACCCAATTTCAAAGCCACTTCAACATTTTAAGGTATGCATTAAAGCAGCATTTCATTTCTGGTAACAAAGTCTGTCTTAGTGTTAGGTTATCACAACAAAACACCACAGACTATGCAGATTAATGACAAAAATGTGACAGTTCTGGGAACAGGAAGCTGATGATGAAATTTTTGGTAGTTATGATTTCTCTAGAGGCTCTTCTCCTTGGCTTGCTGAGAGCCTCCTTATGATCCTCACATGTGTACATACAGCCCTGGATCATTAACTTATAACTTCTTAAGGATAAGAAACTTAAGTCCGAACTAAGTGTGCAGAATTCTCCTCTCAGTCATAAATATATGCTCACAAGCTCTATTGCAGTACACAGACACATTGATGGTTAGGGCTTCAACCTACCAATTTAGTGAGATTACACAATGAAGTCCATACCAATTTATATACTTATTCAATGGTTGTGAATAATTTAGCTGTGTGGCCAGGGATTTAGGTGGGTTACAAATGAAAAACTGATAACAAGCAAAGACTTACGTAGATAAATCTCTGGAAATGAAAAAAAACTGAAGATATTTAATTTAAGAGGTATAAAAACGCAAAAGTTTATTTTTAAAATTATTTATACAACAGTGCAGTGCTGGTGTTTCTGATTAGGGAAAGAAATGTACTGCTGCATTTCGTCTTCAGTATCTAAGTTTGTGGAAATGCATTTTTTAACAAATGACACCCCATTCTCCCTAAGAATAGATAAGCAACCATTAAAAAGAAAAACAATCATAACTGTGGGGATTGATGGGACAAGCAAAGAAGTGACACATATCATGTCCTTTAAGATTCCATTCTTAGAATGTAATTACATATAATTATAAATCTGTAGGGGATTCAGGTTGGGTCGAAGCCCATCTAGCACTAGTCTGGCACAACCCGGTAGAAGCACACTTCACCACTAGCTCATGCTAGATGGCGTTCGAGAGGCACAGCTCCTGCCACCTTGCTCAGTGACGAACTGCTAGTTGACCAGCCCTCTCCTCCTTCCTTCACTCCTCCCTCCTCCAGGGCGACCCCGCTAGTCAAGGCCTTGCTAATTGGCCCTAGGTAACTTCTGTATTATCCTAGTCTATTTAAGCCCTGTGCTTCCTAAATAAAGTGAGACTGCCTTCACTGAAACCGGCTCCTAGAGTGTGTTACTCTGTCATCTGACCCCTTCTCAGCTGTTCTGGGGTTCCCCGCAGGATGGAGGTCTCAACATAAATCCAGTTATAATAAAGGGGAGGAAGGGGAAACACTGTTCACAAGAAAAACTGTTTGTCATGAATGGAAGTTTTTTTTTTCCCCCATTTTATTGATACTTGTAAGTGCAAAATTTGAAGTTTACAGTGATCTTGAGCATTTTGTGCAGATATGCATCTTGGCAAGGTTACAAGACCTTCCCCTCTCTCCTTTTGGCCCTCCGCCTACTCATCCCACACTTCCCATTATTTTCCACATTAAGTTCCATGAGATAATTGTGATCTGGGTTTCTCATATCAGAGAGACCATTTGATATTTCACTTTCTGCTTCTGACTCACTTCACTAAGCATGATGATCTCAAGTTTTCTTCATTTGCCTACAAAAGCCTCCAACCTATCTGACTTTATAGATGTATAGTGTTCCATTGTGTTCTCTGAGATTTAATCTGAGTTAAGATCAAAATTTCTTTGAAGTTGTACCTATTCCTGGATGCTTTTAAGAAGTAAAGCCTGTAAATAGCCTATTTGTATTTTTTTATTCAAATTCTGGAGGTGCTACAAGAGTGTAGCAGTGGATGGATTGGGACAATTTTGTTTCTATGTTCACCTCTTAAAAAACTGTGTAAGTCCATCTCAAATAGTGTTGAGATAGTATAGAAGGAAAGAATTTTGGAAATGAAGCAAATTTAAAAATGAAAACACAATAAAAGATACAAAGAATTAATGAAAATTTATATGAAATATTAGCGGAAGCATACAAAATAGTCAGTTTTATTAATAAGGAAAAGTATTAAATCAATGTACTATTTTAATAAAATTAGACAAAAAGTAAGGTTTTAAAGGAACCATTTCCTATAAGTGTTATTCTCCACTTGGAACTGATTTTAAAAAATGTATAAATGGGGGCTGGAGGGATGGCTCAGTAGTTAAAGCGCTTGCCTAACAAGCGCTATATTAAGTATATCAAGTGTTAGGTACGCAAGTTCGATTCCACAACACCACATAAGCCAGGCATGGTGGCCCACGCCAGTATTCCCAGCACTTGGGAGGCGGAGGCAAGAAGATTGCTATGAGTTCAGGGGCCAGCCTGGGCTCCACAGTGAGTTCAGGACCACCCTGAGAGAGACCTTGTCTCAATATATATGAATGAGTCTGCAGTTTGATATTACTTATCAGAGAAGTAGGTTATTAATGTAACTAGCCTTAAAATGGCTTAATATTTTTGTTTGTTGGGGTTATTTAAATTTAGGACCATATATTGAAAGGTTAATTCAAGAACTATACTTGTAGATTATTGATAAAGTATGTGACCAACAAGTGTAAAGTCAGTTTAATTTCTAGTGCCACAAAAATTAATTAAAATGTTCTAGGCATTTTCATAATATAGCTATAAACAATATAAGTATACAATATTAGTATACTAATCACAATACTAAGGTTACTGTTTTCCAACCTACTACATACACTCTTGAAGCATGTCTGCAAAACATATTTCATTCTTATTAATAGAGTTTAGTTCATTAAGTCAGATACACAATTATAAACATACTACCAGTTAAAATGTCAAATAACAAGAAATCAAAATTTAAACTAAACCGAGATATTAATAAATAGTAATAATTAGTGATGAAACTATTTATAGATTTAGACACTTTTATTCTTAATTTTTTATAATTAATATCTACCAATACCATTGTTTTTCTTTTTTGAGACCCAGTCTCACTCTTTAGCCCAGGTTGGTACTGAACTCACGACAGCTTTAGACTCATGGCAATCCTCCTGCCTCAGCCTCCCAAGTGCTGGGATTGCAGGTGTACACCACCACACCCCTCTTACAGGGTGCTGGGGAAGTACTTTAAACACTGTGCCAATCCTGCAGCCCCAATATCCTTCTTTCACTATGGACAAAAAAGAGTAATTTAACAAAGAACCACATCACATATATATTTCTGTGAAAGTTTAAATTATGATATGGGTATACTGTCATAAAGGCCTAGTAGGTATTCAAACATAGGATTTAGTTTAACTTAATTAGATAAATACTTGTAAAGAAAACTAAGACATTATCAAAAGAACTTGTGTTACTTGTTCATGAAAGTAGAAAAAGCAGTCTTTGTAGAATCAGAAAAAAAATATCTAGTCATACTATAACAAAATTTTGAAATTTAATTTTTACATCAGTTATTTCTAATAAGAGTTTTAGATGAATTCTGAAGAGGGAAACAGCAAATGTTTAAAAATACAGTAATACATTAGTCAAAAATTAACATGAAACATGACATCAGACAGAACATACAAAGAATATGTGAATGCTAAAAGATAATACACGTTCAAATTTAACTTACAGTTATAAGACAGCATGGCTTTTCTATACATCAAATTTTTAACATTTTTAACTGATTATGATAAAATTCTGATAGAAATAATCTACAAAAACATATTAATATGATATGGAATAACATCTACTACTGTTAAATCTAGGTATCTAAATCATTTTTGTATGACACATATAAATTAATTCTAAGTATCAAAGTATGTGTGTCTTAGTTACTTTTTCATTGTTGAGACAAGATATCCAACATACACAAATTAGGGGAGGAAAAGTTTATTTTAGTGTATACTTTCAGAAAGTCACATTCCACTCGTGGATGGCTGGCAATGGTGGAAGCACATGGTGGAGGCAGCTTCTCATGGCATTGCAAGTGTTGCAAACAGGAAGTCAAGTTCCCAGAAGGAAGGAAAAAAGGAAGTAGCACATATACTTCAGAGAGCTGATTAAGTGCTCTTTCTCACCTGGGTCCGGGGTCAGTGTTACATCCCTTCCAGGTTTAAGCCCTAATCTACCACATGTTTGTAATCTATAGTCTACCACATGCCTATCTTTCCCCACACAACCATAATCCTCCACATAGACAAAAACCACCCCTCCAGAGTAGGCACTTATCTCCTAACAGCACATGGTTTCATAGATAATCCTTAACACCTAGATACACGAGACTTTTAGGGGATATTCCAAGTCTACAGGTCTAAACTAAGGTATTTCATTCCTGTCTGCCAGAAGACTCATGTCCACTTCTGTATGCAAGATGCATTTAGTCGTTCTCTAAGAAGTGCCAAAGTCCTAACAGACTCAACATTGCTAAAAATAAATAAATAAATAAATAAATAAAAATTTTAAAAGAATCTACCCTGAAGCAAGGGAAACTGAGCTGTGAGCGCCAGTGAAAATCAAAGGAAGTTTAAATACTTCCAGCATAGACTGGCACAGTGTACTCATTCCCATTCCAAAAGGGAAGAAAGAGGGGAATAGGAACCAATTGCAGCAATACCAGTTCTATATCCAACAGGGCAAGGGTTAGATCCTGTAGCTTCATGTCCAGCACCCAGGCTAAGCTGTGGTGGTGATGTTGTGATAGGAGCTCTAAAAGGCTAGGCTGGCCCCACCTCTTCAGTGCTGGCTCTTCCTGCAATGTCTTTTCTCCTTTCACCTTCCCTTCCATCAATGATCTTGGCTTCCGCGAATTTTCTAGATCTCCATTGCACCTTCAGTTTCTCTTTTACAGCTTCATGAACTGCCCTCCCAGGGGCACACTGCCTGGTGTCCAAGGCCTTCCTCTGAAATCTGAGTGGAAGCCGCCATAACCTTCAACCTCTTCCCTCTGCAAGCCTGTAAACAGGGGTGTCATAAATGTCAACAATGTCAGCCAATAGTTTTAGCAAGCTTTGACAATTGCTGCCAAGTCCTCTGAGCTCTTAGGTGGCTGAACTCCTGGGAATTAACTTGCATAGGTTGCCCTTTCCACCCTTTAATTGAAAATAGAGTGTGAGGTCCTGCTGATGTCTGAAACACTCTCAAGGCCTCTTTTTTGTAGTCCTGATTGCAAGCATTTGCTTTTTAACACTAATCTTTTTAACAACCACATCTGCTATTTTCTCCAGTTTCTCAGTGTTGAGGTGGCTAAAAGCCTTCAGATTTTCTCCACCAGATTTAGTAGTTCACTGCCTTTAATGTAAGTTTCAGGCAAAGCCTCGAAACAAGGGCAAAATGCCAACAAATGTTCTGCCAGGATGCTGTATGCATTGTTTTTAGACCTCTTGCCAATACAGTTCTCCTTCCCATCTGAAACTTCTTGAGCCTGGTAATTCCAATCCATACTTACTTCTACCACCATTCTATTCTTCTGAGCTCCAACCAGAATCTCCCATCAAGCTTGTGTCAGAGTACTCTTAGGCTTCTCCAACCAGAATCCACGAACCTTACTAAATTCCTCCTGGAAACCAGTTCCAAAGACTTCTAAACTACATGATCAATTAAAGTCATAGCACCACTTTTCTGGTACCAATTTCTATCTTATGTTTTCTTCACTGTAGCTCAATTCCCAACATACACAAATTTGGGGAGGAAAAGTTTATTTTAGCTTACAAATTCAGAACATCACAGCCCATTCCTGGGAATCTGGGGACAATGGGAACACATGACAGAGGCTGTGATGAAGGCAGCTCCTCATAGCATTAAAACAGGAAGACAAGTCCTCAAAAGGAAAGGGGGAAGCAGCATATATCTTTCCCGGTCCTGTAGCAGTGATCCATCCCTTTTGGGTCTAGCCTTTGTGTTTCAGCCCTTCCAAGATTAAGTCCCTAATCCGCACAGCAACCATCTATAACGTCACAGGCCTTCTTCCACCTCACATCCATAAACCATCACAGACCCATAATCTACTCTGACCAGACCCCCATGCCCTAACAGCTTCTAGCTCCATAGATAATTCATAACATCCAAATATATGAGATTTTGGGGGACATCCCAGATCCAACCCACAATAATATGCAAATATATTTTTATTATTATTTGCACAATTTATTAGTGAAGCTTTTCCATCTCTTGAACTGGATGTCACATATATATGTATGTATGTGCATATATATATATATATATATATATATATATAGAGAGAGAGAGAGAGAGAGAGAGAGAGAGAGAGAGAGAGAGAGAAAGGGGGGGGGTGTAATTTTGCCTACTACTTCAGCAGAACCAGTAAAGAGCCATCAGGCTACAAAGCAAGAACACAATGGCCAAAGGTTATAGTGAAGCAAGGCTGCAACTTTCACACAGCAGGTAAGCAGCACAGAGAAGGGCGGGATCACATATAAACCATAAGATCATGCCTGCACGACCTACCTAGCTACATACAGAACTGTGCTCCACTAATCCTCTGAGTACCTCCCAAGTTGCTCCACTAATCCTCTGAGTACCTCCCAAGTAAGTCACCTTGACATTTTAGCTTAACAATCATTCATATTATTATTTTTTAGCTGTCTTGACTGTTTGCTTTGTTCCTAATAGATATCTTCCTTCATAAAATATTTAGTTCATGATTAGCCTTAGGCTTCTAATTTGAATGAAAGATACAAAAAGTGTTATTAATTTTAGAGATATGTAGAATTTAGAAAAATCATCAACTAATATTTATTAATTTTCTACTCTATAGCAGGTGCTATTCTAAGCATTGGGGAGGAGGCTAGAATAGTTTTTAAAATAATATTTTCTATGAATAAACTTGTTTTTGAGACATGGTCCCACTCTGTAGTCCAAGCTGGTCCTGAATTCACTGTGGAGCCAAGGCTGACCTGGAACTAATGGCAATCTTCCTGCCTCAGCCTCCCAAGTTCTGGGATTACAGGGGTGAGCCAATATGTCTGGTTTATGTGGGACTGGGGAATCAAATCCAGGGTCTTGAGCTTTCTATGTAGGTGCTTTAACAGCTGTGCTATTCCTCCAGCCCCTGGATAAACTTCTTATACTATGCTAAGTATTTTACCTACAGAAACTTCTTAAACTTTCAAAAATGCCTTATGGAAGCTGATTTTCAAAAATGTTCTTAACTTTCAGAACCTCAAACTATTCACCTCTTTAGTAGTTGTAATACTAATTTCTTTATTGGTTGCATATATCTCCTTTCAAGACTTCACATTTCTATCTTGATAATTTAAAAGTAATATCTGTAATAACGATTTTGATTTTTCCCTGCTGATAGTAAGACCTCTTGTGGTCATCCAAAGTATAACTCACAATATGCTTGACAATGAGCTATTTTTTCTCAGAGGGAGAACTTTGACAGAAAACATTTTCATCTCAGTAGAGATAATACATTTGTAAATGAGCCAAACTCTGTGTTGAATTATATAATTAGGGAATAATATAATTTTAACTTTCTCAACCTTTTATAGCAAATAAAGTAAATCTTTAACACATTTCGTGTTAAGAGATCTATACTTTGGATCTCCATGACAACCTATTTTTTCTATCATTCAGACATGACATTTTTCATACACCTTTCCCACACTTCTAAACAATTGGGCATTTATTAAATACTGTTTTTTGTTCATAATCTCTGGAGATGTGTTTAAAGAAAAATTTTGTCACAATAAGCATCTCTTTCTAACAAAATCTCTGAACCTCTCTCTTATATTTTCTTTTTGCTATTTCCGTCCACAGATATCAAATTTTATACATGATATTACAAAAGTAAGGATTAAGTTATGATATTTAGTTCTTAAATAACCTTAAATCTATTTTCTTGATATTGTAGTGTTTAACTAGCTTCAAATGCACGAGGCTCTCATATATAGTCAGGTAAGAACAGAATAAGTTTTTATAACCAATGAATGTATCAGACAAATACAAATTTTGTACATAATATTGTTTGTTCTGTTTCCTCTAAAGATCCCAAAATATGCATTTTTTGAGAATTAGGGGTAATAGTTTCTTTTGTTCTCTTTGTAAATGAGTATGTTCAAATTATATGGCTGTCTTCCTCTGTTATGGGAATGTAGTTAAAGAGGCTGGAAAAAGGTGAGTAATTTCCATTTCACACTCTTAAAAGGACAAAAACGTTATTCAAACAATTATTAAAAATCTGTATTAAAACTATTTTCTTATAACTATTACTGTTAAAATAATTTTATCATTATGAAATATGGTTCTTTTTTTAAATGAAGGAATCTCATAAGCACATGCTGGTTACCCTACACCACAAGGTAATTGGATAAGATCAATAAAAGACACAAGCAACTCTTCCAATTCTACTCTTCTCGGTTGGCTCTGGAAGTTGCCTTTTCCAATTTTTCTGTCCCTTCCTGTTACTCATGAGGTTGCTACTTAGTTTTAATTTGGATACTACATTCTGTCAATTCTACTGACTGTTCTTGTATTTCTAATATGAATTGTATTACAATTTTACATGAACAGAGATGTATTACACTACTTTTTACCAAGTTAGCAGTGTAATTCAAATCTGAAAGTATAAATGGAATTTTGAAATAATAGAGGGTATACTTTACAAAAGAAATTATTTCATTTTATGATCCACAGGCTTATTTTTCTTTATGTTTTGATGTTTTTCTCATGGCATTCCCACGTTACATTTTCAGAGAACCAAAATAATCAGATTTCTTTTAAATGTATGTAAATTCTATAACACATCTTCTCTGTCCTTATTTATGCCACCCTAAGAAAAGGTATATTGTTCAGAGTTTCAAGAATCATTAATAAAAATAGTTTATGCATAGTCTATTCTACCAGAAAAAAATGATTTTTTAAATAAACAACTCACTGTAGAAATTGAGAAAAATCTCACTGTTAACTTTTCAGGTCGAAATTGACAACAGCATACTTCAGAGCCATATGCAGATTGAAAAAAAATCAGAGAAAAGCCAATTTTTTGGGAAAAAATGACATATTGATTTAAGTTTAAATCAATTAGTGTATCATGGTGGCAGCTGGTAACTCAGATAAAAATTAAAATTGGGCAGAAATAATTTTTGATTGTTCATTTAGTTTGGCTGTGTTGTTGCTGTTGTTTACTTCTTGTATTTTGTTTGGTTCCAAATAGACAATGTTAAAAGAAATAAAAGATGTCAATAAACATGATGTACATCAATTAGGGATTATTTACTACACGTTTTAAAAGTTTTCCAGCACCAATTTAGCTACACTTACATTATTGGAGTTTGTCAGACATGCACTGATTAGTTTTATGAAGTTATTTGTAGCATTTTATTTATAAATAACTTATCTTCTTACACTTTTACTTTTGAGATACTTAAAATAAGAATATTAGTTCTCAGAAAAATTGTTTATAGTTTGTCTTAATGTTTTTGTCATGAGTACATGTAATTTGACTTTCTATTCCCATGTCAATTTGATATACATAATCTTAAATTTTATTAGACTTCTAATTTAAGAAGTACTTTCTCATAAACATGTCAGTTACCAAATATTTCTCAATGGAAAGAAAAGGTTGGTATGGCAATTTAGTATTGGTCAAAAACATAAAACAAAAAATAAAAACAAAGCATATAAACATGTGCTTTTATATCAACATCAGCTGATACGAAATATTTCCTCACTCTTCATAGGTTAATTTTTAAATGCTAGTACACTGATATTTTTGACGATTTTCAAACACACCTAATTTTCTGAAGATCTCAAGTTGTGCATGAAGCTCAAGACGCTTTTTGTCACTCTGTTTACTTTTTCTGTATTTATTGTCATTGTGACGAAGGAGATAAGCTGTCATGCTATCATTATTGTCTCTAAAATGCCTTCATGACACTTTAGAGGGTTTTACTCTTTAGTTATTTCATATGCTTTGGGTGAGAGGTTTTGTTATCAACTTCTTGCTTGCATCCTTGCCAATTAAGATGAGAGAAATTCAAAATTATACATTCTCTTTACATTTTTTGTTTATTTATTTTTAGCTTATATTTCAAACATTGTCTTTTTGTTCTGAAGTTACCAGTTTGTGTTTTGTATTAGGAAGGAAGTTATGCATTGAAAATTCAGTAAATTTTACCTCGTTTGAATGTGATGTGCCTTAAATGGCTAATATAATAATACACTTATTTTCTTTATTATGATGGTTTTCAAACATAGAATAATAGAAACATAGTAATAGAAATCCTTAGTATCTCCTATAACTGATTTTGTTTATGGTCCCTTTGACTTCGTTGGTCGTACAACTAAGTTAAATAAATAATATCTTAAATTGTTGATTGTAGAATTTACACACTTGAAGTAACCTTCTCAAAACTTATTTAGGTATTATATTCTCATGAAAATATGAAAAATGTGTATCCACTTATTCTAGATAAGTTAAAAGGATGAGACACAGAATTTTTAAAGTTGCTAGTTTACCTCTTTCATTTTCAATATGTTAAGCAATTTCTCTGAAATAACATTATACAACAAAGTTCCAATTTTAGGCACGATTGCAAGGTAAGGCAAGATTCTATATTAACATATTTGAATAAACATTTCACAAAAATAATTCATTTTACCCTTTAACCACCTATACTTAAAACTATATCTGAAAACAAATTGTAAATTTAAAACACTATATAAGCTTTGAGAAATGTTGTAGTGGCAGTATCGGTTCTGTTCCCACGCTCCATACCTTGTGTATTATAATTGGTCAACTGATGAGCACTGAGCAATGTGGCTTAGCTCTGTGTTCTATTGTTTCAATATCTGAAATAGATCTTTCTGCCTCACTGAGTTGTAAGATAGTCTTGTGTCTCTTTTGTTTATAATTCACTGAAAGAATTATTTTTGACTTGGTTTTGCATTCTTTTTCATTCATATCATGTTTATTTTGAAAATATGTTAAGGTTTTTTATAAGAAAAATATTCTTATATAGATCTACATATAGGTATAAATAGATCTCTATATAAATATAGATATGAACATATATATATATATATATATATATATATATATATATATAAAATTATGCAGAATACAGTCATTATTGAGTATATTATACAGTCTTGTTACTGACAGGTGGTATATTCTACAACCACCAAAAGCATGTATTGTGGTTTGGATCTGGAATGTCCCCCAAAGGTCTCATGTATTTGAATGTTACAGATTGTCTATGGACCCATATGCTGTTGGGAGATTGGGGTCTAGTCTGGAGGGGTAGATTATGGCATGTAAATTGGATTACAGGAGTGTAGTGGGGGCTTACCACATCTTCCACACGTGGATCTAGGAGGGGCTGATGAGTGGGATGAGACCAGGAAGGATATATAAGCTTCTTCCTGCCTTTCTTAGCATTAGTCTCAACTTGCCTTGACTTGGCTTCCTGTTTGTGACGTCCTGAGGAGCTGCCTCCACCTCTACCTCTGCCATGTACTTACATTGCTGCTGGCTGCCCCTGAATGGGCTGTGACCTTCTGAAACTGTGAGCTAAAATTAACCTTTCCTCCCCTAAATTTGTGAATGTTGGGTATTGAGTCACAACAATGAAAAAAGTAACTAGGACATATACTAAATTCATTTAATATGTAAGTAAACACAGGGTGCTTAAAAATATCTATTAGCAAATAAGCCCCATACTTAAATATAAACTTTGAGATGTTGTGGATGTAGAAACCAAATATTCTTTTTGCAGATTTTAACTGTATCTTGCAATTATCCCACTGTTCACAATCATAAATAAGAGCAATTTGGAAAAGAACAAGAATACTTGCTCAGCGAAATACTAACATAAAAAATAAAATTCACATCGTCTCCTTGTTATGGTTTGAATTCGGAATGTCTACTGAAGGCCTCACATTTAAAGGGACATATATGGGCATGTGGCAAATTATAGGCATGTGTTGGATTGTAGGTCATGCATTACTAAGTATTTGGCTGGTAGGATATACTCTCTTGCCCACCTTCTTCAGAAAGCCCCTAATTGCTTTCCTTGAGATGGTGTAAGCAGATATTCTTGGCCAGATCCTTCTGTTATTGCCAGCTGACAATGAAGTAGACTGAGACATCTGAACCATGACAAAAAAAAAAAAACACCTTATTTCTTCCCTTAAGTTGTGAATGTTGGATATTCTGCCTTTGCAACAAGAAAGTGATTAAGACAGAAATTATAACACAATGGAATACTATGCATCTGTAAGGTCCAACAGCGTGGAGGTTTTCACAGGCAAATGGAAGGAACTTGAGAATATCATGCTTAGTGAAGTGAGTCAGAAGCAGAAGGTGGAACATCAGATGGTCTCTCTGATATGAGAGACCCAGACCACAACTATCTCATGGAACTTTAAATGAAAGACAAAGGGAAAGAGGGGGATAGGGGTGGGGGGTGAAGGGAGGAAAGGGAGGGGAGGGGTAGGACAACGGGAAAGCCCTTATCACTTTGACAAGAAATGTATGTGCACAAAATGCTCAACTCCATTGTAAACCTTAAATTCTGCACTTGTACATAACAATAAAATGGGAGGGGGAGACAGAAATTATTAACATAAAAGTGGGATCATTCCTAAGACGTTAGCTGTCAGTTTAGAAAAGTTTGAAACTGGTTTGAAGGAAGGGACAGTGTGACCATAGCAGTTAGAGAAGATGCAGAATGCTGTGAGCTAAGCTGGGTGGGAGATATGGGCCCAATCTCACAAGGCCACTATGCAAACAGAAGTACATATTGGAAATGTTGAGCTCTGAAGGCTTCAAATACGAAGAATTTTATTGGCAATTCATCTGAAGTTCATAAATGTTATCCTGTGGCAAAACGTGTATCAACATTTTGCCCTTGTTCTTAGATTTTGCCTGAAACTGAGCTTAAGAATAGGGAAATAGTTAATTGGAAGAGAAAATTACATGGAGGCTGAATGTTTAGGTTATCACATGGATGCTGCTTGGAGCTTTTAGCCAACTCTACAGAGAAAAGCAGGAAAAAAATTGCAGAGGAAAAAGAACGAAAATTTTGCAGTTTTGCCAGAAAGAAAATGTGACCTCAAAATTGGGACAAAAGAGAACATGGCTGCATTAAAAAGAAGTCAAGTACTCTGCATCAGGAGTATAAAAGAGATGCCTTTAGGTTATCCTAGGAATCAGGGTTACCCCATCCTTTATCTATTCATGGTTGCAAAGGCAAGAAACTGCTATAAGGAAAGCCCCAGGGCATCCTTCAGGATAAGCTAAGAAAGTGAATCCCCAAGGAGTTCAGTTCTAAGAACTCATAGGATTCTTTGGCTATGGTACAAGGGTGCAAACTATTGCTCAAGCCAATGGCAGAGCTTGGCATTACCACATTATGTTGGTTTTGTAGGTATATAGAATATAAGAGTTGTAGGATTAGGAAGGCTTCCACTAGATTTGAGAAGGTCTTGGAAGCCAGTCAGTCTTTCCCCAAAAGGGAAGGGTCTGAAGTTGTGAAGTTGAAGCCAACAGTGGAGTGGAGAGCCCAGAAATTGAGCGATGCCAAGAACGTAGATGATTTGCCGATAAAGGCCACAGGCTGTGAGCAGAGACAGTCAAAAAGAGAAGCCAAGAAGATTTCAGTAGAAACAATGCTCCAATGGTGGGAATGCTCAAGCTCTTTGGGGATAAGATCTTGTCACAACTTGCTGCAGGTGCTGGACGGGAAGCTACAGGATTTAATGGAACTGCAGGATCTGGCATTTCCTGTGCTTATTTTCTTCCTTACTTTGGTCAGATTTCTTTCTATCCTCTTATTCTTCCTTTTAGAGTGGGAAATCTTACCTCATCCTATCCTTTGTCAGAAGTATTTAACTTTCTTTAATTTTTCATAGGGGCTCACAGCTAATAGTTTGCCTTCAGTCTCAGTGGAAATTTTAGTCTTGAACTTTTTAGCAGTGCAGAAACTGTGAATATTTTCATAATTCTCAGAGAAAGACTTGATACATTTTTGCCCGAGTTGGTACACGAGTCTTTTGGCTGCCAATGCTGCAATGTGAAGGTTTGAGGTTGAAATTGATTATGATCCAAACCTGCCATACCGTGCCTACGCTTTGTTCATACTTTCATAGTAACATTTCCTTGTTTTGGTCCCATTCCTTTCTATACTCCTATTCTTCCATTTGAAAGGAAAGTGATAGCCCTCTACCAGTATATGTTGGAAATATTTATCTTTTTGATTTTTACAGGAGCTCACAGCTGAGAGCTTGTCTTCACTCTCAGAGGAGACTTTTGTTTTGGACTTTTGCAATTCTTAGATATGTATCCAATGCATTTTGCATAATAAGATGGATACTAGTCTTCTGGAAGCCAGGGGCTGAATTTTTATGGTTTGATTATAAAATATTCATTAAGAACCTAACATAGGTAGAAAAATGCTTGTTAAGTGATGAAGTCGTATACTCATTAGTTGACTAATTCATTGACAGTTTTATGTACTGTTAGGAAGTACAGCCAGATTGGAGGGTGGGTCTCTGGTGGCATGGCTTGGGAAGATGTATTCCTGCCCTCTGCTTCCCTTTCTCTCTCTCTACTTCCTCTTGCCATGCTACTAAAGGCTTTCCATCACGCTAGGCTCTTCTTTTCTAGCGGGCTGACCATATGTGGACCAAGTCTTCTAAAACTGTAAGATAAAATAAATTCTCATTTAAGCTGTGTGTTTCAGGTATCATATGCTATTGACTGGAAAGTAGCTAAAACATACATGTTATTCAATTTCCATTAATAACTAAGATATATTTTCTCCAAAGGGATTATTTTGTTTTGTTTCTTCAAGAATTGTAACTTTGTTTTCAAAACATCAATCAGATACCATAAAATCCCAAATGTGAAGGCAGTTGCTTTCTTTTCTTTCACATTTTTCTTTTAACCTCTAAAATAATAAAATCTATCTGCAACCTGTCTCTTTCACCATCATTTTCAACAGCTTTTTAATTGAAATTAAGCAATATTGAAAAAGAATAAATATGTAAGCCATTTTTGAAACTTTAATTCTCCCAAAGTAATTTCTCATAGAGAGAAATTGGTTTTTATAAGTCCTAAGTCCTAGAAAATCTCATCACATTTGAAGAATCCTACACATACAGGACTGGAGAAATAGCACAGCAGTTAGAGCATTGTCTAGCAAGTGCAAGGCTCTAAATTTGGTTTCCCAGATCCACATAAGCCAGACATGATGATGCATGCCTGCTGTGAGTTTAGGCTAGCCTGGGCTATATAGTGAGTCTAGGACCACTCTAGGCTACAGAGTAAGACACTGACTTTTAAAAATACTATTTATAACTATAAACGTGGATATATGAGGACTTGGGGCATAGCTCAGTGATTACAGTGCTGGCCTAGGATGTATGAGGCCCCAGGTTCCATCAGCTACCATTACATCATATCTGGGCATGATGACACACACCTGTAATCTCAGCAATCTAGAGGCAGATGCAGGAGGATTGCCATGAGTTCAAGGCCAGCCTGGGCTACAGAGTGAGATCTTATTTCAAAAAAATAAAGATTAATGGACCTCACATATCCATATCTACAGTTTATATGTAGATTTTTATTTATTTATTTATTTATTTATTTATTTATTTTAGTGTTTTGAGCTTGTACTGCAAGGCCTTTTGGATTTCAAGAATTTTATTATTTTTTATGTAATACAGTAATGGGCAAAACAGAAAGAGCTAAGCTTGTATTTAAATATTTAATTAAGGATTTGAGGAATGGCACAGCAGTTAATATGCTCCCTTAGCAAGTGCGAGGCCCGGAGTTCGATTCTCTGGCACCATGTAAGTCTTGCACGATGGCACACGCCTATAATTTCAGCATTTGGAGGCTGAGTCAGGAGGATTGCCTTGAGTCCAAGGCAAGCCTGGGCTACATAGTGAGTTCAATGTAGCCTGAGCTACAGAGGGGGACCTTGTCTCAAAAAAAGTAATAAAGTTTTCTTCAAAATCATTATATTTTTAGTATGTGTGACACATAATTAATTGGTATGCATACATTTTGAATCTTTTTATTGTTTTATTTGTATAAGATTGTGTTATATTTAGTTTACATATTAATTACATACAACTTAAGAAAATAGTGTATACACACAGCACACATTACTCTTTTGAGTTCTTTCTCCCATTAGTTCCCTCCCTGTCTCCAATTTTCCTTTCCGTTCCTTCCAACCTTCCTGTTTCCTGTCTTCTTTTAGTCTGCTATTTTGATCATTTGTATTTTAATTTTCTCATACATATGAAATCATGCAGTACTTAACCTTTTGAGTTTGATTTACTTTGTCAGATATTTGGGTCTCAAAGCTCATTCATTTTTCTAAAATATGATTCAAATGTAGTTTTCTTTATAGCAGGGTAATATTCCTATACACATATATACATTTTCTATGTCCATTCATCTGTTGATAAGCATAGAGGCTGCTTCCAGGATTTAGCTACTATGAGTTGTGCTACCATCAACATGGTTACGCATGGGTCAGTGTAAAATGGCATCCCTATCGCTTTCGGCAAGACGCCCAGAAAAGGTGTAGCTGAATCAATATTTTTTCTCCTTTAAGTTTTCAAAGTCTCTTCATACTGAGTGCCACAGTGTTAGTACTAGTTTACATCCCAGCAACATTGTAAAATGTTTCCTTTTTCCTTTCAGTCTCCTCAACTTTTGGTGCTTTTTGAGTTCTTCATGTGAGTTAATCTTATTGCAGTAAGTTGACATCTCAGTGTTATTTTGATTTGAATTTTTCTAATGGCCGAAAATGTTGAACATTCTGTCATGAGCATGTTGGCTATTGGCGCTTCTTCGCTTAAAAAAGTATCTATGCATTTGATTGCTCACTTATGCTTGGGTCTTCTCCTTCTAGGGGTTGTTTCTTTGGTTCCTTACATATTCTACATATTAGCCATGTGAGGAGTAGCTGGAAAATATTTTCTCCCATTCTGTTAGTTGTCTCTTTGTTGTTCTGCAAAAGATTTTTAGCTTGATGTAATATCATTTATTGATTCTTGGTGATACTACTTTTGTGATAGGTGTTCTGTTCAGGAACACCCATCTCATGTCCATAACTTCAAGAATTTCACCTATTTTATCTTCCAGCATTTTCTGCATGTCAAAGAATTTGTAACAGCATATTGGAAAACAAATTTTATAAAACAAAAATTACGCTGTGCTTTACTTTTTGAAACAGGCTCTTTGCCTTCAATTTTATATTTATTGATACATATTACTGAAAAAACTGAAACTCATTCAATTTTACTTGTATCTAGTACTATATTGTAAGCATATATCACAATTTAATATCAATCTCCTTTAGATAAATATTTTTCTACAATTGATTCATTTTGCATTTCTCATTGAATTTAGAAAAATGTGCTGGTACAAACATGCTTGTACATATTTCCTATGAAATATTTGCTAGTACTTTACTTGGATATGTACATAGAACAGCAATAGGTTGCAAATTATGTGAATGTTCACCTTTAGAAAAATTTTCGAGTTGCTTTACCATGTACTTGCTGCTTTAATTCAGTGGTATTTAAGATAATCTGTTGAAGTCCATATATGTCTGCTGCCAGAAGTAAACTCATTTACCTCGTTTAGGGCCTAGATTGAATCTAGAAGAAAAAAGTGCCAAAGTTTTGAAAATGGATATCAAGTTAATGCACAATAATATGAATGCATTTATTGTTATTGGATTACAGACTTAAAATAACACAGTAAGCTTTATTTTTGTATTTCACCAACATTTTAAAAATTAAAAATGGGAAATTGTTTTTTCATACTTTCTTTTTTATTGTCTGATTTTGTGTTCCATTTGACATAAAATTTATCCGACTTTCAACTTGGTTTTCGTTTTCCCATTACAAGTACATTGCCTTGAACATGGTCGTTTATACTTTGTATCTTCGTATAGTCCTTTTTGCTTTTTGTGTTCAGTCTTAATCTTCTATAAATCTTTCATTCTTATAAACTAGTCATAGTTTATTAGAGTTAACCCCATAATCCAGCTTAACTTAATTTTTAAAGCCCGCATTACTAGTCACATTATGTTACCATTTTTCAATATTTTATTATATTGAGACATAATTCAGCCAACTATTAATATGTGTGACCGAATCTGTTCGCATTCACCTGTGTACGTATTTTTCATAAAAATCTTCTCTTTATAGTGTGTGTTGCGAGAATCCTTACACTCTTATCCTAGTTTCAAGACTTTGTGCTCATTTTCTTGAAGCTACCATACAGTACCAGGAGATAGCAATATTTACCCATTGTCTTCTTGTATTTATGTATTTGTAACAGAAGGACACAAAGTGTGTAGTTTCAAATATTAATTTACTTTTACATACATATAAATATGAAAATAATGTATATATTTAAGGTGTATGATGTGTTCTTTTATACATTTAGATCATGTCAAAGGTATTAGTATCTTCAAATATTTAACATTTATTTAAGGTTCTGATATTCAAAAGCATTTTTCATCTTTGAAATGTACAAAATATTACCATTTTCTGTGGTCCCTCTACTATGCAGTAGTGCAACAGGATTTCTTAATTCTAACTATAATGCAACACCTATACTTGGGTGTTTATTTTGGCATATTTCACAGTAGCAAATATATGGAGCCATTCTAGGAGTCTACCAAAGGATGAGCAGATAAACAAAATGTACGATTTATACACAAATATTTTTCCATTATAAGAAAAATTAAATGTAGTCATCAATGATGTAATGAATGAAACTGGAGGACATCATGTTAATCAAAATAAATCACACAAACACTGTATGTTTTTTTTCTCATATGTGGCTTAAAGCTTTGACATGTATTAGGTTAGTTATTACTAGAAGTTTGGAAGTATGGAGAGTTTGAGTGGGTAAAGGAAGTTTGGATAATATACCAGCAAACACGTAGATGGAAAAAAATTCACTCCACAATCACATACCTTCCAAGAAAAATAAAAGCCCTAACCCTTAGATTTCACCAGTGAATACCATGAAGAACTTGAAGAATTAACACTTATCCTTTACAAATTATTCTCAAAATGTAAAGGAGATAGGATATATTCTACTTCATTTTATGAA
Source organism: Ctenodactylus gundi (assembly GCA_004027205.1). NCBI lineage: Eukaryota > Metazoa > Chordata > Mammalia > Rodentia > Ctenodactylidae > Ctenodactylus > Ctenodactylus gundi. The sequence goes on from PVKB01001416.1 coordinate 325,781, forward strand.
AACAACCTTAACTTTAATCCAAAGGCAGATAACTATATTTCAAAAAAATATCAAAGATAGGGAGGGAGGAGATGGTAGGGGGAGGGACAGAAGGAGAGTGGGAAAGTCCGTGTCACCCTGACAAGATACGGATGTGCACAAAATCCTCAACTTCATTGTAAACCTTAAATCCTGCACTAATACATATGAATAAAATGGGGAAAAATAAAAAAAAACAGAGATAAACATCTTTTATAAATATATATGCAAAAATCCTCAGAAGCATGGAAAAAACGAAAGTAGTTTGCAAAGTTTTATTGTATGTACCATGAAGTTCTGTAGCAGAGGAGCTCAAAGGGTGTAAAGATTTAAAAGAGATAAGAAAATGAAAATAATAATTATTTTGATTTAGTGCACACTGTACATGTGCAAAATCTCAAATTGAATTTCATTATTATGTGCAGCTGATATGTTAATCAAAATTATATTGCTATTATTTTATGGCTAAAATCAATAAAGTATAATAAAATGTGATAACCAAAAAATATGAAGAACAAAAACCATAAGAGATATATAAAGTGAGGAGAAATAGAGAAAAATTACTGTATTATAAATTATACATAAAGTGAATAGATTAAACTCTCAAGTCAATTATAAGGAATTGATAGAATGAATTAAAATCATAAAGTATAAGCTATGTACAAGATTCTCACATGCTAACTTAGAATAGAACAGGTTGAATGTGATAAAACAGTAAATTATATTCCATGTAAACATTAATCTAAAGGTAATAGAAACAGAAGAGGGTTTAAATTTTTAAAATATGAGAAAAAGGGCATTATATGATTAATAAAACATTTAATGCAGACAAAAGGTATGGACATTTTATGCAGCTAATTGCATATTCTCAAAATACATGAAAAAAATAACAAAATTATAGGGAAAATAAATATGTCTATAGTAATTGGAAGATCATCAAGGGCCACTTTTAATAATGAGTATAAGAAAAATCAATCAATGATAATTAAAAATTGATAAGAAAAGACAATGCATAACTAGACATAAAAGCTATATTCAGAATTTTAAATAATGACAGAATATGAGTTTTTAAATAAAAAAGAACATTCCCCATAATAGATTATATGTTAAGTCACTAAATCAGTCTCAGTTTTAAAAGATAGCAAATATATATAATATCTGATACAAGAGGCTAAAGCTAGAAATCAATAACAGATATAAAACTGAAAGATATGCAAATATGTAAAAGAGAAAGAATACTGACTCAAAAAATAAAAAATCTCTACAGATAAACAAGAAATGAAGAAACAAATTAGTAACCACACAGCACTCCCAAAAGAAGTTTCAAGTCCTATAGCTTCACCATTTCATAGTCTCAAAAACTTGAAGAGTCAACACTAATTCTTTCCAAATGTTTTTCAGAGTGTGAAGAGAATAGAAAATATCCTCCTTCATTTTATGAGGACAGCCTTGCTTTATAACAAAGCAAGTTAACTGTATCTCAGGAATATAAAATTAGAACCCAATATACTTTATGAATAAAAGTGCAAAAATACCCAACCTGATATTAATAAATTGAATATAAAACCATATTAAATTGTTTACTCATGGTAACTGTGTGGGACTTACTGGGAATAAAGAGAGGGTTCAAGCTAACTGCCCTGTAGAGCCGGGGACTGTGCTAACCAGATAGACGACTGACTGCTTTCTCAAACCTGACCTCAAATTCTGTCAACAGAGGAGGAAAGACACTCAACCTTCAGGCAGCAGGACACTAAAATTAGCACAGGTCCTTTTCTTGAAGCTCAGTCCTTTGTCCATAATGCAACTTAGTATCAGACTAAAACCAAAGACCTCCATGTACAAGCTAGACTTTGAAGATTGTCTATACTTGCCTCCGAATTATTGGCAGGATTGTACTGAGCTTGAAGTACAGTTTCAGAATGTGCATGCCGGTGTGGCTGTGAGACTTGGGTATGATTCATCATATCATCAGACTTGGAATCCAAGGAGCCTTTTCCACCATCTCTCCTCCAACCTCCTCCAGTGCTCTGTGCTCAGGTCAGTGCACACAGATGGAGACTATTACTTGCCCCAGCACCAGAAGGAGACCCACACTCTGGTGGGAGGAAACCACATTTTTGCTAACATCTTTGTCTTATGCAGCATGGTTCTTTGTACAATTCAAAAATGTGTTTAATTTTCAAGCTATGACTCAGGTGGGTAATTTAATAACAGTCTTCGTGACGTAAGGACTGCCTTCACCAACAGTGCTCCGACATTAGGCATCCTAGTATGGAACAAGACTCTTCAGTGCTGAGAGAGCAGAGTGCTAAATGCAAGACTGTGCCTTAGAAATCAATGGAAGGACGATGAAATGTAATGCTGATGGCTTCTCTTTTCAGAAGTTGACTATAGAAGGAGCCTATAAATCAGTTCTTGTATCAGGAAGAGACACTTGTTAACAATCTGTCAGATTTCTGTTCCAGCTAGCAACAGCTGTGGCTTGTTGCAGCAGTCTTGGACCAGAAGTCTATTGCAGCGGTAGGCAGCCCACAACAATGTATGGACCGGCCCCACCTAGTACTACACTATGTTAGTCTATGTGAGTTCTAACCTCAGATAATGACAGTGTGGTATCGTTAGGGCTGCAGGAATAACACAGGAAACCAGTCCCTCTAAAGTAATTCTTCCCACAGCCAGATAGAATTCAGAAGTGCTAGATTATAAGTCAGTGAATATAGATATGGTATCTGAGCATAGCCAAGCTACAGAAAAAATGTTGTGGAAGATGATTATTCTTTTGAGTTATTTCTCTCATTAAATATGGCCAGTAAGCCAACTGTTAAATCAGGGCAAATTTGATCTTGGAAAGACGTCTGATGCTGAAACAGTAACAATACACCCATAGTGTAACAGAAAATATGGCCTTAAGACACTATTAAGTGCCGAAAGAGCAAAAAGGACTGTAGAAACTAAGAAAACAATAGTACGCCTTGGATTACTGAAGAAAATGGAGACAAAAAATAGATTATGAAGAGTGAGGTAAGTGCATTATTTTTCAATGTGTTAATGATGTCACATACCAGCAGCAATTATCAAATACTTTCAGAAAACCATTCTCATTTAATTACCAGAATAAAGAAAGAATTGACTGGATATTAAGCAGTATGGGTGAACATTAAGATGGGAAGCCTAAAATTGTTTTCTAAGAAAACTCAATAAGCCTGAAGAAAAACACAGAAATAAATTGATGCAGCAAAGACCTCAAAGAGAGTGACATACACAACCTAAAAGAAATCAAACAGAAATCTTTCAAGTGAAAAATACACTCGGTAGAGAAGAAAGGTATCAATAGTAGAATAGATCAAATGGGAGAAAGAGAAAACATGGAGAGAGGTGAGAATACATAAAGAAGAATGAATGAAGGAAGACAATTGTTAATTACGGTAATGTTGGAATATTCAGAAAGGAAATATTTAGTTAATTGGGGTTCAAGTAAAATTGGAATACAAAAAAAAAAAAACTAGAAAGCAATTTCTAAAATAATAGAATATGAGCTAGCAAGGGTTAATTTGCTTCTTAAACTGACCAGGGCACTAATCAACCTCCAAAGCTTAACAATGAGCTCCTGAGATTGTGAACCATCTGTCTGCTAACCTCAGGGTATGTGCCCTCCATTTCTGCCAGCCACCTGCCTGTCATGATGAAAATCCTTAAGAATACATCCTGCCCTGCAATTTTGTTTTCAGCTTCCATGTGCTCTGTCACTTCAGACAGCCGTCATTTAGTTTCAGGTCTGCTTCTAGAAGTTCTCCGTAAAGATTGGCTGCCTTAATCACTTTTTCCTTGCTCTAACTCCCTTTCTCCCAAGAAATAAAGAAGAGACGTTAGTTCGGGGCTGCAGTGTGGTCATCCTTTCCTTTAGAGTGCTGAATCAGTGCTGTCCCTAAGGACCTCATTGTCCTTGCTTTGGACTCTGGGCACTTTTTCTTTTTATGTCTTTGGCCTTTAGAACTTGACAAAAGTTCCCAGGCAAACAGTGAAGTATTGTATGAATTACAGTGCTCAAAAAAAAAAAAAAAAACAGTAGGAACTATATGTATAATTCAGGAGTTTTTTTTTTTTTTTGGTAGCCTCATAACATTGGCGTGAGAAAATTCACTGTGGCCATCTGTGGGACTAGGGACAAGAGTGTTCAAAATGGTGCAGGAAAGCTGGAGGATTCAGTAGCCACTCAGGCCAAGATGAAAGCTTCAGAACGCGAGGGCTTAAGTGTGCAGCACGCTAGCCCAGGGGCAAAGGTGTGGAATTTTGGTGTTAGGGTTTCCTGTAGGACACTGCTCTAAAAGACTGAAGAAATTTGAGAAGGGCATTTAAAGGCGATGGTGCCAACTGGAGTCCTTAGAAAATAGAACACTTCTTTTTTTCCCCTTTCATTCTGTCTAGGCTTTAAGCTGATTGATTGGTGTTACCCGTACCAAAGTTCCCACCTCAGTTTGCTAGCCCACATATGAATCATCCACCGACATAGCGAGACCTGTGCTTTGCCAACCTTCTAGAAATATCTTGGGTTCACATTTCAAGATTAATATTCAGAATCTATCCCTTGTAAATGGACAAAAGGCACATCTTATGCTCCAAATATAATGGTAAATTTATGCTTACATTTAATATGGTATGAATATCCCATGAACAAATATGTACTAATGTCTTCCTGAAAATAAGAAGCTTAGTCTTTGGTGGTTGGGGAGGGGGTGGCTTACTCTTCTGCTGACATTTCATACCTTAGATATTTCAATGTAAATTTAACAATTTTAAGTATCAATATTCATGAATTCAACATTAGAACACAAGAATGTATAGCTATCTGCTTAATATATGTGTGCAGAAGTGTAAGTGTATTAAAATAGACAAGAAATAAGCCTGATAATCAAAATCTTACTAATGGGGCATAATAATATGAAAATAAGAAAAAGACACCATAAAGGATCTTTGCATCCAAGCATACTCTCCCTTACTTCCATTGTAGTGTATTAGTCTAAATTCTCAAGGTTGGCTGAATCAATCACCCCACCAGCATGATAACTCTCATTTTTGCTTGTTGACTCAGGCATTCAAAGCCTTAAGTGACTACAGATATTGGCTTGTAGTTCAATGGAATCACTATCGTGTTCCTCCTGGAAGAAGATTCCCACCATGGAAGTAAGATTTCAATCCATCAGTAAATAAGGTTGCTGAGAAAGGAAGAAAAAGTTTGGTTGGTGGGTCAGTGAAGATAATGATGAGTGGTATATCTGTTTCCATCTCTGATTTATTGACCCTTGAATCTTGAATCTCGGGCATATGTTCAAAGCATTTAAGCGTTCTGGAGAACCTCACCACAACCCAACTACAACTAGTACCCTCAACTAGTACCACAACTAGTACCCTCACCACAACTAGTTGGCAGGGTACTGCCAACTAGTCCTCACTGTTCTGTCTTCAAAATTCTGCTGACCCAGCTTCTTCTGGAAAATGGGGAGCATGGAAATACCAGTGAATTCCACGAGCATAAGCACATTGCCACACTTCTTTGAACATTAAATAAATGCATTACATTTGGTGAGAAGCATTACTGTGTACAATACCATAACAGAAAAGAATTCATTCTATAAGTCTGAGGATGGTAACTTGGGCACAGACATTACCAGCAGGAGAATCAGGGGCAGAACTCAGAATAGAAAAATGTGAAAATTTTAAGTTTTGACCCAGAAGGACACTTGCGTAAATATACAGCCAAAGTGTGGCTGCTAAATAAATTAACACCATCATTTACTTCTTCTACATATTATTTCATAGTTTATTTTTCACTTAAGTATATACTGTGACTTTTTTCTAGATCAATACCTGTATATCTATTTTATGATATTTTTTGATATAAAAAGTTTGCATAACCTAAAATTGAACATTTTTGTAAACACATGAATTCCAAATTCTGTAACACATTAGAACTATGGTGGCTGAGGGATTAGTGAGGGTCTGTGTCCACCTCTTTTACAGAGGTGTTTATTCCTTTTCTATCTGACAATATCATTAAGCAACCATATACTTTGCTCAGGAAGAAGCAGCAGGATGCCCTGAGGGCATCTAAGCAATCAGTGAGACCCACTCATCGCATTAACAAAGGTGCAGAATCATAAGATTTTTCTTTGAGAAAAGAGATCCCAAGCCCTATGCTCAAGAACGGTTGCCTAAGGATTTTGTTCCTAAAGATCACTTCTATAAGTCCAGTGACCCAACACGTCACAAGCCTGTGCAGCCATGATTCAAGAGGGCCAGACTGCTGCTCAAGGTAGAAACAGACCTTGCCATCAAACATATAGTGTTGCTTGTATGGTCAAGCAGAATGCATAAGTTATGGGCTCAGGAAGGCTTCCACCTACATTTCAAGGGAAGGCCTAGAAAGGCAGTGAAAGATCCCCAGGTACATCTATGCACAAAGCTGTGATAAGGAAGAGAGAGGTGCAATAGGGACCACAGGTACTTGGAGATTCTGGAGATGTGTAGTGTCTCTGAAGGAAACTGTAGCCCAAGAATGAAATCTGACCAAGAGAGAAACTTTATGGGCTCTAGAAGGAAGACTACAGGTATAAGGCTGCATAAGCTCTTTGGAACTCAGATTTTAGCTCCATATGGCCCAAATGCCAGAAATGAAGCTACAGGACTTAACGTTTGCCTGTCTGGGTTTTGGTCTTTCTTTGGTCCAATGCCTTTCTACCACTCAACTCCTCTCTTTCAGAATGAGAATGTTTATCTTGGATAACTATACCTTGATGTTATGTAAACCTGCCATTGATTTTTATAGAGTTTAGTAGCTAAGAGTTTGCCTTGAATTATTAAAGTTACACAGACTTGGACTTTTGAAAAATGCTGGAAATGTTGAGTCTTTGGAGAAGGAAATATAATGTTTCCTGTTGGGCATAGGATGGTTGTATTATGTTAAGGAGAATTATTAACTTGCTATTGTCATTATTTGAAGATTAACTATGGTTTAAATATGTGTTTGGATGTAAAGTTGCCAAAGATTTGATTGTAACTCTTAATCCTGATATTATAATTCCATTCGATAAGAAGTCTGACAGATTAGTAAAGCGCAATCCTCAGTAGATCATGATTGGTCATAGAAGCACCAAGTTGAGTCCTATGTATGGTTTCTCACCCATTTTTCTGTCTGATTCCTGCTCTGCTATGAGCCATCATGAACTAAGCATCTATGCTTTGCCACACACTTCCATTACGTTTTTTCTTGAAGCTTGATAATCATGTACTGAATCTCTTGAAATTGGAGCTAAATTAAACCTCTCTTTTTTAAAGTCATGGGTGTCAATATCAGTTCTTAGCCATAAGAAAACCAATATATCAGGTAAATGGAAGAAAGCAAGGGTAATCATAATTATTTTATAAAATAGACATTTAATCCAAAGCTGTAAAAGAAATAATGCCATAATGAGATAATACATATGTTGTCAATTCAACAAATGAAAATAATTATATATATATATAGTTAAGGGAAAAATAGGCTCTACCATTGTAATCACTGGAGACTTTAGAGACTTAAACACTTCCCTTTAAATTATGGGCAGATCATTGAGATTAAAAAAAAAAGCCAACAAAGAATCAACAGAGGTAAATAGGCCCTCAGATCAAGTGGATCTAAAAATCATCCACAAACGTTCTATACAAGCATAAATAATTTCTCTGGTCCAGTGTTACACAGAAATAGAATGTTTTTTGAAAGAAAGATCATATTAGGCACCAATAGAAGTCTCAAAAAACTGAAAACATTAAATTATACTGATTATCTTTTCCTACTACAGTGGAATAAGGTTAGAAATCAACTAATAGAAGTACCTTTAAATTTTTACAAATAAATGAATGCTATACAATTTAATTCCTTTTGAAAATCAATACATAAAAGAATAAATTAAGATAGAAATCAGAATATTTTAACTAAATTAGATAAACAACATATCAAAATTCATGGGATAGGTAAAAATCAGTACAAACAGATATTGTAGTAAGAAAATTCTCAAGTAAGCAATCTATATGTACCTCTAAAAGAACTAAAATGAAAAGACAAGATGCTCCAAAGTTAAGGTTCAAGAAAATATTAAAAATTAGAATGGAAATAATATGAAGACTAAAAATACAATTCAAAGGATCAATAAAACAAATGTGTGATAACTTAAATAGTTTATTAATAAGCAAAGTAGACAAAACCTTAGCTAGACTACCAAAATGAGAAAGAAGTTGCAAACAAAATTAGAGATAAAAAGGAAAATATTGTTATTGACATCACAGAAATAGAAAATATTATTGGAAACTAATACATGAGCTTCACATCCAATATATCTGGTAGTCTGAATAATGGACAAATTCCCATGCACTTACACCTTACCAAATTAAATCATTAATTAATAGAAAACTGAAACAAACCAACAATAAGTAACAATATTGGATCAAAAATTTTAAAAAAATCCATTTATCAAAGCTCATAACCAGATAGCTTTACAACTTAATTCTGCTAAATATTTAAACCACTAATATCAGTATCTTTTAAGTTATTTCAAAAAATAGAACTGAAGCATGTTCTTGGAAACCAGCATTATCAACATTAAAAATCACATAAAGTCATCAGGCAATGATCATAAATTTCAGGCCAATTTTTTTGAGACAGTCTCACTCTGTAGCACAGACTGGTTCTGAACTCATTATGGAGCCCAGGCTGGCCTTGGACTCATAATAATTCTCCTGTTTCACCCTCCCAAATACTGGGATTACAGACATGTGCCACCACACCCAGCTTTATATGGTGCTGTGGAATCGAACTCATAGTCTTGCGCTTGCTAGGCAAGCACTTTAACCACTGTGTCAATACTCCAGCTTCAGGCCAATATTCTCAAGGAAAGTAGATGCAAATTTTTCCAACTAAATAAAGAAGCAAACTGAATATTATAAATATATCAAGTTAAAGAAATTACTTACCATGATCAAGTGTGCACAGAGTTTTCAACATATCCAAATCATTCAATACCACATACCATATTAACAGCGTAAAAGATGGATACCCTTTAATTGATTTCCTAATGCATTGTTTAGAATTCTTTCATTATTAGCTTGTTGAACAAATTAGGCATAAAGGAGCACATCTCAACATAATTATGGCTATTTATCAAACACTCACACTTAACATTATACTCAGTGGGGAAAATTGAAACCACTTTCAAAACTAATGTTAGCCACTATCACCACCTTCATTGAATGTAGTTTGAAAAGACATATACAGTGTAATTCATCTAGATTAAGAAATTAATCACAAACACATTGGAAAAGAGTATGTTAAATTATCACTGTTTACAGATGACATGATCTAGTTCGTAGAAATCTCAAAATTCTGTGAAGAAGTGTTAGAATTAATAAATGAACCTGATAAAATATTGGCTAAAGAATAACAATATACAGAAAGAGTATTATCTACTTGAACTTTGACAACTTAAAAAAATAATTTTAGGAGTGCCAAGGGACTTATGAGGATCACAAAAAAAGAGGTAGCCAGTACTCCCAAGCTGCAATGGAATAGCTGTCCAATCTAGCAGATACGAAACTCTGTTTAAAAAAAGAAAAAGGACAAAAGAGAAAAACAAATCATAGGGAATTGATGTAGTGTAATTTGAACTAACTGGTAACAATGTAAAACCCAAAAATATTGCTATCTAAGCAAATTAGAAAGGTTAATAAAGAAATAGAAATAATGCAAACCACCACTGAATAAATGGCGCTTAAGTTGGGGACTTTCTCTTTTGTAAAGGGTTACATAAACACCTCAACTAACTCTTGTGAGTTCTGACCTTTCTGCTAGACAGGGATATACCCTTAACAGAAAGTAAAAAATCATCATCATCATCATCATCATCATCATCATCATCATCATCATCGTCTGAGTTCGGCTTAGTGGGTAGAAAGAGGAGTGATAATTTGTAGCATTTTACTTCAAATTAGATAGGGTTGGTGTTGGAGGCCATTTTGGAAGTTCTGTCTCCATTGACTCAAGTTGTTTCATCATGCTCTCCCATACAAATGAAATTTCCATGGGGCTTTATGCATTAGTGTTTATGCTAGGTCATCATCTAAGTGCAATGTTTTTATATCTTCTATGAATTTTTCATGTACATGTCCGTCCCTTCTCTTTCTTGATTCTACTTTCAAACACTCTCGTTTCTTTTCCCTTTTGCTTTCTTTTTCCATGTAAATATTATTAAAATTTACTTTCTCTAGGATATTCTACATCATTATCTTCCTTTTTCTGTTAGTAAAATAATAAAGACTTTTTAAAATTTTTTAAATTATATGTTAATATACAGTTGGTTATGTAGATGTTGATATTACTGCTACTTATTTTCTCACTACAAAATAATGCTGGAGCTTGAATCTAGTACTTTGAATGGGGTTAAGAGGTACTTTCATACTGAGACACATAAACATAGGTGGTCATAACGGGTAAGCCGTTTAGTAAAATTTTTGCAAGAAGTAGTGAGATAAAGATATCTGTCCCAACTCTTCTTCAGATTTTATCATATACACACAAAAACAAGAATCACAAATAAACAAAGGCCTCAAAAATACATAACTCCCTCAGAACTGACCCTATGGATATTGTGGATGAAATTCCAAAGAATTTGAAAAATGAACAGATAAAATAATAAGATTACAGATGTTTCAAATAAGCAGATTAAAGTTTTGAGAAAGACAATACTGAATATGAAAAGGCTGCTTTATTAAAGAGGTAGAAATTCTGAAGAAGAACCAGAAATTTTGAAAATAAAATACTTAGTTGGTTAAATATAAAGCTCAATTGAAAATCATGGCAGGAGGCAAGATAATTTAGGAAAAAAGATTACAAGGGCTTAGAGACAAGGCTCTTCCACTAGAACGTTTAGAAAAAAATAAAGAAAAAAGAGAATGAAAATGTTAAGCAAGCGCCCTAAGTCACCTATAAGAGAACAATTTTAAGATACATTAATTTTAAGAAAAGTGTGGAAGTGTAGGCAAATGGCAGAAAATGTCTTCACATAAATTATTGCCAAGATTTCTTCAATTCTTGAGAATAAGATGAATGTTAATGCACTCAGAACCTGAAATACATATTACCAGAAAGAATCTCTGTTTTATACCATAACATAGTCGCCAAAATTCAGAACAATAATTAGAAATGGCAAATTACTTACAACGCCCAAACCCCACCATATTCCTCAACAGAAACTCTAAAGTCAGAAGTTCTTCGAATGACAATAAAAAGAGAAGAATTATTAAATACCTTTTAATAATAACATTTGCTTTAAATGATTTTAATTGTATTATGAAAAGACAAAGACTGGCAGAGTTTTTCAAACAAGAAGACACAACTTATATGCTAAAAACAACTAACGCATCTGGGTTAGAAGAATAGAACACTGGTTGCAGACTTGCCTAGCAATGGCAAAGGTTTTGAGTTTAACTCCACAGCACCACATGATGGCTGAATGTGGTGGTACATGCCTGTAATCACAGCAGTTAAGGGGGAGGAGTCAGGAGGTCTATTGTGAGTTTGAGGCCAGCCTAGGCTATATAATGAGTTCAGGATCGGTCTCAACTACAGAGTGAGACCCTGTCTCCAACAGAAAAAAGACAAAGAAAAAGAAAAAGAATGCAAATCATTAGCAAAGTTACACAGACCGAAAGTAAAAGAATGGAAAGTGATCATCCAGGCAGTTGAAATTGAAAAGAAAATGAGAATAAGTGTATTTTTATGTGGCAAGATAAGCATGAAACTGAAATTAATCAGAAGAGTAAACAAGACAATTACATATTGGTGAAAAGTACAATTCACCATGAAAATATAAAAATTGAAAAATGAGCACATAAGACATTGGCATAGAAAATTTTAGATTGCATACAGGACATGCACTACATAAAGATATAAATATACTCCAATACTATCAGGATGGGTGACTTTAAAGTCCTACTCCCACAAACAGGTAGTTTTACTAGGCAAAATTTCAGCATACAAACCTCAGAGTTAAATACACGGTACATCAAATTGGCTAAAAAAGGTATCTACAGAATATTCCATTCAACAATAGCCCAATGCAGTCTTTTTGGTAACCCAACTTCATTCTACAAAGCCACTACCCTGATACCAAATTCAGATAAAATGCATTCAGAAAAGCTATGACAGTTGAACCAGAATTTTATGCCAACTTTGGCAAGTTAATATGGAACCCCCATCTCAAAATAAATAAGAAGAAATGATTATGAATATAGCTTAATACAGACGAACAATCTCCAGTGCTGCAAACATACAACAAAGACAAAGCAAAACTATCTAGATAAATATCCAACAATACATAAAAACTATTAAGCAGTATCTTTGATTAACATTAATACACAAACTTTCCATAATATCCTTGGAAATAAAATTTAACAACCCACTGAGAAGACATTATACCATGAAATCAGTGAACTGATTACCCTTCATGAGATTGTGTTCCTACCCGCTGCTCAAGCTGAAGTCCGCTTTGTGTTTCTCAGTCTCCGTCATGAGAGGTCCCCCTGGTCTTTGTCAGTTCCCCAAAGTAGAGTCTTTTAACATTTTCTTTTACTTTTGATTTAAAGATTTCATATAATTTTTTATATATACATAAAAATCATGCATCATATTCATGCTATTTTCACTTCAACCATGTAAAGGTAGTTCAACGTATATAAATCAATAAATATACAACATATATATAGAACCAAGAAAAAAACACATTATCTTATCAATAAATGTACAAATATATTATATAAAATTCAACATCCTTCTAGATTAAAGCTATAGAATAGCATTTTTAATTGATAAAAGATATATCTATATACATATATGTGTGTATATATATACATACATATATACATGTATATATACATATACATATATATATATGTATATATATACATATACATATATATGTATATATATATAATCTCACATCCAACATGACACTGACTGGGGAAATCTTAAAGCATTTCCTCTAAAATCAAAAACAAAACAAGTGTGTCCACACTCACTAATTTTGTTCAGTGAATTGTCCTTTACACAGGGCAATGAGGGAATGAGGGGAGAGATTGTAATAAAGAAAATGCAAAGATAAGAGAAATAAAGTCATTTCTTTTGCAGATTATATAAATTTTTACACAGAGAACCCTAAACCTCCACTAAAAATCTCTTTGATCAAATAAACAAATACAATATATCAGAATGCAAAATCAATACACAAAAATGATAGCTTTCCTATATGCCACAAGAAACCTGCTGAGAATAAAATAAGGCAGGACAGTAGAGTCACAAAACCTTCAGAAAAAATATATTAATTTTTGAGAATCAACCTAATAAATTATGCAAAAATCCTTATAATAAACATGGTAAAATATTTTAAATTGAAGGAAACACTAGAAGATTGAAGGAGCTCCCATGTTCATGGATTAACATAAATAATGCTATTAAAGTTGCCATAATACCCAAAGCAGTCCACATATTAAACACAATCTCCATCAACAAATTAATGATGTTTTTCACAAGACTAGAAAAAAATGTGTTTATAATTTATATGGAAGCCTTTAAGACTCAAAGCAGTCCCGAGCAGCAGAAGTAATGCTGTTATCACAATAACTGATTTCAAATTATTCTGTAGAGCCAAAATAACAAAAAACAATACAATTCTGGCCCAAAAAATGAATAGTAAGATTACCAGATTGGCATAGAAAACACAGACAATTCCAAATATCTACATCCATCTTCTTTTTGACAAAAGGGAAAAAAAAATGAAAGCAAACCAAAATTTTAAAAAAATCAAAAGGCAAACATTTTATCTGAAAACATAGAAATTGCTTCTAAATAATATTTCAAAAGTATAGTAAATAATATCAAAAACTAAAAATGGTAGTGTACATAATTTAAAAGCTTAAAAACAGCAGAGGAAACAATACAAGAAAAGAAATAATGTACACAATTGAAAGATATTTGCTAGTTACTTTTCTGATAGAAGATTAATATCAATTATGTATTTAAGTACTCAAAAACTTTGCAACAGAACAAACCATAGCTGAATACACCAATGAGCAAATTAATGAAACAGAAAATTCTCAAAAAATGATAAATACAAGTAGTCAATAAGTATATGGAAAAATTCATCACCTGTAGCCATTAGAGAAAAGCAAATAAAACAACACTAAATTCTACCTCACACCAGTCAGAATAACTTTCATCAAATAACTCTTGCTACACTGAGGCAGTGAAAATTTAGAATGAGGGTGTATGTGAATTAATCATCCTATACATTTGGGTTGAATGTAAACTAGTACAATCACAATGAAAATCAGTATGAAGAATTTTTATAAAACTAAAAATAGACATACCATTTGACTCAGCTATACTACTCAGTATATTCAGAAAAATTAAAGATTGCAGGGCATACTGATGTATGCACATGCATATTTACAGCAGTCTAATTTATAACAGTTAGTTTGTGACAACCACCTACATTTTGGCAAGAAATCAATGCATAAAGAAAATCTGTATACACGCAAATGTAGTATTATTCAACCATTGTTGTATTTACTTTTTCATTGCTGTGACAATACACCCTACATGCACGAATTAGAGGAGCAAATTTTATGCCAGCTCATAGTTGCAGAGGGTCTCAGGCCCTTCATGGGCAGCTGGCAATGATGGAAGCACATGTGGAGAAAGACATAGAGGAAGCTCCTCACAGCACTCCAAACAGGAAGCTAAGTCTCAAAAGGAAAGGGGGGAGTAGCATATATCCTTCCAGGTCCTGTCCAAGTGATCCGCCCCTTCTGGGTCCAGCCTCAGTATTCCACCCCTTCCAGGTTTAAGCCTCTAATCCACCACATGCCCATAATCCTTCCCTCCAAACCAGGCCCTCATCTCCTGACAGCACAAGGTTCCAAAGATAACACATCGCATCTTAATATATAAGACTTTGGGGTAATATTCTAGATCCAAGTCATAATAGCCATAAAGAATAACAAAATAATTTCACTTGCAGGAAAATAAATAAAACAAGAGAGTGTGAACTGAGAAAAATATGCTAACCATAGAAAGTTTAATATTTTTTCTCTTACATAAGCAATCTATACCTAAATTCAAAAATAAATGAATAAATGAATAAAGATATTAAAAGGTAGATTTTATAGGCAAAAGAGGTACATGGTAGAGAGAGATAAGAAATAGGGAGTGTTGAAGATGAAAATAAAAAAATATGCATGTGCCGGGAATATCTCACCATATTTTGTATTACCTAATATATAGTGGCAAAAATATAAACAGAAATCAGCAGTCTTGCCTTATTCCAATAGAAAATTATGCAAAATAGAAGTCAATAAAGCAATGTCACTTAGAACAGTTACAAAAATTACTGTGCTGGAGGAATGACTCAGCAGTTAAAATACTTGTCTAGCAATCCCTTTGTCAAGCACTAAGTACCTGAGTTCAGTTCCCCAGCACCACATAAGTCAGGGACGTGGTGGTACACACCTATAATCCCAGAACCATGGAGACTAAGGCAGGAGGCTTTACTGAATCCAAGGCCAGCCTGGAGTTCAGTGAGTTCAGGAACAGCCTGGGCTACAGATTTAGTCCTTGTCTCAAAAAAAAGTCTATCTATCTATCTATCTATCTATCTATCTATCTATCTATCTATCTACACACACACACATACTTAGGAATAAATTTAACAAAAAAGGTAAATTTCTCTACAATGAAAATTTAAAATATTGATGATTAAGATTGAGAAAGATACAAAAAGTGGAAAGACAACCATTATTCACGTATTGGAAGAATCAATATTGCTAAAATGTCCATACTGCCAAAATTTTAATTGCAATCTACCAAAAACAAACAATATTATCTTTAAAAACTCTATTTTTTAAATAAAATCACACACACAAATGTGAACATGCGACCTTGAATATCCAAAGGCAATTTTGAAAAAAAAAAATCCAGGAAAGATTACGTTATCTGACTTTGAAAGCCATAAAGATTGACACATTGAACATAGGCAGAGGTAATGCATCATCCAGAGAACACCAACTTTTGACAAAATGCTAATTATGAAATTAGAAAAAAGTCATTTTAATAAATATTGTTGGCACTATTGTATCTTCATAGCAGAACAATAAGGTTAGCTCTTTATCTCTCCACTTACAGCAATCAACTCAAAATGGACTAAATAAATAAATATGAGTTCTAAAAGTATGAAACTACTGGAATAGGATATAATGAAATTTCTTGAGAACATTGAAAACGGTCATGAAGATGTTTTTTTAAAACACCAAATACTTAGATGAAATCACATCAAACTAAATAAAATTTTTCTGCTTGACAGAAAATATTCAATAAGTTGCAGAGATAGCTTATGGAATGGAAAAAAATGCAATGTATACACTTGACATTTGACAAGGGATTGATATCCACAATATGTAAGAAATTCCAAAACCTCAATAGTCAAAATATAATAGTCATAAGGAAATATTTCTTAAAAGGAAACACTCAAATGGCCAGCAGATATATGAAAAGTTGCTCAGCATCACTAATGACAAGAAAATTAAACCAAAATCACAATGATGTGACAGCTTTCCTAAATTGCTAATATAAAAAGAAATCGCTAATATAAAAAAGAAAAGTATAAAAGGATGAAATTGTGCATAAAAACGGTCTTTGTGTTCTGCTGGTGAGAATGTAAATTGGTACAGCCATTGTATAAAACAATATGGAAGATATTAAAAAATTATAAGCAGCACAACGAACAATAGCAAAAATATGGAAGGCATCAAAATACCCATCAACAGACCAGTGGACACACAAAATGTGGCATGTATACACAATGGAATACTATGCATCAATAAAGTCCAACAGCATGGAGGCTTTTGCAGGCAAATGGAAGAAACTAGAGAACATCATGCTTAGTGAAGTAAGTCAGAAGCAGAAGGTGAAACATCGAATGGTCTCTCTGATATGAGAGACACAGATCACAACTCCTATGGAACTTGAAAGACAAAGTGAAAGAGGGGAATAGTGTGGGGGAGGAGGGAGGGAGAGGAGGGTAGGGGGAGGGACAAAAAGAGAGTGGGAAAGCCCTTGTCACCTTGACAAGATACGTGTGTGCACAAAATGCTCAACTCCATTGTAAACCTTGAATTTTGCACGTATACATATCAATAAAATGTGGGAAAAATAAGTAAAATTTCAAATTATCAAGCAATCCTACTACTTAGCGTACGTCAAAAGAAAATGAAATCTATATGTGAGAGAGACACCTGCACGCCTAAATTCATTGCAGCATTATTTACAATAGCCAAGAAGTGTAAGAAGGGCTCATCAAAAAAGTCAATAAAGAAAATGTATACGTTCAATGCATTATTCCTTGGCCCTGAAAAACAATGCAGATGTCATCTGCATCAATATGAATGATAGTAAAATTATGCTAAGTGAAATAATGGATGTGCCTAAAGATAAATGTCATATAATCTCATCCATATATGCAATCTAAAAACGTTGATCTCATAGAATTTGATAGTAAAATGGTTGTTACCAGAGACCTAGGACAAAAATGAGGGATGGATGTAGAGAAGTTGGTAATGAGTATTGAGTTATAATTAGACAGGAGTAAGAAGCTTTAGACCATAGTATGTCCTATAAGTAATAATTATATACTGTATCATTCAAAAAAACTAGAGGAAAAATTGCAAAATATTTATCATAAAGATACAATAAGTGTTTAAGAAGATAGATGTCATTAGGTTGATTTAAACATTGCATAACATATACATGTCTTAAGCATTACATGTTACCCCACTAACATGTCCTATTTTGTTTTCGTGTATTAAACATAAAAAGTAACAATAAATATTAATCTTTAAATTATTTTTTCACAGTACCAGAGGCCAGAGGTCCAAGTTCACTGAAGTGGCACCTATGGTCCCTCTTTCTGATGTACAGGAAGCCACCTACTGAGTACATTCTCACGTGGACATTTCTTTGTGTGTAAGAGAAAGAGATCTCTAGTGTCCCTTTTTCTTCCTGAAATTTCACTGGTCCTATTAGGTTAAAGACTCATTCTTATAACATCACTTAAGCTTAATTCCTTCCTTAAATGCTCTATATGAAAATGCAATTACCTAGGAGCGTAGGGCCTCAACGTAGGGATTAGGGAGAGGCATAAATCACGAGAACCACATTCATATCATACCCATAGCTCGAGTCCTACGTCTCACCTGAGTAGCTATATCAAACATAATATGTGATTTATTATGTAGTAAAATTCTTCTGTGGCTGTGAATCCATTAAGCTAGACGATTTGAATGCTTTCAAAACACACAAAATCTGATGATGTGATAAGTAAATAATGACTCCCAAGAAAATCAAAACTTATCAGGAAAAATCTCATTAGAACTTAGTATACGTACATGTGTGTGCATGTGTGTGCGTGTGCGTGTCTGTGTGTGTGTGTGTGGAGAGAATTCTATCTTGCTTGATTCGCTACTGTCTGAGTGCTCTGGGTAGTACTGGCTTTTTGCGTCTGTACACTGGCTTTGTTGGTTTTTGGGATAGCATTGTTCCCATGGCTTTGCAAGGTGACTTTTCCTTTGAGAAATCGAATGACAATATCATGGATTTCTAAACCAGAATAAGTATTTCCATCCTCCAAAAATTCAAGGAAGAAACGGACTTTTCCCCACTGGGCTTGTGTACTTTGGGCCTCCAGTGAAAGTAGATGCCCTGGTAATCTCTCAACTGCCTTCAGGATCCTATTTTTTTTTCATTTTCATGATAGATTATTTATTCTTCTAAATTACATAGAATGATTGTCCTACCACGTAAACTTCCAAATGTGAGACAGCTTCCTTTCCATTTATTTTGCTTGTTCTGTAATCTTTAGTTTAAATAAATAACTGGTATAACTCTGTCTCTATTCCTCATTTTTGATGAGATGGATAATTAAAATTGTAGTGTAATCTCTTTATAGATTGTCTAATCGTACTCTTGGTGTTCTTTCTAGAATGCATTTTTTTCTTCCTTCCTTCCTTCCTTCCTTTCTTTCTTTCTTTCTTTCTTTCTTTCTTTCTTTCTTTCTTTCTTTCTTTCTTTCTTTTTGAGACAGTGTCTCACTCTACAGTCCAGGCTGGTTCTCAGTTTCTCAGCTCACTATGTAGCTAAGACTGGCCTCTGCCTGCCTCAGCCTCCTGAGTGCTAGGATTAGCTGCATTTGCCACCACGCTCAGTGTATGTGGTGCTGGGAAATGGAACGTGGATACTCAGCAGTTGCTGAGCTATTCCACCACCCCCAAAGAACTTATTTTCTTATCTCTTGGAATATAAGAAGTTTGAAATTTTTTTCAAATCTTCAATTTCCTATTTTGCTTAGTAATTTTCTAAATAGTTTTCCTCTCCTCTCGCCTTTGCTGTAGCCAAGAAGCCCAGCCATGCCTTCAATACCTGGCTTAGAAATTGCTGAGAAGCCTACCCAATCTCCTCACTCACACTGTACCTTCCACAAAAGACTGGAATTTCTTCAGCTAAATTCATATTCAATGCATTATTCGTACTTAGACCTATAGTCATTTCAAGACACTCTAGATTTTTCCTAAAACACTATACAAAAATCTTTTAGGCTTTACTCATCACCTTGTTCAAAACTCACTTCCAAGGCTGGAGGAATAGAGCAGTGTTTGCAGTTGTTGCCTCGATTTGACTCCCCAGCATCATGTAAGCCAGCAGGGTTGGTGAAGCACACCTGTGATCCTTGAATTGAGAAAGTTGAGGCAGGAGGATTGCTGAGAGTTCAAGGTTCATTTGGGATACAAAGTGAGTTTGGGACCAGTCTGGATGAGAGAGTGAGACCTTGTCTCAAAATGAAACAAACAAAACAAAACAAAACTCACTTCTATATTATTAAGCACTTGTTAGAACATCATCCTATTGTATGGTACCCGAATGAGAAGTTTCCAATTTGGAATAGCATTACCCAAAAGGCCAGACAACTTAAACAAAAGATATTTATTTTTTCAAAGCTCTGGAGGCTAAAAATTCAAAATTTAAGTGTCAGTGGGCATGGCTTCTTGTGACCCCTCCCTTTCTGGTTTGCCTCATGTGCCTCCACTTGGCATTTTCTGTGCAGAAAGAGACAAGGGGAGAGATGAAGAAAGGGAGAAGTACAGAGAGAGAAAGATAAAGAGAATGAGAGAGGGGGGATGGAGGGAGAGAGGATGAGAGAGAGAGAGAGAGAGAGAGAGAGAGAGAGAGAGAGAGAGAGAGAGAGAGATCCTGTCAGATTAGGGCCTCAAGTACATGGCCTCATTTAACTTTGATTACTACCCAAAAGACTTTTCTACAAATACAGTCACACAGAGTAATAGCTAAACACATAAATTTTATAGAGGTAAATTTGAGTTTAAAATACTTATTGTATTGCTTTTATTGTATGTGCTTTTCTGCATCATAAATTTGACTGATATCTTCAGTAATATAGTCTCAAATTGTCAAATGGAAATAAAAATTAGTAATTGGATGCATTAAATTTTAGTACAGCACTCTGTAAATGTTTTATAATGGCTGAAGCAGGACATGAATGGCATCACACTTACGATGATGACCAAGGGAGAGCCACTCGGGTCCCCTGTTGACTTCTTGGCCACAAGCTTTCCTTTTTCCTCTCTGTTTTCGCCGATGCAGAACTGTTTGGGTCTCCTCTTGGCTTCTCAGCCAAAAGCCTTTTCTTCTCATTTTTTAGTCAACAAACTTTTGTGTACTTAAAAAAATGACAGTTCTAAGAAAACAATTTGAATATGTCAGAGTTCAATGGTTGTTCTGAGGTAGAAAAGATTTTAAAAAGTGGCAGAAAAAGTGGTCAGAGCAGGAGGCTATTTTATAAAGAAATAATATTATATAGATATAATATGATATAGAGATATGCTATTTTATAAGGAAACACTAACATTTAGTATTTCTGGGCACAGTGAGATATTTCAATTAGTCCAATTAGAGTTTCATATTGACAATCTATGGTTATATAGTTTTTCCTTTCAATATATTTTGTTTTATTTTCCCCCATTTTATTGATATATATATATGTGTGTGTGTTTGTGTGTGTGTGTGTGTGTGTGTGTGTGTGTGTGTAAAATTTAAGGTTTACAATGGAATTGAGCATTTTGTGCACATACACAACCTGCCAAGGACACAAGGGCTTTCCCACTCTCTTTCTGTCCCTCTGCCTACCTTCCCCTCCCTCCCTTCTCCCCCACCCTGTATGGAGGAGCTCTCAAAAGACTGGAAATAAATATCCCCTTTGATCCGGCGACACCCCTCCTGGGACTATATCCAAAGGCGGTCAAAACAACACACAACAGAGATATATGCATACCCATGTTCATAGCAGCACAACTAACAATAGCTAAAAAGGGGAGGTCACGAAAATACTCATCAACAGACCAGTGGATACACAAACTGTGGTATTTGTACACAATGAAACACTATGCATCTATAAAGTCCAACAGCATGGAGGCTTTTGCGGGCAAATGGAAGAAACTTGAGAACATCATGCTTAGTGAAGTGAGTCAGAAGCAGAAGGTGAAACATCGAATGGTCTCTCTGATATGAGAGACCCAGATCACAACTATTGTGGAACTGAAAGCAAAAAACAAAGTTATATAGTTTTTTGTTTTTGTTTTTGTTTTTTTGAGACAGGATCTTGCTCTGTACTCCAGGCTGGTCATATACTCATTATGGAGCGCAGGCTGGCCTTGGACTCAACCGCAATCCTTCTGCCTCAGCCTCTCAAGAGCTGGGATTACAGGCATGCACTACCACGCAGTGCTAGGGAATTTAACTCTGGTACTTAGCTCTTGACTAAGTGCTTGCTAGGCAAGTGCTTTAACCACTGAGCCATTTTCCTTGCCCCGGTCATACAGTTTTTAGGGAAGATTTTTACTTTCAGATTCAGTCAGAAAGGTGAAATCTAATTCCAAACTTATTAGTTCTGTGACTTTGAAAAAGAATTACCTGATCACTGAGAATATCCCTTCTAAATGCTAATTTTAAAGAAATAAGTGAGATTAAGTCAAACTTGTTCAATGTAAATTAAAATGCAACATACTTAAAATGAATGTTATCTACCAAAAACTATGAAAATGTTAGTTTTTCTGGTAGAACTATAAATCACAGACATAAACTATCATAAGAATTGGAAACACAGAAATTTTCAACTGGAGTGGCCTTATTTCAAATCCCACAATAGCTAATTATGATCTCTGATTCTTGTACGTCACTTAACTCTCTCACATGTGGCTTTCCTCATTAATGGCACATTTTATTATATAAATATTAATATTAAAAGTGGTCCATAAGTCATTTTTTATATCTTAACTATGTGCTCCTTACTAAAGAGCTGATGTTCTGTACATTTTAATACTTCATGCCACTGAACAAGTGTAAAAAGGTTTAGTTCTCTCATTTATATTTTTATCACAGTGAAGATTTTTGAAATCTGAGAAGGACATCATTATATGCATTAGGATTCATAAGTTTTAAAATTTATTTCAACAAGCAAGCCATAAGGTGGCGATGTTGCACTTTCAATGCACTATAATGTTAAGCACTGAGAAAACAAAGATAAGAACTTACATTAAATATTGTAAGTTATTCCTTTACAAATTCTGTTTGGATAGTTTAGAGATTTGATACAATATCGGTTATCATTAGATAATCAAAAGGATGATTATTAAAATTATTCCTTCCATTGCCGGTGATTCTCAGAATGGATTTAGAAACCACATAATTTTGGGTACCAAACAATATTCTGAAAATCACTGAGATTTTGTGATGCTCTAAATATATACTGTACATTTAGTGACAAGAAAGAAAAGAAAATAAAGCAAAGAAAATAAAATTTCTACCCTTAAATTTCAAAAAAGAGAGAGCAATTAATTGATGCTCTTTTTTATTCAATGCTGAACATTGAACCTTGGGTTTCATAAATCTGTAGAATATACATTAACATTTCTGAAGCTCATTTATATGCATACTAGGTTTGGGGACATAAGTAGATACCTTCTAGATAAAGGAAGCAATAATCTTCAACATTAGAGCAAATGATTAAAATAAGTCACAGAAGAAAGCTACAATAAATCTATAGTGTTAGATTAGAGGCAGAGACACAAGCATAAACTTAACTTATAGAAGAAACAGATTTCCATCATTGTTATAAAGTACGTGAGATAAGTAATGTAAAGAAAAGGGCAATTTTGAATCAGTTTCAGTGAGCAGTCCACGCTCATTTGGTGCATTGACCTTGGACCTTTAGTGAGTCCGGAAGTCATAGTGGGAAGGATATTGTGGTGAGAAGCTGTTCACACTCTAGTGAGTGTGAAGCAAAGGGAAAGAGGATGGTCCAGGGTCCTAACATCTCTTTCAAGGGCAGGTTCTAAGTGGTCTTCACTATGGGCCAAGTCTTAAATGTTTTGCACCCTCCCAAAAGCACAATCAGCTGTGGACCAAACCTTAAAAAATAGGCTTCTGGGAAGTGGCTAACACCTAAACTAGAGAGAGAGAGAGAGAGAGAGAGAGAGAGAGAGAGAGAGAGAGAGAGAGAGACAGAGAGAGACAGAGAGAGGGAGAGGGAGAGAGAGATAGGAGAAAAAAGAAGAGAGGGAAGAAGCAATAAATAGGTACATTATAAATGCATTGCGTTCTTTGAATCTTTTCCTAGAGTACAAAGAAAATATTAGTGAAAATGAGGAAAAAATCGAAGTAATATGGAGTTTAATTAATCATATTGCACTCATGTGGATTTCTTGCTATTATTAGATGTAATAGATAATTTAAGATGATAACTTTGGGAAAATTAAATTGATCAAGCAATGTACAGATTCACTTCTGTGCTGTTTGTTATTACTCACAACGTCCAAAATTATACTAAAATTAAAAATGTATTTAAAATATAATTGAAAGATAAAGGTACACAAAAATGAACTCAAGTTGTTAATATATTACATGAAAACCTAAGGGGAATATTTTAAATTAATTGTCATCCTGAAATCACATGAAGTCCTAAATTAATTTTGATCACAAAATAGAGATAACTAGATATTGTATCCCTAGTGACTGATTGTAAAGCCACATAGAAAGTCATGCTTCTGAAATAGTGAATATGAATTTCCTGAAGCCTCCAAACTGAATCATTAGTTTACTTTAAAAAAAACGAGAAGACTACACTGTGGTTAATATTATTACAGAAATGCAGAATAGGTCAATTTTATAGCACATTCTCATTTCTTCAATAAAATCAAAAGAAATCCTGTATATTAAAAATATTTACAATATCAACCAAATTTAAATGGGAACCTTGTTCAGATCCTAGAATAACACACACACACACACACACACACACACACACACACAAACACACAATCTTGAGACAAGTGATAATGTTTTGAACGTGACACTATATTATCTAAAATTGTATCTATAATAAATTGTGTAGGAGGAAAAAGAATAAACTAACTTTGTATAAGGATGTTATATCCTTGGATATTTAATGCTTAAATATGTAGCAGTTAAATGTCATGAAGTCTGCAAATTCCTTCTGCAAAAAGATGTTAAAATGTAGATGTCTGATGCTGTCAAGTCTGAAATCTGTAGCCTTCAGAAGTTCCATTCTTGTAGGATTTAATGTAATAGTCTTGAGAGCAAAATCGACAAAAGAATCCATGCACACTGAAAATTCAGGCAAAATTTTTACACTACATCTTGTGACTTTTTTTTCCCTGAAAATCTTAGTTTTTCCTTTTGGGTGTTCATCTGAATGATGCCTATCCAAGTTATGGAGAGGAAGCTATGTTACACTTTTTCATTGCTGTGACTCAATACCCGACACCCACAAACTCAGGAAAGGAAAGGTTTATTTTCGCTCACAGTCTCGAAGGTCACAGTCCATTCAGGGGCGGCCGGCAACAATCGAAGTACATGGCAGAGAGAGAGGTGGAGGCAGCTTCCCCCAACAAACAGGAAGACAAGCTGAGGCTAGTTGAGACTAGTCCCCCGTCCTCCAGGAAGGCAGGTGCAGCTGGTCTCCGCCCAGTAACCAGTCCCTCCTACATCCAGGTGTGGCCACTATATGCCGGTAATCCTAATTTAACTGCAATCCACCCCTGCAGACCAGACCCCCATCCACCCACATCACATGGTTCCATTAAAATACATGAGACTTCTGGGTGACACTCCAGATCCTAACCACAACAGTTACTCAAAGCCTGCTGAGTTAAATATTAATCATATTTAAAGCGTAGAGAAAGATGAAAGGAATGAGACTTCTAGCAATTGAGATGCCACAAAAAACCATCAATTTAAACAACTATCCATGCAGGAAAATACTCTCACAGAGTGAGGAAAAATAGATATGAGTTTATAATATCATTTATACAATAGTAATAAAATAGATACATTGAAGAAAGGAGGGAACATTCTCCATTTCTACATCATCTTTCCCTAAAGAAGTAGTCTTTGCAAAGCTGCAAATCCTGGAAAAAGATCCCATCTACTTGAATAAGATAGATGGAAGCAAGCATGGGATTTTTCCTTGGAACCCAGAACTTGGATCAATCAGCACACTCAAATTCAGCATCAGGTAGACCCTCAAGTCTGTAATTTCAGGCCAGTATTCAGAGATGGACCCTTCAGGTCTACCTTCACACTGGACAGGAATATGTAGGCCCTATGTGAGATAGACTTCTGACTTTCATCATTGCTTGCCAGCTACGAAAGACTTGAGCTCCCAGTAACCTAAGGTGAGAGCAAAGCTTCAGTAGGCATACGGCCATGTTGCTCTAGGATTAGCAGCTGTGAGATTCTAGGTCAGAGCTTTGCCAACCCCAGTGGCCGCAGGATTCCAGCCCTGGACCAGCTGCAGCATTCCTGGGCTTAGTGCTCCTGCTAGTACTACTGTGGTTGTTGCAATTATGAAATTAAGATATGCACTGGATGACTTTCCCAGAATCTCTGAACAAGCTGTGTCGAAAGATGTTCTCAGATAGGGCTAGGCTGTGAAGACCATCCATCAATTCTTACGTACCAAAGCAGACTGAAAAGTGTCAAGATCAAGGAAACATGGTATCTCCAAACAGACAAAATAAAGTGCCAATTATGGAACCCAAAAAATGTAGGATGACCTCTGTGTGGTGATATTGCCAGGAAAAAAAAAAAGGGACTGTGGGTTGGATGTAAAAGTGTACCTCAGAGATTTATATGTATGGGCTTGGGATCTAGAAAGATAATAGTGGAAGATGCCATGGAACTTTGAAAAACGGGGCCTTGTATAAAGGTCTCAGGTCATTGCAAAGCATGTCCCCCGAGGGATGGTAGGATCTTGTCCATGTCTTCTTACTGTTCCAGGTTTCAGTGCAACGGTTTGTTCTTCCATGGTCTTCTGCCACCATGCATGGCCCTCTCCAAGGGTGGTACTAATAGGTCCACACTATCTTGGGCTATGAATCATCAAAACGTGAGCTAAATAAATTCTTCAATATTTTATTCTTTCTTCTTTTTATATTTATTTATTTATTATCTTTATAATACTAGGGGATCAAACTCAGGCTTTATGAAAACTAGGCAACAGATCCAGTCCTAAACTACATACACAGTCCTTCTATTTACACTTTAAGAAGCCTGGGTCAGGAATTAAATTGTATTTACACAAAGCTAATGGAGAAACTAATTCTGAATACTTTACCCACTGTATTATTGTAACTATATAACATTCCAGCAAAGGCAAAGCTAACAAGACAAAAAACAGGCAGCAGTGATTACCAAAGGTCAGAAGAAAAAGAAAGATAAATTGTAACATGGAAACTTTTCAGGGTTGTGAAATTACTGTGTCTGATACGGTAATGATGGCAATGTGCCATTATACATTTGCTCACATCTGTAGGATACACACCACCAAGAGTGAAATCTAATATAGACTGTAGGGTCTGAGTTTTTATGATCTGTCAATATAAGTCGAGTAATCGTGCCACTACTGGGAAGAGATTGGTAATGGGAAGAGGGACTGTTCATATGTGGAGATAGCAAATTTATGAAAAATTTTGTGTCTTCTCAATTTTCTGTGAAGCTATGTCTGCTTTAACATATATTTAAAAGTTAAGTTTATGTTCAACTATTTTAAAGCACCCCTCTATCTTTCTACTTAATATCAAAATAGGCTTTCTTAAGTTAAAGTCTGTGTAAATAATAAAATATTTTTGTAAGACTATATTTTACATAAGTTTTGACTTATTTTACTACTTACTTAATTTTCTCTAAAATTACACTACAGATTTTATTTATGTAGACATGTGCCTTCAAGATTATATTTTGAAAAAAGATTCACACAACTAAAACTACGACGGCAAAGAAATTAAATAGGTGCTCGGCAGACACGTATCAATAAATTGATAAATTTTCCACATGCTTTACTACCAAAGGTGGTTCTATACCCTTTTTTATTTTTTAAAATTTCTTATTCATCTCTACAACTCTGATTCATCCACCAGCATATTTATTAGTATATATATATATATATATATATATATATATATATATATATATATGACACACAATCGTTACATTGAGCTTGAGGATTTTGTCACATATATATCACAGCACTATTACGATGCTCTCCTTATTGGACCTCCCACTCCCCCACCCCCTCATTCCCCCGCCCCCTCAACTTCCACAATCACAACCACTTGGTTCTATACAGTGCCTGCATGCTAGGTTTCTCATTTTAGAGAAACCATGCAATATTTTACCTTCTGAGTTTGACTCACATTGCTAGGCTTGATGGTCTCAAGTTGTGTCCAGTTACCTACTAAAGCCTCAAATTTATCTGTCCATTTAAGAGTAGCACTACAGTACTACATTGTGTATACACACCACAGTTTTCGTATCCACTGGTCTGTTGATGGATACTTCGACCTTTGCCCGTTTGATGGGACCTTTTATCAGTACTAGACAGTTTGCTTTTAAATCTGTTTAAATAGAATAAACATATTTTGTTTTGACGACATCCATACAAATTTATTTAATTGCTAATGCCTTTATAATCACTTCCATCAAATTATTAATTTCTGCTGTTGAGCTAGTATTAAATTTTTACACTTGTTTAGAAACAGTTTTCAAATGGCATCTCCAATTGTAATGAAGTTGTCGTAAGTGATCCTACTTTTAATTCTAATTGCTATGTAACTTTAAAAATTCCAGAGAGTTATTTCTGACTCATAATTACAAAGTCTCATAGAGCCAATTCAGTGCTGCTATTTAAGTGTAAATTTCTGAAATTTTCTTAATGACTACACTGGAAATTGATTTCATTCAGAAAGCTAATTAGTAAGTGTCTTTTCATGTCTCGTTTACTCTGCTAGTTTCTGAGAATGTTTCAGTCAATACTACGGATGAAATTCCTGTCTACAGGCAGCTTAGACTTTACTGGAATGTAAATTTATATTAATTTAATGAATTAAATTAATTTTTAAGATTTGATTACATTGTTATGATTCCTGGAAATTTCTTCTTTTGTGATAAAATATGTTATCTTGCTACTTAAGTGTAAGAGTAAATGTTTCACTGTTTTTACTACTTTATCTATTCATTAGTTTATTTTAAATAAGAATACTTTTCCATTTCTGTAGAATATGAAACTGGCAGATGATTTATTAAAGAAGAGAGGCAGCATATCTGCGTGTGTACTCCAGCACATGCAATGTGAAGCGATTTATATATCACAACATACTATTACTTGAAGCTTCCTTACTCCTCCTAAATATTTGACAATGTCTCTAACCATATGCTTCAATCAGTGTTTTGATGAATTTTTCCCATATCAATACCTGAATGGAAAAAAGTTTAATTTTCAAAAGCATAGAAAAGGCACGAAGTGTGTGACTCAATGTCTTTATGAGTTGTAATTTTCGTATATGGAAAACAAAGTTGTGTCTTCCAGATTGAAATTACTATTAATTTAAGCTAGTCTACATTTTGTAATAATGATTATCTATTTGTATATGCCTAATCCAAGAATTACTTAAAACATACAACTTGTCCTTAAAAACTAAAATTATATGCAAAATTTAAAACTCTCATTTTAAAATCAGGCTTCTTAAGGTAATCTAAGAGTAATGTTCTGCAAAAAATATTACTGTATTTTCTCGAAGAAAACACTTTCAGAGGAAATGCCTGGGTCATCTAAAATATAATCTTTATACTCAACATTTGTTTTTTTTTCAAAAATATTATTCTCCACCCTGATCATTTACTTTTCATATTACTATAAATTATCATGATTAAAGAATGCACCATCATTCTCAAAGACGATTGGGAAAGAGATATTCCTTAAATAGGGTTAATATTACCCAAAATGTCTGTATTAATATAACATGTTACTTATATGTGTAAAGCTTCCTAAATTGTTTTCATTTTTAATCTTCTTTTATCTTTATTTTGATTTTTGGAGCAGTGCTTTTAATTTTTATATGCATGAATTACAGATTCAATATCACATTAGAAACATATGGCTCAGTATCTCCATAAAGGCTATGACATGATCCTAATTATATTAAAGCTTAGACAAAATAAAAGAGTTTGCTGAAGCCTCATTTCAGGACAGCAAAATTGATTTACATTGTGGTCCTCAAAAGAGAAGAGATGTGATTAAGAAATATGGTAGATAATTTTTTAAATACAGCAAAAGACACATTGTCCTTAATCTTTTCAAAGCACTCTCCTTAGCTTTAAGCACAGTTACTCATTGTTCTCGTCAAATTTTCTCGCAGTTCAAATCTTTCCTTACAGGTATTTTTACCTGGCTTGTCAAGGCTACCTCGATGTCCTGAGGACATTACATAGGTTTGCCTTTCGCGGTTATTTAGATTTTCATCTGAAAGTTGTACAATGCAAGATCTGGTAAAGAAGATAGGAAAAACCCACTGCAATGTTTTTTATGACTTGCCTTTCCATTTGATGGTAGTAGACGGCAGCATTTTCCGTACATTTTTATTATACTTTGTAATAACACATCAGAGAATTTCCAAAAATGTTTATGAAGTGGCAACAATGATGGGATAAATATGTTGAAGTAAGGGGGGATTTTGAGAGGGATTAATACCAATATACTTTTACTATAAGAAATCTTTTTAAAGTTCAATATTCCCTGCTTATTTTGATCCACTCAGACTTACAAAGTTATTTCAATGACAGCATAACCACCCCTTAATTTTCATTGCACTATGAACATTATGTCAAATGGAAAGTTCTTTGGTTTCAGGCTAACTTGAATTTTATTATCAGGCCATTTGTCGGCTACTACATGATTTTTAGCAATAATAGTGATGAAAATAATTGGCGCAACTATTTGTGAGGTAGTGCTAGGTACCGTTCTAAGTGTTGCACATATTAATACATTCAGTCTTTGCTACAAATACATAAAGTAGTTTCTATATTTCAATATCTTTATAGACAAGAAACTGAAACACTGAAGAGTAAATTGCACAAGATTACATAGTAACCAAATGAAAAAAAAAAGTTCTTCTCTATTGGTCCAACTTCAAAAGTTGTTATATTTTAAAACAGCATGATACATTACTACTATGAGCCTTGATTTTCACCCTTATAAAATTCATTTGATGATTTCTGCATAATTTTTGTGGGTACAGGCTATGGCATATATCTTCATTATCTCTACTAGTTTCTCAAATTCTGGAATTTAACGAATACCCCATTAAATCTTAGTAGCTTTCCTCTAAGATATTGCACTGACACAGAAACAGAAGAATTGATTTGGACATTCTTGATAGGTTCATCTCTTCCACAATATCTCTTTTACATAAAGTGATAGTGAGCTTCCATTAATTGACCAAGTACCTTGATATATACCAAATTATAAGGGGGAAAGTTTTCCTTGGGTTCACACTGGGAGAGGTTAGCCCATAACTGATTGTCCTCATTGCTATGAGTCTGTTGTAGCACATCAAGGTGTGAGCAAATAATAAATCAAAAATAGTCATTACATGACTCAGAGGGAAAAAGAAATAGACCATGTCGTGCAATCCATGTTGCAGACACACTTCTATGACCTAAAACCTACCACTGGTCTTTCACTCTTGTGTTCCAACGCCTCACTGTCGTGGCAAATGAGGGACCAATCCTCTAACACATGCTTTTGGGGAACATTCCAAATGTAAGCTGTAATGTCTACTCATTTTAATGACATCTGCTTTTTCTGTAAATGTGAGTGTTGATCAAACCTGATGTTTTTGGTCCTTGAGCCCCTGTCTGGTAGATGCATTAGACTGAACAGATGGTTTGTCTCCACAATAATATTATACTTAATATAATAATAATAATATACTTAATAATATTATACTGAGGAGAGAGGTATAGGTCAGCAAAGCTTCAAGAGACTGAAGGCAGAGAGTAGGGCCCTAGGAAAGAAAGCTTTTAGGCTCCAGATGCTGGAAATCTGACCACAGCACTTATATTAGCCTGAAAAAAATCCTGAAAGATATACTGGCAGATATCTGGTCAATGACAAACTGAGCCTGCTCCATCTTTTAGCCAGATAACAGTTTATGGAGATTATCCAAAATATTCTAAACATGCATTCCGTTTGTCATAATGTCTAAATACTAAAAGCCATTTTGAATTCAGTGTGATAAGAGATATATCCCTATTGGATATTCAGAGAACATGTAATTTATATAAACTCTTCCTCCTGAAGATAATCATAGAACAACTGGCTTTATATTTGTTGCTCCTCAGCACACCAAGTAGTATCAATGATAATAACTTGTTTTAATAGAACAACCTTAAGGATGAACAACTTAATTTAATGAAATAATTCCTTTCCTAACACTAAGCTTATAATTTAATCTTGCAAAACTTGATTGTATCACAAAAGCACAAATATTATCTCAAACTCGGCACAAATTTCAATCTGCAGCAATTTTTATTAAGAATATATGAAATTTATGTGCAAAATCTAGTTTCTGTTTAAACATAAGATAGAAAATATATTGGGACATAGAGAAACATGTACAGGTAAATAAAATACACGACCTACTGTACAATACATGAATCCACATACCCTTATTCTCTATAAATATGTATGTGAATATAAGTTTATTAAAAATGAAGCTTTGTTTCTAACAGGAAAATCATTTCGCAATAGCTTTTGGAAATTATGGAGAAAGAGTAGAGTAATTCTTATTCGCCTGTAGGTGGAGCTATTTCTCCTTAGAAATCTATAAGTAGCTGCATTTTACTTGGATAATGGGCAAAATAAAGTAGCGAAATTTGTGCTGTCAAGCAGTAGTAGTAATTTTTTCAAAATCTTAACATAGCTTAAAGAGAAAACAATAAAACGCCACTTCAAACAAGTTCAAGTTTTCACTAAATTCTAAAAAACTTAATCTCAATAAAAACCAAGTCCCACTGCTACACAGTATGCCACAAGTCAGTCACAGAGATGGTGTCATTCTGAAGGTTGTCCTGAATAAATATTAAAGGTGGTGGAACTGTCGCACCTGATATTGTGAGTTCAATGTGATTCTGTTATTTTCTTACTTTGAAGGAGCGTTCAATGGAAAGTGTCAAAATCATAAAGAGACAAAATTAAATTAGTGATCAATTTTGAAATGCGTAGGCATAAGTTCATAGTACAGTATGATCACTTGGAAACTTAGTGGATGGAGCACACAAAACTTTTAACTAAATGAGAAAGAATAATTTCAGGAAAAAGTGGACAAAGTACAAGCAGTCACAAAGCTTCAAGGCTGCTTACGCAGTAACTTCGCGAGGACCTCTTGCAAAGTCACATTCTAGAAGAGGTTACATTAGGAACAACATTGTGAATATTTTCTTACTTCCACTCATTATTGCATAAAACGTGAACTGATGCATCAGTCACTTTTGCAGTTTTTTCTGTGAATAAATTGTTTTCCGAGCAAAGCATAATAAAATATTACTTAATGTACTCCATCTCATTCTCTGGCAGGATGAAAATAGACATTCACACATGTTCAAATACAGACATGGAAAGACACAGAGATAGGGGGCGGGATATTCAATACTGTCCGGCAGTGTGGCCTAACCCTTGTCTAGAATATTATCCTGGTGACGCTGTAGATTGGTTGGATTTAGGAAGCACTGTACGATGAGCACCAAAATTAATTAAGATATTGTTCTCAGTGACAAGTCATAAATATCTGATGTAGCAAATAGCAAATGGCAAACAAGAAAGAAGGAAAAGGAAACGAGACTCACATAAAAATATTGAGGTGACCTTCCTAGTGACTGCACTGAGCTAGTAGCTGGTCACCTATAAATAGAATTGATAATAATTATTCTGTTCACATTGTTGGAGTTAAGAAATGCATCAAAGAAAAACTACATTTTAGCAAAATACATTTGGAGGAAAATTATTTTAATAATGTGAAGGGCTGAATGCAAATGCAAAAATAGTCATGTAGTGTGGCTTTTTTACTGTAGCCTTCTCTCCCAACTGATCACAGCTACACACAGACTGCTATTTCTGAAGTGCTCACATTTAAAGCCAAAACAAGAAATATTCAAATTTAATATGGAGATTTGCTATTGAATGAAGCCTTGGCATTTTAACTAAGGGGAAATTGAAAACCTTCCTGCCACTTCTACAATCATTTATTTCTATGATCATCATAATCCTGCAGCGGTTCCCCCTTTGTGTGTAGGCAAGTGTGCAAGAATAAAAACGATTCCAATAGAGACGTATTAGTATATGCTTAAATAATCTCTCACTTGCTTTTGAAACAAGAACCTCATATTACTGATTCAATTAACCTGTGATAAACTTACCTTTAACAGCTCAATTTGAAAAGCTTAAAATGTAAGTAAGTGAAAGTGTAGAATGAAAGAATGAAATTAGGAAATGGTTGGGGGTGGGAGTAAAGAGAGGGTGAGAAAGTGCGAAGAGAAGTAAAATGATCGAGATGAGGTATGTATATGCACCAAAGCACCAATTCCCCACATTGAATGTAATTACTGAGAAGAATAATTTGGGGGAAAATAACTTTTTTAACGTAATAGTTATATATTGTCAAATGCTACTTCAAGAAAAGAGACATAATCTTTTTAGACATTGCAAAGTCATTTGTTCTGTTGAATTTATACTCTAAAAATATAAAATCTATAAACTGAAGGCTTTCTCATACAAAATTTAGTCTGTAGCTTAAAGAGATTATGTCATCTAAATAATGCTCAAATAAAATCAGTGATCAGTGTACATTATCTCTACTGTTTAACTGTGACAACTCAGGGTAAAATTATGAGAGCAATAATGTGTAACTGGAGCCACGAGGAAAGCAGTGTTCTCAAATCATGCTGCTTCTCTGTGAGATCCGAGAAAATATGTATGGAAATGTGATATAAGGACAATGAAATATGAGATATGCTTTTATTTTTACAGAAATCCCCAGAACCACATGATACCTCATCTCAGTGCAAAGGTGTCTTAAATTTCAAACTTGTATTCCTGCTATTTTAGTCAGATTATGTGAGAACACAAAGCAATATTGAGCATATGTAGGCATGCCCATAAAGACAGATTTATTGGTTGTTCAACTCTAGTTCCTTTTCACAAATAAACCTAGCCTGAGTTTGTTTGAATACACCAAGTCTGTCCGTTTGCAAACATAGTCCAATGATACTCCAGTTAAATTTGTTTCATTTCCTCTTGAAAAGTAGCAGAAACTTGACTTGCCTTTCAATAGCCAGCGGGAAAAAGTATAAACAGAATATCTGAATTTTTGACTGAATATCTGTAACATTTACTCAAGTGTTTTGGTGCTTTTGAAAGTAAAGAAGAAATGCCAAAGTTTCATCTTAGATTTAGGAGATAGAAATCTTCAGGTGGATAGCTATTGTAGAAGATGTTGAGAAAAATAAAGCTAATTAATAATTAATTGTAGCTGAGTATTAAAGATCACCCAACTTAAGTTAGAAATCAATTTCAAAATTTATAATTTATATGTTTTGAGAGAAATAACGTATAAACATATTAAAAGATAAGCTGTAGTATTGGTTTCATGGGGATGCAAATTAAATCAGCTTAGTTTCTATTAATGATACCTAACTATTAGAAATGACCACACTCAAAACTCTTCCTATTCCCTGTCCCCTCTGGCCATCAAGGCTAAAAGGCCCAGTTGGGGAGGGCACATGATTTAAAAATATTCATTCGCTCAATTTTTCTCTTCTCCAAAGGAAAAGAGGAAAAAAATAAAAAAATAGATCTCATACGTCCCGTGCAGGTTCTAGAGTACAACAAGGCAAAGTTAAGGATAAATATTCCTGAGTTTTTAATTAAAAGATGGCTTTTAGTGTTCTTGCTTTGTGTCCAGTAACTTTTTAGATTCCTTTATAAATGTTTTTGCTTCAGGTTGATTTTATAAAGTTTTGGTTTAGTTCTGATAAAATTAATAAAACACAAGAAAATTCCTGACAGCCTTTTTGTGCTCATCTCTGCCAGCCTCATGTGTGCTGTGCCTAGAGCAGAATTTTTTCTTGATTCTTTTTTCTTTTCCAAAGAGACTACATCTAAAACCACGTGCCTGGTCTCCATATTTTGTTGATGACCACATGTGTGGTGTCATCTTTGTAAAAGCCAGTGTCTGGTATCTGTTTTGGCTGGAGACCACATGTCTGACCACCATCTTGAAATGACATCATGGGTGACACCATATTTAAACAAAATGGTCCCTTTTTGCCCTGGTATACATCCAGCCTTCTCCACCCCAAATATTATAACCCTTGAACTCCTGTTGTCCCTGCTGTTCCAGTTCCAGCTCTGGTCCCTATTCTGGCTGCCCTTCTTCCCCTTTGTAAGATAGCACCAACCACTGTATGCTGCTCGTCACTTCCTGACCTGGGAACTTGCTGGACTAGACCTTACCCTATCATCCCGACTACCCTGCCTACTGTAAAGGTTGCTGAACCCAACCACTGGATGCACTGCTCCCAAATAAAGATGGCCCACCAGACCACTCATCATAAATAACATTTTATAAAACTATTTAAATCATGTTTAGATAAAATGCGTTTTCTGTTCAGAAGTGTCTTAGGCTGGATGTTTGGGACTAATTGGCTTTATATAAATCTTCATGATAAAGGTTGCCAAATACAGTCATTATTCTTGTATGGATTATTTATTGAGTTTCAAACTACAATTAAATACTATAAAAGATTTAAATAATATATTAATGTAAGACATTTTATTATAGTCACAAATTAACATTTACTCAGGTTTCATTACTTATGCGATAAAGATTTCTTTCTATTCTGACCTGAAGTCTACAGATTGTTGTTTACTGCCCCTTTGTTGATAAAACAGTCAGAGCTTAAAATGCTTTAACGTAGTGTCAACAGTGTTTACTACCAAATGATTTTATATTAAATAATAATAACTATCATTTATTAAATAATTGTGATATATAAAATTAAAACGTTTTTGACAGGATAAACTGTTCGCTAATTTGAGAGTTTGTTCTATCTGGTAGACAAAGTGGATTTTCGTTTTAAGTGATCAAATAAACTTTCATTCACAACAGAATTACAGATAATACAAATGCCCATTTTGATCCAGACTGGCCAAAATAACAAATACATTTTTTTTTTTAAACAGGCAGTCTTTTACAGTTGGTGTTTGCCAACCTAGTTTGTTGATAACACTACTTCTGGTAAAAAGTTCTTGTTCTTAAAGACATAAATGTAACATTTTTAAATATATGGTTAAAATTAAAGACATTTTGACTGTGAGGTGTCCTGCTTTACAGTAGCTATACACACTAATTTTGATTTGTAGGTCACATCTCATATTCTGTTTCTTGAATGCTTTATTTTAAAATTCAGTATTACTGAAAAATCTGAAGTACTCCTTGTTTCGTATAATTAAAAATGACTAAATTCACTTCAGAGCTTAAATGATATTAAAACTAAATTCATCAGTTAGTTCTTCAAATAAACTGTTAGTGTTTCTTTAAAAAATTGGCCTTTTGCTACACGCAAGTGTGGCCCCAATGTGAGTTACCTTGACAGTAAAATCTGGCTGTCTACAGGCTCACTCAGTTACAATACTATTTTGTAGTTACATCTGTTTTAAAAATAGGTGTGAAAGCTAACAACTGGCCCTAACTTCTGAGCTTCTTTTCATAGGACAGACCCTTACCCAACTACACAATATAAGTGACTCATTTTACTAAAAGCTGGTTTTATAACCCAGAACAATCTCTAGATAGTTTCATAAATACTGCTACCTTGGTCTTAAAAAAACAAGATTCTTGATGATGACCCTACAGGAATGAGAGGCTGAAATCAGCTCCGGAAGCAAAAGCCTAAAAAAAAGTCAAGCTTGCCACTGTGACCTGAGATACTTTTGGGGCAAAAAGGAGGGACATTTTAGAAAGGGCTGTCCTGAGGCAAGCAAGCCTCTGCCATTCCCTGCCCTGAATGCCAAGGTTCCCATTGGAGGTGGGACTGCCCCCTTGGACAGAGATCTAGGAGGACAACCTACTCTCAAAAGGACAACTGATGGAGACTGGGATGACTGGCTTCCCTTAGCACCTCATTTGAACTTCTGCAAGCTCCTGGGTGTAAGCTTCACTGTAGCGAGCCAATTGAGAGACTTTATGCCTGACACCAGACCTTGGTTCTCTACCCTAATTTCTTGTCCAGGGCCATGATCAACCCAGTCAAAGATGATAAAGGGAGTTTCAGGTCCTCCTGTGACTTAATATTTTACCGTGCCTTTGAGTTATAAATATGGCATCTTTCAGACTGTTATCTCAACTAGACCTAAGTTAGATATCTGTGTATCAGTTTTATTGGCCTACAAGGGCTACTGTCTGAATAAAAAATCTTATAGACAGATTCATAAAAATGAATGTAAAAGATTCTGTTTAACAAATGTAGGTTTAAAAGTTAAAATAAAATTGTACTAGGTAAACAAGGTTAAAATAACCAATGATACTGGACTATGTCATCTCCCTAAGATTTAAAACAAATTATGTGTAATAGCTACCACTCTGGACTGAATCCAATAATCAGAGTTTCAATGTAGCCCACTACTCTCTGGCCAGGTGCCTAAACAGATATGGCCTCTTTTAAACTAAAAGTTTTGCTACTGTCCTTTAATATGTTGATCATATCTAAGTCTATACAAAAACAACAACAACAAAAATACTCTCTAAAGAGAAAACCTGTTCTCTATTATGGAAAAATTTATGACGTTTCCATTTGTATGCAGTACTGTTTTACTGTGCTAGGCATAGTTACTAACTTGACCGTTGTACTTCAAAATGAAATATAGACAATAACAAAGATTCAAGGATGTGAATATTTACGTAAAAGAAGGGGGACATGTGACAGTGTACTAAAAATCCAACCTTAGGTATGCTTTTGTAATTTTGTAACTTTCTGTAACCAAGCTGTGAAATGCCAGTATTTTAAAGTAACTCCATTTTGTGGTGATTATGCTATTCATGTTATGTGTTTATTGTGTGAATTAGAGTTTACTGTGTAAGTTAAAATTTATAAGTCAGTTTGTTGTGAGTTCATCTTGTGAGGCCCCGCCTGCCTTGCCTTGGAGCCTGCCTTGTTCACTTAACATGAGGGCTCTGGAATCTCATGATAAGGACAGTGGCTTAACCTCCACCCCTTGTCTTGCCTCCATGGCAACCTATTGAGTGTCACCCTAACCCTCTACACCCTCTGATGAATACTCCCAGTTATAGGGACCCTCATACTAACTTTTTTTCTTCTGCTTTTAGCTCCTCACCTTCTTTGCATACAAGAGGCCTCCTGGATCATGGTAAATCAGATGCTTCTCCACCCATACACTCCTCTCTCCACCTAGCCATCACTTTCCGACCTCCCCTAAAGACTACACCCCTTCTCAGCAGGAAGTAGCACATGAGACTCCTTGCCCTATGTGTGTGTGTGTGTGTGTGTGTGTGTGTGTGTGTGTGTGTGTGTGTAACCAAAAAGGTTGGAATGATGGCCCTAGGGGAGAAGGGAAGAGAAAACCCAGCAGGACAATAAGTCCCCTGCCAGAAACAGCTTCTGGGAAAACGAGACTTAACTAAGGACAGCACCACTGGCCAAGGCACGCAACCAGCTTTTGCCTCAGTCCTATATGTTTCCCAAAATTCTATAAATGCCCTATACCCCTCTCCGGGGGTGTGACTTCCCAGACCCCTTCATTGGGGTCTGTGATCCTCGCCCAGGCACTCCTTTAATAAAGATGACCCCGACTTTTTGTTTCTGCCTGGCCTTTATCTTCACCCATGGCGAAACCTTTCATAAAGTACTTAGCTAGCAAGGACAAGGCCCTGAGTTTGATTCCTCAGCACCACATAAGCTGAGAGTGGTGGCTCTTGCCTATAATCCTGGCACAAGGGGGTGCTGAGGCAGGAGGACTGCTGTCAGTTTGAGGTCATTCAAGGCTTCAAAATGGATTCAGGACAAACCTGTACTACACAGTGAGACCTTGTCTGGAGAAAGGTATTTTTAATTCACAAAAGAAATGCTAAATAAAAATAAACTGCCCCATGTTTGAAAGTACTTAGTCATTGGATCTTTTGCAAGCTCTCAGGTCCTACATACACTAAGCATTCCCATCTAAGAAAATATGCAGATCTCTCTTAATTAGTACAAACACTGTGCATAGTACACCAAAATATACTTTTGAGACTTTATTTCATTGAATTTTTTGTTGTTTTTATTTTATGAGGCAATTTTTTATTAATATTAAATATATATTAAGGTCATATTTTAGATATTAACATTCTGCCTCAGAATTTTGAAATGCTTTAAAACAGCCCTACATGAGTTTAGACAAGATTAGTTCATGCCTTGCTTTCCAGTTATATGCCAGTACTATTTTCCCCATATGAAAAATTATTCAGTAAAACTTACATACTATGTAATCTGTTGCTTTGAAGTGGTCAGTTTCTTTCTATAAACTTGTCATCATTTGGAGAAAATAAACCCTACTGCCTT
Organism: Ctenodactylus gundi; assembly: GCA_004027205.1. NCBI lineage: Eukaryota > Metazoa > Chordata > Mammalia > Rodentia > Ctenodactylidae > Ctenodactylus > Ctenodactylus gundi. The sequence goes on from PVKB01001416.1 coordinate 365,970, forward strand.
ACATACTACCTTATTTTCTGGTACAAAATTGAGAAATTCCAGCGGAAGAAAATTCTACTTTGAATAAAGTTTCTCGTGCAAGCTATGTTTTTAAATATGGTTCAAGTATTTTGACTTGTATTGATTTTTAATATCATGGGGATCTTGACTCACTAACCATACAGGTTAATAGTAATTTTTTTACACCTTATAATATTTCCAAATAAATTTTAAAAGAATATAAATATCTGTTGCTGAAAAATGCATTAAAATCTGATGATAAGAGCTTACCATGAATACAATGTATAAAGAGATCTTAAGGTAAGAGGGCAGTAAGAAGGAGGGAGACAGGCTGCTTGGAAAGGGAAAACATGCCGCAAGCGGAAGGGAGAGGGACGGAGCAGAGGAGGGAAGGAAAAAGGTTGCCAAAAACATATGGGCACAAATTTCCCAAGTTGTTTGTAAATTAGAATGTAAATGAATCTGTAGTACATATCTATTCAAACAAAAAATACAAAAAATATTTTAAAAGAATTATAAAAATAATTCATGGGTTCTATGAACAGTTTATTAATAAAAATGAAATAATTGCAATGCTATTAAAATGTTTAGACAATTTTTTAAAAGATAAAGACTTTTTTTCAATTCTGAGTATGAAGCCAAATGAGGTTAATCGTAAAATATTAAAATGGTCTAAAGCCTTGTAAGAAACTTATTAGGAATTTAGTTGTAAAACTTGCACATTGCACAAATAGACTTCAGATATATAATAAAAGAATACTTTCTTAATATCAAATAAGTCATCCTTGACTCGTCCTGGGTGAATAAGTGATCATTGAATATCTCAGTATTTCTGAAAACATTGTGAAAAATGTAATAGTCATTCCTAGCAATAATTCTGAATAAAATAATAGGTGGGACTAATATTTTAATTATAACAATTCTAGTATAGTGATATGAATATTATATAACACTGCAGTGAATCTTTCAGTATGTCATATGAAATTTATGTATGAAACATGAATCTAAATATTATTAACAATAAATGTAATAAATATGTTCCTAGTATAAAAGGTGGGGGGATATTTTTAATCAATATTAGAATTCAGAAGCTTTAAATTTTAGATAAATTTAAAATTTCAAAGATGTAAGCTATTGTGTCAAATGTCAACATAAAGTTAATGAATAAATAAAGGATTTGGAAGAATACATTTTAATGCTAATGAAAAAATATGCAAATTGAAAATATTTAATACCTCCTTAAAAAAGAACTCTTAAAAATGTACTACAGAACCTTCATTTTATGTGGAAATGCAGAAGTCACTTCTCTAGACCAAACGCTGCCCTGTTGCTCTAACAATGGTGACCCAAGAATGTGGCTCTGTAAGTTTGTCAAATCTCTGCCACTGCACTGTGCAGCTGAAACAATTGCAAAGAAGTTTCTATGGAACCAGATCTCCCTGTATCCTTACCTACCTGAAAAGAAGGGCATTGATAAGCAAAGTTTCTGCCTTTTATAGTCCTGTGCAAATTTAATCAAAGACATTGTGTAAGTTTCCAGTCTGCTTTTACCTTCTGTAAATGATTCACTGCCCTTAAGCACTGTTTCCGTGCATTGTACCCTTTATTTTCTCTCCAGTAAATATGGGCAAGAGCCTCTGCTCGGGGCTGCTCAACCAACTCTGTTTCAGGGGGTGAATCTGTGCAGTTAGCTGCAGAAATCTGAGTCTTTTAGACTTAGGAATTTTGTCCTAATCCTTTGTCCTAAAATAAAACAAATTTATAGAGATGAATAAATTACAGAAATGGGGATTTTATAGACTTAAAATGAGTGGCTAATTAAACACAAAGGAAAACATGCACACTGAATATTCAGGAAGGAACATACAAGGAAAGTGACAATAATTATTTTCTATTTTTCTATGAATACACTTGCAAGCACATCAATCTACGTGCGTTTATATTAATCTACCCTTATATCTACAATCTATTAAAGGTACTTTTATATAGGACATATTTATAACTTTTGTTTCGCTTCTAGGAGAACTACGAGGTTGCATGTTCATTTGGTACAATCATCTAATAGCATGTACTAAAACTAAAATAAATATACATTGACTTAATATTTTTTTTTTAGAAAACAAAACTAAAAATAAAATTAATAAAATATATAGACATGCGCACAAATATATTTGTTTAAGCTTTGTGTCAGTTGGAAAAACATGAAAGCAATATTGAGGTCTAAGAATTCAATTAATGTATTGTCTTAGTTACTTTTTTGGCACAGTGACTCCATATTCAACATGCCGAAATTAGGGGAAGAAAGGCTTATTTTAGCTCACAGTCCAGGATGTCTCAATCCGACCATAGGTGGGCGGTTGGAAAATGGTGGAATCACATGGCGAGGCTGCCAGAAGCTGGAGCTCCAGTGACAGAGATCTTCATGTCAGCATGGCAAAACTGAGACTAATCTGGGAGGAAAGGCAGAACCAGCACACACCCCTCCAGGTCAAACCTCATTTCCTAACAGTACACATTATCCATAAGTACATGAGGCTTTTGGGGGATACTCCAATTGAAACCATGGCACATATTAAGCTGTATTGATGTTATCAATATTATAGTTTACATAAATTAAAATTCTGTGTGTTGTGGTTGGTATAGATTGATGAAAAGTGGCAGACATTTCTGGAAAACTCCTGGAAGTTTTATTTCTTGATAATCCTGAATTGTTTTTCCATAGATGTTCTGCATTGAATCCTGCTACTTTGTTTCTAACTCCTGCTCACAATTTGTCTGACTAAGTGGAAAAATACCCCAAGGTCACCCCTGATTGTCTCACAAGGCTGCCCTCTTGATAGCTCAGGTGTAATCTTGTTTACTAGTGGCAGCTCCTATGTAAGAAATGGAAATAGACAGGCTGCCTGTGATATTGTTCTTACAGATATTTTAGAAGCTCAACCCCTGCTTCCAGGGAAAAAAGTACAACTGGCTGAATTAATTGTTTTGACTCATGCCTTAGAATTAAGTAACAGTGAACAAGCCATGCTATACACTGATGTTATAAAGATTATAAAACATTTCTCCCCAATATTTGACTATATCTGTCAGTACATGTGATCTATTTTTTTCACCACACATTTAGTATTTCATTGCATGGATGAATGTGGAACAAATATATAAATGTATGTTCATGGTTATGTAGGCAGTTTTAAGGTAAATAAGTTTCATATGGGTAGTGTGATTAATGTTCCTTAATACAAGATTCTATGGATTTCTCTTCATAGAGATTTAACCGTTTCGATTTGGGATCTGTAACTCAGTGGTAGTGTGCCTGCCTCACATGGGCAAGACTCTAAGTCACATTCTCAGTTGTGAAAAAAGTATATATTTAAATTTATGTTAAGATGTACATAATTTATTATGTACTTAAGATATTCTTCAAAAATTTAACCTATAGTTTGAAATGTTGCAATAGTAGAACGCCTCTCCCATATTCTAGTCTATTGCTACTCAAAAAGTGATCTGCTTACCAGGGCAGTTCTTCAAGCTAATACTTATCAGAAACAAAATAAATAGAGTAATTGAGAGACAGAATGGTCTAAGTCAGCCCTTAGTATTATTAAACTTTCCAATATTACAAGATTATAAGGATGGTAATATTGTATATACAATATACAAATGCATATATATATATATATATATATATATATATATATATATATTCAATATGTATTTTTCTATGTATATGAATGAATCTGAATTAATTTTTCTTATGTGGTCATTCACATTTTTCTCTTTGTTCACATCTAGTATTAATCTCTTTACTCTGTTTAATGTTATCAATTTTAATGTCATTTTCTCTTCAACATATGCTTTCATTGTATTTTATTCTGATCTATTGCTTTTTTATTATACAACAGGCACAAAATACAAGCTGTGTTAGTAGTGAGAACACTATACACGCTCTACCAGACATTACTATTGCAAGTACTATAGTGAATGAGCCAAAATTTTAAAATTAAGAAGTTGGTATCAAAAATTGTATGTTTTGGTGAGGGAAAGCAAAGAGTAGGACACATAAAGACAGACATTTTTTTTTAACTTGGAGAAAATTAAAAGTAATAGTGGATTGAGCCAAGAGATAAAACAATGTTCATATAGCTAGATCAAACAGAGATGTCCTCCTGTAGGAGATGACATCTGAGTGGTGACTCATATTGAGAAATGAGAAAACTACAGGCGGCCTGGGGAAATTCATTTTCAAATAGAGTAGTTACATGTTAGATCCCGAAAAGACAAATGCACAAGAAAAAGGGCAAACAACAGATGGACCAGTGTCATGGAATTGTAGTGGACTCTTAAAAGTAGAAGTTACTGAGAGCAATGAAATAGACAGGTACGTTAAGGATCAAGTGAGCCAAGTAAAGAATTTGCTCAAATTGAAATAGTCAAATTGTGCATTTTCGGACATAGTTTCATCTAAGAATGTTCACTTTAGTCTACTTGCCATAGAAATCCAATAGTAGCTATCAAAAGATGAGTGTACTTCATTTTGCTGTATCAAAATATATCTGACATACCTGATTGTTTTGCAGAGAATGGACCATTGCAAACTCAGATTATGAACAGGAGTGACATCGCGATGCTTACTACTACAGCGACATCATGCCTTGATCAATAAGGACACATTGGAAAGAATGAGGAGAGTTCAGGGAAAGAGTAACAGAAATGGTCTTACTTCGTATTTTAAGTGAAAGTGAAAAATAAAAAATGACACTAAATCCAAGGAATAGAAATGGAAAACAGTGTAAATGCCGTTTATAAAATTCTAGAAACTTCTAGGAAGGAAAAAATCTGGGGATTGAATCGAGTTCATTGAATGAATGCAACTTGAAACTACTGTTAGGCATTCAAATGGTGATGTTGAAATGGCTTATAAACATGCACATTGCGTCCCTGGGTTCAAGTTGTAGATTAGGGAAACAAGACTGTATCAAAGAAATTCAAAGTTATGAATCTAAATTATATCACAAAGGTAAAAATGATAGAAAAAATAGATCCAACAGAGTAGCCTGTATTACTCTCTTATGTAACATTCTACTAGAGGAGGTGAAGCTTGGAAATGTGAATGAGTCAGAATAGTCATTAAAGTGAAATCAAATAGAAATGGAACCTTATTCACTGGTCAAAAGGGACGTATTACTGTGATACTATAAAATGGATGAGCTTCAAATATTTTATAATAACCCAAAGAACTGAGGAGTAAATGAAGCTGTATAGCAATACTATGTTTATGAAATATCTCAATGAGACAAATTTATAGAGGAAAACATAAAGCTGTGTTTGTCTGAGTGTGATGGTGGGAATGGGGATTGCACACAAATGAGGTGTATCTTCAGAACCGTAGGAATATTCTATGGTGGAGTTTTGCTTATTTCCCAGAATTCTAAATTTAGTAAAACTTTTTGAACTTTATATACAAATTGTGAATTGATGTTATGTTTTATTAAAGCTGTTAAGAAAAATAACAAAACCTGAGAAATGCAGTGTGTTTATAGAGGCTAGAGTCAGATTTTTTTTCCAAAAGTGATTTGCAACCAATAACATCATATATTTTAATGGTAAAAAATGATTATGTTGGGTTTAGAAAAATGAAGGTTGTTTATGAATGTGATTTTAATAATTAAATGATATTTATCTTTTTGCAGAAGGTTGTTGTTCCATCAGAATCCTTACAATTTAGGTCTTATATTCATAAATTACTAGAAAAGAGTAACTTTGGATTTTTAAAAAATCATATGACTATAAGTTCACCATTTTTTAAAGTTTTGAGTTTATAGATTAACTTGGGTAAGAACTGCATACTCAAAATACTAATTCTTCTCTTATAGTAATATGCAAAAACGAAGCTATAAAAGGACTTTATGACTTCTACTAATCTGCAAACTATTTTGACTATAAACACTTAAAAAGCAACAATGAACTCCAAAGACAATTTGACTGGGTACCAAAATACTTACATTCAAAAAGAAAATCATGTTAGCATGAGAAACTTTGTTTTCCTGCCAGTGCAGGCCAATGTGTTCAATATCTAGAGGAAATAAATTTGCTGCAAAACCCTCAAAAACCTATAGAATTCTCAAACAATGGGACCTCTCTCATTACTCAAGTCTTTTATGTGCCAGTGGAAGAAAAACGTATTTGATTCAATTTGCTGGGTGTATAAAAACAAATTTCCAACCCAACATTGTAGAAAAAACTGGTGCCAAAGTTGGAATGACTTTTATCAAAGAAGAAGCCCTCTGCGTCGAAATCTCTGGCACTCCACAGGCTGTAACAAAAGCTAAAGAGGAAAGTTCTACTTTTTGGGGGGGACATGGTTTGACCATATTCCCTATTTCCAAAGAGCAGCGCTGCTTTATTTTACATGATATTCAAGATAAACTACAAGACTTGGGACAAAATGTTGCAATATACACACAGACTGTATGTCTACAGAATCAAAACAACTGTTTTGGTGATGGTGGCACAAGTGAAGTCATGGAGAAATATTCAGGCAGAGACTTACTTATATCTATTGAGCAAGATAAATGTGGTAATGGGAAATTAGATATGAGAAATGCATATTACTCTTTGACTGCTGGACCATTTATTAGAACTGCAGATGATATCATAGGCAAAAGAGAAGCGAATGCCCATAGTGCTCAATCCACTGTCAATGAAACAGAAGTAAGTTTTAATGAAAGAAAAGCCCCAAAAGGTCCAGTTGAGTCTTGTGTAGAAGAAAACTTTGAGGATATCAAAAAGAAAATTGCAATTGCTGACGAGACCACTCAACTAAAGCACAATTGTATCAAAGATCCTATGTGCAATTCCACAAAAGAGATTCTCAAAAAAAAAAAAAATGGAAGAAGTCTCTCCCTCAGGGTGTATAAAAGATTCTGTTACAGGTCAAGTTGAGTATGAACATTTAGCAGAGGCAATTACTGAAACTTATTTGAAAGCCAGAGGGTATATAGTGTCCGTCATCCCCTCCACATTGTGGCTTAATAAATTTACTATTGGTTGGAAAGGTCACAATATATCCAAAATAACTAACAATATGCCTACAGTTCATGTAGCGTTTACCAAAGAAGACAAAATTACACTAACAGGACCAGTAAATGATGTAAATTATGCTCAAGAACAAATTGAAGCCATAATCAAAGATCTAAGTACCAAAATGGATTATGCAGTGATCGATGTTGATCCTACATTCCACAAATGCCTGATAGGAAAGAATAGTGCTGCTCTAAGCAGAATTCAAGAGAGGAATAAGGTTTCTGTGATAATCTTACCAAAAAATAAAAAGAAAAGTTTAGTAAGAATCGAGGGACAATCTACTGGTGTCCAACAGACGAAGAGAGAAATTCTTCACCTTTTTGCTACTTTAGAAACAGAAGAGAGTAAAAATTTAATCATTGAGCAAAGATTTCATGGCAGGATTATTGGAACGAGGGGGAAATGTATCCATGACATCTGTAAGACATTCCCAAATATTATGATCAATTTTCCAGACCCAGAAGTCAAGAGTGACATTATCAAGCTTAGAGGGCCTAAGTATGAGCTAGAAAAATGCGCAGAACATTTAGAACATCTGGTCAGTGAAATGTTAGAAAATAGCTAAACAACAACTGTTCCCGTCTTCAAAGTTCTTCACAAAATTATCATTGGAAAAGAAGATAAAAACATCAAAGAAATCAGTGTTGCAACCAGCACAAATATTATTTTTCCATCAAGAGATAGCACCTCAAAAATATCATTATCACTGGAACTGAAGAGAATTATAATCTAGCTCATGAACTGATTCTTTCAATTCAGAAACAAGCAACCAATATTTCAGAAGAGGAAATTTCTATTTCTTCTGATCTACATAAATCCCTTGTTGATACCAAAGAGGAATTGATTGGCTCGATCATGAAAGAATGAGAGAAGATTCATATTAATTTTCTAAGAAATACCTCAGGACTTTCAAAAGTCATTTTAAGGGGTCCCGTTGAAAGTGTTGAAAAGGCCAAGAAGAAGCTGCTAAAATAAATCGAAAACAAACAGAGAGTTATTCAGTGGCCCTCTCTGTTCAACCACGGTATCACCAATTTCTCAGGAGTGAAAATGGTAGCAATGTTCCAAAAATCTCTCCTGAGACTGGAGCACATTATCATTTTTTCCAACTACTCAGGATAAAGATGAAGAAGTGTTAACTATCACAGGGACAGAGAAGGCTGTCAGAGGTACACAAAAGGAACCAGACATTTTAATTAAAGACCTAAATATTGAGGAGGAATATAACATGATAATAAATGCTAAGTACCCTCATTACTTTATCATGCAAAAGAGCCAGGATTTACAGGAAATATCTGAGGAGTAAGGCGGTGTGCTGATACATTTCTCAGGCCTAGGGAAACAATATAGCACAGTCAAAATAAAAGGAGCACTGCCTGTGTAAAAGCAGCAAGGAAATGCATTTAGATTATTGATGACCTGGAGAACCAGGTCACAAAAGAATGTGTTATTTCTCAGAAATTTCATCATTTTATCCTGGGACCAATGGGTTCCCGAATCCAAGAAATTGCTAAAAACCATAACATTCAAATCAAATTCCCCGACAAAGAGAAGCTAGCTGCGAATACACATCCAAAGTTTGAGAAAACTGGGGAAAAACTAGAAAACAAAAACACTGAAGAACCTACTTCCATTTTCCCCTCCAAAAATGATACCATATTAATCTCAGGGGGAAGAGAAAAATGTGAAGCAGCTGTGGAAGCTCTCAAATCTTTCATTCTTGTCACTGCTCCAATTCATACTCCCTTTGATTTGCACCGTCACTTTGTTGGTCACAAAGGAAGAAGGATTCAAAAGATAATCAAAGAATTTGATGTTAATGTACAGGTATCAGGACCTGGATTCAATTCGGTTGTTATTTCTATAATGGGATTTGCTTCTAATGCAAAACAAGCCAAAATCTGACTGCAAGAATAAGTCAAGGATCGGCAAACTAAACTAGAAGATAGAACACTAAGAAATTTTAAACTAACTTTTACTCTACACTCCAAATATCATTCCCAGATCATGGGTTATAAGGGCTGCATTGTTGCTCAGATCTGCGTGCAGCATAATGTTAGAATTCATTTTCCAAACAAAGAAAATGATGAAATTCAAAACCAAGTTACTATCATCGGATACCAGAATAATGTTTTAGCTGCCCAAGATGAAATAATGACAATGGTGCATAAGATTGACACAATAGTCACTAAAAATTCCCAGTAAATCCCCGGTTCATGAACATATAATTGGAGTTTGGGGGAAGTCCATCCATAAAATCATGAATCAATTCCAAGTGGACATTCACTTAAAAGAGTGCTATGATTCAAATATCACTGGGACAGGACCCCAGATAAAGTGAAAAAAAAATCAATTGATCATATCCTCAGTCTTGAGCAATATGATCTTTCTACCATCGCAAAGTATGAACCTCAGTAGGGGCATAGTGTGAATATCCACAACTCCATGAAAAAATTTGGCCACAAAAAGTTTCCTTTATTATAAAAATGACCCAGTTCCCTCCTCTGAATACAAAAACCTGAAGACCTTTTTGTTATTGAAACATCAATTTCTTCCTAAGAATATTGAAAGCACTAACAACGATAGATTAAAAAGTAATATTCCACACTGCTTAACACCAAAAACAAATAAAAATTCTTCCAATCCGAAAGCATGTGCTAGATAATTGCAAGATCGTTACATGTTTGCCATAAACATAGCCCTTCTTTGACACTCCTAAACATGTTATAGACAAGCTGAAGTTCAATCTTGTGTACAAGCAATAATTTCCAACCGAGCTCTGAAGCCATTCAAGACTTGTATTTGATATTTTGAATACAGACTTTCCACCTGCTTGAATGGACTCCAATAGAATGCCACTCAGATAGCAATATACTAAGTTTTCTGGTCTATTGAGAATATTATTATTCATTAACTTTCATTCTGAGATCTCTGCAATGTGCCAAGAAACTCCATCTATGTCATCACTTCAGGGCATAAATATTCTTTACAAAAACTAAAACTGACTGTGCTACTTTTACTTATTTACCTTTGTCCTACTTGTATTGTTTCTGATTCCCTTGAAGCATGTAACCCGCTGTTTGCCAGCCTATCGTGTCTTACAGAACATGAGATGAAATGAACACTTTGGACAGTGTATGTAGGTACTAAATATGGCTATGGAGTATTTTCGTATGAAAAGCTCATACTTGAGAGAAAAAGATATTAGATGCTAGAAAGAACAAGAGAGGTCAAATATATTAAGATAAGGAAGGCCAAAGAATGCTAAAGAATATCAGATTATTCTCATTGAATATGGCTTTGGTTTCTAAGATACTGACTTGAGACTTCTCTGACTTTAATTTTCTAGACACATCCCTTTGAAGATTTTCTTTAGAAAAAAAAAAAAACCTTTCTAATTCAAGAAGATACTTTGGTTACATATTCTTGCAAGTGAACTTCTATGTTTCCTAGAATCTAAACTAATAGTTCCAAATATTGTCTTCATGCCAAATCATTTTATTAGACTCTGTGGTTTCTACTTAGACTCCTCCTGCAGTACTGAAATAATCACTAACTAACCTGCTCCTGCAGTAAGTAGATGAATTCTAAATCTACCACTTCCAATATTTTCCTCAAGTCAGCCACTTTGCCCAAGCTCATCTTCCCAGTTGTAGCCTCAATAGACTGACTGGTCACTGTAGGGCCATAAGTAACCCAGAATAGCACTGCCTGGCCATTCCAAATGTAGAGTTATCCATGAGCTTATCTGAATCCTCTCTTTTGAATGCATCAAAGCTAAATCCCTACTGTCAATTTTAGCTTTGTTCATTTTCCAACTTATTTATATCTCCAGATGATTCTCAAGAAAATTTTCCATATCCAAATCCTCTTTCATGATCAGATACAACTATGGTTATTATGATGAATTTATCTGAACAACATCCCTATAAAAGATGGGCATTTGCCAAGGGAGGAAAGATGAGGACAGACCTTTTGTATGAATGGTTAAGACTAGATATTCAAGAGGAAACTATTGTCTTTTAAATAATTTTAGGCTTCTTTACATATCGCCTTTACATATTGCCTTACCAAACCACCAGGCACCACCTGCTGCCACTTAGAATTTCATATCTGTTAATTGTGCTTAAGCACCTCAGACTAAAGACTGTACATGCCAGCGTGCGAACTGGGCACTGGCATTTACATCTACGAGCCTGGCTATTTGTACAGAGGTGGGTGTGGATAGCAGCTTGAGGAAAAACTGTTCTGTGGTATGCAATAATGTGTATTATTAATTTAAGTGCGCATGGACCAGCTTATTTTTGTTTCCACAGAGATTATGAGTTCCTCATGCTCCACATGTTCATCAACAACTGATTTACTAGCATTGCCTTGTAGACTGTATTTTAGAATAATGATTTTAAAGCACTGAATTTGCATACTCCATGATTATAGATATAACCCCAGGCGTTTTTCCTAATCCTTTAAACTTAACCATTATTCTTAGAGTAAAACTGAGATATGTGTATCCACACTTATGAAGGGTTACTAGCAGAGCAGATAGTTTTTGTTCTGTCTCCACGAATCTCATTCTTAATATGAAATGTTGCTCGCTGAAAACAGGGCACAGAAATTTAGATTTTTTCATAAGACAATGAAATGGGTCACACTGAATTTCTTCAAAATCAATAGTCTTTTAAATTATGTTTAGCCATATTATACAATAGTAATTTCAGAAAGAATATCTACTCTGGGATTAAGTAGAATATTAAGGTATGTTAATGACCATATAAAGAAAATAGAAACAATGATAAGAAACCATCCCACATTATAGAGATGAACACATATTAAAAAAAATAGTCTCTTCATTAAATATTTCCACAGACAAGTTAAACTGCAAACATAAAAAAATACACTCAAGTTAAAAATTCTACAGTAGGTTAAAATCCAAAAGCTTTAGTGAATTAAAAGTCTAAAATCTAGGAGAATATCAGCAGCAAAGTGATATAGGGGTCGTCTGACCTCATCCAGCCACAGACACACCAGCTGAAGGTACACTTATGGATAAATTCCCTCTGAGAAAAACCGAAGTTGAGAAATTCTTAACTACTAGACAACTGAGAAAGCACCTATATTAAAAATAGAGAATTATCTGACACACATTAGGACACAGATCCTTCCCTGGGCTCTTTACCATTAAATAGGAAAGGAATTCTTAACACTCAACTCCATCCTGTGGAAAGCAGTATTTGGGCCACACACAGTACTCTAAGATTCTCTGTTCACCAACACTGGGAATGAAGTGAATTAGGCCTACAGAAGTCTATACCACACACAGCATGTGCAGGGGCCTCATCCCCTTGGAACAGTGAGTGAAAAATAGCCTCAAACTGTAGTTCTCTGTTTCTCACTAGAAGAGCTTTATCACTCATGTGACTGTTTCAAAGTCTAACTTCTAAGTAACATGCAACGGTGTGTCAAATGGTAAAACATATGAAGTCATCAACTCATCAGCATCTCGAGAAGCAGACCAGCACTTTTCAAGCTTTCTTCACAAAATTTCTCCAGGAAAAACTCACTCAAGATCTGTAAGTATATTGGGGGAGAGGGAGGAGCTGGAGAAATAGCACAGTGCCTAGCACACTTGCCTATCAAGCACAATACGCTGTGTTAAATCCCCCAGCACCACATAAGCCAAGCACATTGGCCCATGCCCGTAATTTGATCACTTAGGAAGATAAGACCAGCCTGGACTATGGAGTGAGCTCCAGTCTCAAAAAATAAGTATAAATGAATAAATGTCTAGTGGAACGAGTATCCACATATCAAGTGTTCCAATTTTTATAGTTACCACCCATAATGAGACTGTAATCTAAAAGTCCTAGTTCTAGGAGAGACAGGACTGGGCATGTAAGAGCTTTCCAAGATCACACAAGACATATCACTTTAAGCAGACACTCATTTTTAAAAGCGATACCCCAATAGAACAGTGTGGCAAAAGGGTTAATAAAGAGAAGCTCTGAGTTTCTCCCTACAAGGAGATTCTGGCACACTCCTCACACTGCTACGTAACAAACTGCCTTCTAATTTACATCAGAAAATGGAAGAAGACAAAAAAAAATTCTCCTGTCTTATTCTCATCACTGGGATATAATAAATGACATCCAAGACTGAAGGAAGGAAAGGTTTATTTTAGCTCAGAGTTTAAAAGTCTCAGTCATTCAATGCATGATTCAATGACAATAGTGGAAGGGCATGCCCTGATAAAAGACGGTTGCTCTAAACACTGCAGCAGGAAGCAGAAAGACTGGGGGGAAATTGGGGCAAGAACACATGCTAGGCTGTACCCTCAGTGATTTCCCCCTCCCAGCAGAGCTGCCTCACCTCTTGTCAGCACGTAAAATCAGCAGATTAATTCACTTAACCAAATTTACTCCCACAATCCAATCACCTTCAACATATATGAGGCTTTTGAGGATTCAAAATCCATTTTTAAACTGTAACTTTCCACCCCTGACCCCCAAGAGACTCACATAGATCTTATTATGTGTAATGTATTGAAGCCATCTTTAGTTGCCAATGTGTTAACAGTTCCATCATTGCTAGGAAATCCAAGTCCAAATTTTCCTTTGAGATGAGAGGCAAACTTTTTAGCTGTGATCTTCTGAACAGATCAAAGAAAATTAAATACTTCCAACACACAGTGGCATAGGGTAAGCATTCTATTCCAAAGGGAAGAGTAGGAAAATAGAAAAATATCAGACCAAAGAAAGACCAAAATCCAGCAGGGCAAATGTCAAATCCTGTGGTTCTGTTAAATTCTGTAGTTCCATGTATAGAAACTCAGGCAAGCTATGCAGATGTGAGCACAAAAAGCCTTTGATGACTCTGTCCTTGTTGTACTGCCTATGGAAATGTGAGACCTCTATCATGGCTGGCTTAAAATGTGATGGCCTCTAGCATGGGTGTCTCCACTCACTGTGTTTGCCTTTCCTCAGCACCTGTCCCATGTTCCTGATATTTCCAAATTCCTGAGATCTTCATTGTAATTTTGGCTTTACTTTAACACCTTTAAACACTGAAATTTTAGAAACACACTGCCTATCCTCCAAGGCTTTGATCTGAAATCTAGGTAGAAACCTTCATGACCACGTAACTCTTGCATTCTGCGTACCTGTCAGACTAGCACCAGGTGAATGATGTCACGGTCTGTTGCTGTCTCAAACAGTGACCTAGCCCTGCTGGGCTATAGTCCCAGAAGTTCCTGATTTCTTAAATGTTGAATTCCTTTTGGGATTCACTACCTTGGTAGTCCTTCAGGATACTTTTGAGCCTTTTATTTATTTATTTATTTATTTATTTATTTATTTTGAAAAAAAAGGACTTTTACTTTTACACACATGGTAAAGTTCTGGGTCTTGCTTGCTGATTTGTGAGATGCAATCAAGGTATCTTTTCTGTTACTCTGATGCTGTGCACTTTGCTTTTCTTTCAATGCTAATCTCTTCAATAACCATGCTTTCTTTTGCCCCAATTTTTCTTTCTGGCAAAACTGGAAAAATTTTCACACCTTTTTACAACTTTTTGCTCCACTGTTTTCTCCTGCTTTTCAGTGTGGATCCAATTAGAGCAGCAAACAGGATCCATGCAACAGCCTAAACTTTTAGCTGCCTTGGAATTACCTCTACCAGATTATTTAGTCCGTTACCTCTAATCTCAGTCTCAGAAAGTCTCAGGGTACGACAACATGTAACACTCTTTTCCAGAGAGTAACACACGTGATTTCTAGTGAGTTGGCTATGCAGCCCTGATAAGAAGTCTCTCCCCATCTGTAATGGAAGAAAAGATGAGGTAGAGTAAAGAATTATACAAAAAAAAAAAAAAAAAACTTCTAAAGGCAGAAAAAAACAATATGCAATGGCTGGTTAAAATAACATAGCAAACATGGTAGGATAAAAGGCAGAATCACAATGCAGAGCACTTTCATATACATCATCTGATTATCACAAGACAGAAAATCACAAGGCAGTAAGTCTCAAGGCAAGAAGTCACAAGACAGGACATATTCTTATTGATAATCTTACTATCAGCAGATGGAGGTAAGAGGTCATATAGAAAGAGTTTAGGAGATACCTGGTTTGCATTCTTCTGTGGTCATAGTTGAGCCAGAATAAAGCCTAGTCAGCTTAGAAGGATAATTCGGTCTAATAGTCCCACAAGAGGTATTTCAGATTCAAATAATAATAACTCTAGCAGTCTTAACTTGTCAATTCCAGAAATTTTTTTCCAGCATACTCCAGCAATAACTTCAGGTCTACTTACTCTTCTAGAAGAAATTTACTCACTTACTGAGCACCCTCACTTTTACAGTAACTACCGAAATGATTGTTTCCCAAACCTCATGGCTTTATTTGGGAGATGCATTTTTTCTTTTTTCTTTCTTTTTCTTTCTTTTTTTCTTTTTTTTTTTTTTGGTATATTCTAGATTAGACACCTGCCTCTTCCAGCCAGGTCCTGCCACCAAATAACACACTTTAAAGTACATGAGGCTTTGGGGGGACACTTAATGTCCAAACTCTAGCATTCCACTCTTGGCCTTCAGAAGAGTCATGTTCACCTTACACAAAATACATTTAGTCTTTCTCTAAAAGAGTTGTCAAAGTCTTAACAGGTCCAGCACAGCTAAAAAGTCCAAGACTAATGTCTCCTCTGAGACTCAAGGCAACCTCTTAACTGTGAGCTCTTGCGAAAATCAAAAGTTAAATGCTTCCAGTATATAATAGCATAGGGTAAAAATTCAAATTCCAAAAGAGGGGAACAGGAGATTACAAAGCAACTGAACCAAAACAAATTTTAAACCCAGCCATGCAAGACTAAAATCCTGTAGCTCCATGTCCAGCCTTTAGAGTAAATTGTGGCAGGATGTGATCTCCAAAGAGTCCTGGAGGTGGCCCCACCTCTACACTGTTGTCTCGAACTGCAGTCTCCATCTTCCCCTCTTTAGGCTGGCTCTTCTCGCAACCTGTGGCTTTCTTCAGAGGAAGACCCAAGCCCTTGGCTTTCCCAAATATTTGGGGTCTTCACTACACCTTAGGCTTCTCTCTTACAACTTCACACACTGTCCTTTAATGGGCACACTGTTGAAATCTGCGTGGAAGCCTCTATGACCCCACAACTCTTGCACTCTGCGTGCCTGGAAAACCAGAACCACAAGGACATCAACAAGGTCTGCCACTGGCTGAAGTAATACCCTGGCACTCCTGGTTTTTGGTTGCAGCAGCCTTCAAGTCCCCCAGTGGCTGAACCCCAGGTGGCTGGACTCTAACAAACACTTCTTGCTTTGGCCCCACAAGGTACCCTGAGGTAATCTCAGAACAGGGTCTTTTTCCTTCCCACCTTTTAATTGGTAAAGGGTGGGGTCTTGCTGATGCCTGAGACACTCTCAAGGCATCTTTTTTAAAATAATAGTTCTGGTTCCAAGTACTTGGCATCTTATTAACACTGATCTCTTAACATCCCTGTGCTCTTCTGCCTCACCTTTGCATCCCCTTTCAGGTGTGCCAAACTGCAAACTATCAGTATCTTTTTCTTTGCTACATTTTCATGCTTTTTGGCAAAGAATTGACTGAAAGCTCAAGCAGCACCCAAGTGACACCCTGGACATTGGGCTGCTTTGAGGTTTCTTCCACCAGATTACGGAGTCTACCAACCTTAATTTTGATTTCAGGCAAAGTCTCTGTACAAGGACAAAATGCGGACACACTTTCTGCCACAGCATATCATGTGTAGTTTTCAGACCAATTACCAATATGGTTCTGCTTCTCCTCTGAAATGTTTTGAGTCTGGCCTTTACAATCCAGACTTCTATCAGCATTCTGATCTTCTGAGCTCTGATGAGAATCTCCCATCAAGCTCAGCTCAGAGCATACCAAGGCTTCTCCAGCTGGCACCTTCAAACGCTTCCCAAACTCCTTCTGCAAAGCAGTTCCAAAGGTTTCCAAAACACATTGTTAGGCAAACTCACAGCTACAACCCCACTCTCAGTATCAATTGTGACAAAATACTCAACATCCATAATTTAAGGAAGGAAAAATGGTATTTAGCTCACAGCTTCACAAAGTCTCTCTCACACAGTCCATTCATGAGGAAACCAGCAACGGTAAAAACACATGGTAGAGACTGAAGAGCTGCTCACCATATTGCAGTAAGAAATCAAGTGATGCAGAAGCAAGCCAACGAGATTTCCTAGAAAGACTCTGTAACAATGCTTCTTCTTCCTTCCTTTAAGTACTTCAAGGTGCTAGTTGCCCTTCCTTCACTTCTTGGTCCACAAGTCAACAAATGCTTGAAATCTCTGTCCTACGCAGTCCCTCTCAGCAAACTGGTAGTCTTTCCAGGTCAAAACTTAAACACCTACCCTTCCCAGCCATGCACTACTGCCCAATAACACACAGTTCCAAACACATGAGGCTTTTGGGGAGATGTTCAAGATCCAAACTATAGCATGTTGATTCCTAAGTATTGGATTTTTCTTGATGCTTCTGAGAATGGGATTGTTTTTCTTATCACCTCCTCAGTGAATTTATTGTTAGTGCAGAATAATACTATTGCTTTTTCTGTGCTGATTTTGTATTCCACAAGTGGTCGAATTTGTTGGTTCTAATAACTTTTCTACTGGATTTTTTGGGGAGTCCTTTATGTAACAGATCATATCATCTGCAAATAGGAAGTGTTTGGCTTCTTATTTTCTTATATCAATTCCCTTTATTTTATTACTTGTCTAATTGCTCTTGCAAGAGTTTCAAGTCCTGTTATGGTTGGGATCTGGAATGTACTCCTAAAGGTTCATTTATTTGGATGTTGTGAAATAGCTATGTAATCATGTGTTGTTAAGAGGCAGGTTCTTGTCAAGAGGGGTGGACTAAAGGCCTGTGGTGGATGAATATTATGGGCATGTAACAAATTACTGGGCATATAACCTGGGAAGGGTGGATAACTTGGGCTTAAGTCAGAGAGATGAAGCCCTGGGCAATAACCCAGGAGGGACAGGACACTGAGGAATGAACTGGAACACGTGGATCACTGGCACAGGACCTGAAAGGAACACTAGTTCCACCTTCCTCCCAGACTTGGCTTCCTGTTTTCCGTGCTATGAGTAGCTCTTCTTTTGGCTACACATCCACTAGGTGCTTCCACCATTGCCACCTGCCCATGAATGGACTGAGAACTTCTAAAACTGTGAGTTAAAATAAATTTTCCTCCTTTCCGGTAATGAAAAATATTACCATAAGTACTATATTTACTAGAAGTGGAGAGAATAGACAGTCTTGTCTTGTTCCTGACTGTATGGAAAATATTTTCAAAATTTCCCTATTTAGTATAACATTGGAAGTAGGCTTTTCATAAATGCCTTCTATCAGCTTGAGGTAAGAGCCTTCTCTACCTATCTTCAATAGAGCTTTTGTTATCAATGAATGTTAGATTTTCTTAAAGATTTTTCTGCATTACTTAGGACAATCGTGTCATTTTTTTCTTTGTTTTGTTTAGGAGGTGCATTATTTTAATTGATTTATGTATTTTGAGCCATCAATGGCTTCCCAGTTTGATCATGATTTATTATCTTTTCAATTATTTGTTTCATTCTGTTTGCAAGCATCTTGTTGAGGATTTTTGCAGATATGCTCATTAATGAAATTAGCCTATAGGTTTATTTTTTCATAAGTCTTTGTTTGGTTTTGCTATCAGGATAATCCTGGCTTCTAAGAAGGAGTTTGGCAGTGTTCCTATTTTTCAATTTCATGGAAAAGATTGCGATGAATCGATGTTATCTTTTTCCTGAAGTTCTGGTAAATTCTGCAGTGCATCTGTCAGGTCCTTGCATTTCCTTTCTAGTTAGAAACTGTAATCACTCTCTCAATTTCGTTGCTTATTATCAGTCTTTTCATGGCTTTTATATCTTTGAGGTTCAACTTTGGTACTCGTGTGTGTCTAGGAAAGCATCCATTTCTTACATAATTTCTTATACTTTTTCTAAAATTTGGACATGTTTCACTAACCTCCATTAAGTGCAGCATGCTCTTACTTACTTACTTTTGGAACTCACACAATTTGGTTTTGATTACTTTTCACCCACAAAATATTGAACAAGTCAAATAAACTCAACATGTGTCCTTTCTCTTCTCAGTCACTGAGATAACGCCAAAGATAAGATTACAAAATTAGGCTCACATGAATAAACAGTTGCCTGATATAAAGCTATATTAATAACTCTGAGGAAAGGAGAAATCAAAAGGTCTGGGAAAACACAGGGAATTCTGAGACATTGAGATTAGTTCCTGCAATGCTTTCCTTATGGAAGATATGTGTTTTATGCCCTGAGCTCAAAAATAAGGGCTATATTTCAGATTTATAGCCACGTAGCACACAGGATTACAGATAAACTTCCATCTGCATTTCAGATTCAAGTAGTGTATTTACTGTTTCCCAGGAATCAACTCTCCAGTGGCATATACATTATAAGTTTGTACATTAAAAATCAAGCAAAAGACATTTCAGTCAACGTTTTATTGTAAGGACATTCCTCCTTACTGATATCATCAGTGTATTGATCGACATGCTTACTATCAAATATGGCCTACTAAAATCAATTTATTTTTCAGATCATTTTAATACAGAGGAGACTTACCACACACTTTTTCTAGTTTTTATTCTCAGTTTTTTGATACTGGGGAATAAGCCCAGGGCCTTCATATTGAGCTACTTTTCCAGCCCATTTTTATTTTTGATTTTGTGATAGGGTCTTAGGAAGTAGCTAAATTGCCCTGGTTGGGCTTAAACTTGTAATCCTCCTATTTCAACTTCCCACAGTGATCAAATTGTAGGTCTGCGCCATTAGACAAGGCCGTTCATCATTGCATCATTTTTTGAAGATGATTTTTATTCTTGAATTAAAAATAACAAGGGGATATAACTAATGTTACCTATACCTATGGAACTATAAGACGCAAAACAAAGTGAAAGAGGGGAGTAGGGTTGGGGAGGAGGGGGGAGGGGTGGGTAGGGGGAGGGACAAAAGGAGAGTGGGAAAGCCCTCGTCACCTTGACAAGATACGTATGTGCACAAAATACTCAACTCCATTGTAAACCTTGAATTTTGCACGTATACATATCAATAAAATGTGGGGAAAAAAAACTAATGCTATCTACCTACACATAATTGCTAAAAGTTTAATGCTAGAAAATTAATAATTTCACTAGTACATATAAATGAACTCTCTTACACTTAAAGTTAGAAACATCATTTAGTCTACTAATGGTCTGAAAAATGAATCATTATCTCAAAACTTTTATCAATCCTCTCCTATAGAATTGTAGCCTTCTTTGCTCCACTTATGAGGAGTTTTGGTAAATATTTTGAAATTTTTGTGCAACATATGTTTTCTAAATCTATTTAAGTAAGCTTTAGTTATTAATTGTATTTTCATGTGCACTGGAACTGTTCAATTTTTCTCCCAAAGTCTGCTTTTCATCATCCTTCAACTTGCCCTTTACTTTTGGGGACCTTGCATGAATTACATTAAAAGATTATCATCACCTCTGAATTATGTTGAGCAAATGGAAATCTGCACCTGAGCATCCAAAGATAGTGTAGTAGACAGGAGAGTGAACTAATTCTGTCATCTTCATTGTGAGGTTGCCTCAGACCATCGATTACTTCTAGTTTTTGTTTTTACTTTCTTCTGTACAGCAACTTTCTCCATCTAGTCATGTTTACTGCTAGGTCTCAGTAATTTCTGTTTTCAATTCATTTTTTTTATACCTAACGGCCTGAACTCCCTCATTTTCCTTAGGCTCAGGCTTGTTTTAAGGTACCTAGAAGATACCAGTGAGAAGGAAAATTGTGCAGAAAAGATTCCTATCATGAATATTATAGCTCAGATACATTTATTATAAAGGAAGATACTTAAATAAAAGTAGTCGGAAAGAAGAAAAGAAGATATTATAATGTAATCAATATTTTGGATGGTACCAGATCAGTGGTAAGGTTATGAAGTTTTAATAAATATAATTTCAAGTCAAAATCAAACAACACATTCAGATTATCCAAAAAAACATACAGCATGATGTCATGCAGAACTGATAATAAAGTAATGTATAAATTGATGCACATGCGTGTGTATGTATATATGGACAAAGAGAGAAACTCCTACTAGTTTATAATAAAAAAGTAATTCAAATATGAAACGGAGAGATAGCCATGAATTTTAAATAGAGTAAACATGTTGAATATCTGATAATTGTCATCATGAGAAAACATTAGTCTAAAAATTACATTCTAATTCAAACTGCCAAACTGATATAGATAGAGTAATGCTAGATTAATTAATTTTCACAAGAGATAAGTACTCATTCAGTGAGCATATACTACTAGTTATTCTCATCCATACGCAAAAGAACACATTGGGCAAATGTCAAGTAGGCAGAACTGTTACATCTCTGACCAGTATCAAAGGTTGCAATTCTGAAGAGTTACAAGCTGAAATTAATTATTGCTGCTTTCAATTTCATGTCACAAAATTTAAGTACCTAATATACTGACAAGAAAAAATCAGGTTTAAGATGTAAAACACAGAAGAATATTTCTTTAATTGCCAAAAATCAGAAACCTTATTAAAGTAGGATTATAATGCCCAAGTTAAAACTTTTAAAGATACATGAACAACAACAACAACAAAAAAGTAAGTACAAAACATAGATGTGTTCATGGCCATG
The DNA here is from genome assembly GCA_004027205.1 of Ctenodactylus gundi. Lineage (NCBI taxonomy): Eukaryota > Metazoa > Chordata > Mammalia > Rodentia > Ctenodactylidae > Ctenodactylus > Ctenodactylus gundi. The sequence goes on from PVKB01001416.1 coordinate 387,807, forward strand.
TAGAATGACACACTCAGGTTTGTTTGCTCCCTGCTGACAAGATTTATTATTTATTTTGGTAAAAGAGATAAAGGATCTATTCAAAGCAAGTTCTGACATGGAGAGGAGTATCTGACTCAAAAAATGATCTCCTTGTATAAAGCACTGCCTTACACTGCTATTTGGAGATACAGAAATTACTCAGAGCCCAGTTTTGGGGAACCAAAAAATGCCCAAAGGGACTGCACTGAGATACATTCCTTCAAAAAGGGAAAAGCAAAGTGCAACCCCAAAAGAAGTTCCTCTTTAATTTATTTAGGAAAAGAATTAGAGAAAGTTAAGAACATCTCCGACAACAAATCACAAGAGAGACACTTAAAACTGGTCATGTGACAGTCTCACAGTGATACTAACCAAGCTGTGGAATCAAGGAAACTATTCAGGGTCAGGTGCATGACATGCTCTGTGCTGATAATTCATATATGAATCTAGTAAAACAGCAGGGTTTAGGGTAAAATGTGGAAAATCCCAGCTGTTACCTATCAACTTGGGCAGAGAAAATATCATTGTTTTCAATATGTGCTTGATTTGCCTAATGTCTTTCCTCCATACCCATCCATGAAGACCACTAGAAGCAATTTGTTTTCACCTGGCAACATCAGCAGTATACCTTTACTGTGCTACCTTAGGAGCCCGCCACTGTCTTAGTTACTTTCTCATTTCTGGGACAGAATACTTGACATACACAATTTTAGGGAGGAAAGTTTATATTAGCTCACAGTTTTAGAAGATCACAGCCACATGTAAGTCAGCATGTGCAAACTCTGAAGAAAAGTCTGGTGAATGTTCAGGCTTGAGATGGAAGAATGCAAGTCCGAGACTTCAGGACAGCTGGTGCAAGTTTGTTGCAGGTTGTTGTTGCTAAAAAAGCATTGGCTGGAAATAGTAGAACTACATGGCAGGGCTGGAGTCAGAGCCAGAGATCCTCACAGCATGGCAGAGCAAAGCCAAGATCAGGAGGAAGCGGCGTTTGGTACTATCTCTGTCCTTAGATCCATAAGCCTTCCAAATAAATTCTCTTAATTTATAATTTCTGTTGATTCTGCCTCTCTTAGAAGCCTCACCAACACAAGTAAACATAGACCAGAGGGCTGATTCTTTAGTAAGAAAAAAAAAAAACAGTTGTGAGAAAGCTCATGCCATCTGATATAGTTACATTCTCATCGTTGGTATGGGATATCTGACACCCATAACTTAAAGGAGGAAAGATTTATTTCAGCTTACAGTCTTGGAAGGTCACAGTCCACACCTGGGATTCCAGCAATGGTGGTTGAACATGACAGGAGGAATAGCAAGAGATAAGATGTTCAGGTCATGGTGAACATGACGCCAGGCCAGTAGGGAAAGGGAAACTAGTTTATCAGCTTCTAGGTCATGTCTCAGTCATCTGCCCATTCTGGGTCAAGCATCAGTGTTCTTCCCCTTCTGGGTTAAGTCCTATGGCCCACCTCTCCCAGGTCACATGCCCAGTAACGTGCCATATGTCTGTAATATTCTACAGTCCCCTAATCCACCCTATGCCTGTAATCAATAATTTACCACATGCATGTCCTCCACAGCACACTGATAATCCACCCTTCCCTAACAGGCCCCATTTTTTAAGAGCAGAGATAACTCACAGCTAATTAAAAATATCCAAATAAATGAGGCCCTTCTGGGGGATATCTCAGATCCAAACCATAATACCACTCACTATGGTAAAAGGAGTCGTGTTACCTGAGTCCTTTGGAATTTAAAGTTACATGGGAAAGCAGTGTCAAAATGAAGTTTTCAGAGGCTTTTGAAGTTCCAGTAGAGTCTATAATATTTTCAGCTAGAGTGGTTGTCTTAGTTACTTTTTCATTGCTGTGACTCAATACCCGACACCCATAAACTCAGGAAAGGAAAGGTTTGTTTTAGCTCACAGTCTCGAAGGTCACAGTCCATTCAGGGGCGGCCGGCAACAATCGAAGTACATGGCAGAGAGAGAGGTGGAGGCAGCTTCCCCCGACAAACAAGAAGCCAAGCTGAGGCTAGTTGAAACTAGTCCCAGTCCTCCAGGAAGGCAGGTGCAGCTTATGTATCCTTTCAGGTCTCCGCCCAGTAACCAGTCCCTCCTGCATCCAGGTGTGGCCACTACACACCGGTAATCCTAACTTAACTGCAATGCACTCCTCCAGACCAGACCCCAATCCACCAACACCATGGTTCCATTAAAATACATGAGACTTTTGGGCAACACTCCAGATCCTAACCACAACAGTGGTGAACCTCTGTAAGTCACCGAAATTTACACCAGACAGCGTCGTCGTGGAAGTCAGATGTTCCATCCTGTGTTTCTCACCCCCCATAATGAGGAGATGCCTGATCAAAAGCTGCCAAAACTGGGGCACTGACACCATCTGGCCCTGTACCACACAGTAGGGGTGAAAGTTTCCTACTAGGATTTAAAGGTATCCTGCAGGAGAGAGAACAGAAACATACCTTCCTCCCCATGTCAACAATCCAACGGGCCATAGCCCTATGACCCCTGCGGCAGGTGACAATATAAAACCAGTGGCTTTGGTCTGACCTATGTAGGGACAAAGTGCTGCTCATTATTTGCTTATCCCCATAAACTATAATCTATAAAAAAGTAAACACTGCTCAGCATAATTGACCTAGTGGAGGAAGACTCTCTTCCTTACTAAACCCCATTTCAAAAGTTGCAATTTGAGAAGATGGTTTGCTCTTTCTACTATCGCCTGACCATTGGGTTGTGTGAGATTCTCAGAATATGTAAATTTTAAAGATTTATAAGGGAATGTTTTCATAGTTCGGTCCTAATTTTCTCCCCTGATTTCAAGAAAGGCATGTAAAAGTTCTCCTTCAGTCTGTCCACCATACCTAAAGTGCCTTTAGATAAGTGGTTCAAATTCCATTTGTGGTGGGCCAAGAGGAGGTGGAGGTGGAGGACGATACATTGAGATGGGTGGAACAGAACCCTCTGGTCTTTACCAGGGTGTAGGCCTATCTTGTTTGAATAGATCAGAAAGACAACAGCTTTCACCACCAAACCTAGACAACAAACAAAACCCACGCAGTCCCAAAAATTTTCCGGGGATACCAAGGCCACCATTCTCCAACATTCAGCCAGAAGTTTTTTCTACAGAGCGTTGCTCAATTACATTATATTCTGCTGCCTTTAAATGACCTCATTAGCTATAATTTGTATTGCTTTTTTCTAGACAATGTATTGGTCAGATAAAATGGAAGCAGATAAAATATACAATTTAAAGAGAGAAAACAGTAACCTTTGGATGAAAAGAATCCAACTTTGATCGAACTGTAGACACTTTGGGCTAATCCATAGCTGATCCATGGTCTCTTGTGTCAGGATGAATCTCAGATATCCTTTTTTATCTTTACTAGGCTTTACGAGGTCAGTCTCTGCACCAGTTTCCTCATACAGGCCACCATCTGCCCCTTTACAAAGCTGGTCAAAGATGCAGAGATTACTAAGAGTCCAGTTTCGTGCGATAAAGGGAGCCCAAGGGACTGAACTGAGACTAAGTTTCCTCAAGAAGGGAGAAGAAACAAGGCGTAGACCCAAATTGAAATTCCTCTCTAATTTATTAGGAACAGAATTACAGAAGGGAAAAAATCATGTTGGGCTACAAATCACATTTTGGGCAACAAACCATGTGAGATATTATTGAAACCGGCCATGTGACAGTCTCATGTTGATCCTAAACAACGTGTACATGAGTCAAGACAACTGTTCGGGATTAGGTTTGTGAAACTCTATTCTTATAACCTATACATAGATCGAGTAAACCATCAGGTGTTCAGGGTGAAATGTGGAATGGTATAGTTGTTCTCTATCAATTTGGGCAAGAATAATATCACTGCTTTCAAGATGTGCTTATTTCCAGCACATACCATTCTTCCCTCCATGAACCCATGACCTTTGTTTTAGGGTTCTTGCCTTGGTGCATACCCCTGATGACTTATCTTTGAACTCATTCCACTTTTTGTATTAAGGACTAGAGTGCATCAGAAACACAGAGAGATAATGTAAGTCTCTAAGCTTGCTTATTACCTCCAGCCATCTTCAATTTTATTCACCCTTCTTGTGGAAAAGAACCTGCGTGCTGACCTCCTTTGACCAGCATCTGCGTATTCTGTCGCTGAGATGACTGGAGGTAGGTGTGTTGGTTATGGATTCAGCAGAAGTAAATCTAGGGAAATCATTAATCTGTTAAAAATATAATAATCTAATATCTTAGTTACTCATTGCTAGGACAAAATGCATGACACCCACAACTTAGAGAGGAAAGGTGCATCTGGCTTACAGTTCTAGAAGCTCTCACACAGTTTGTTCATGGAAAAAGCAAGAGAGCTGCTCACAGCATTACAAAGAGAAGCCATGTGAAGCAGGAGCACTCTGATGTCTACAGGATTCGGCAAGGCTGCAGCTTTCCCAGGAAGAAGCTCTGTTTTTTTCTTTCTTCCTCTATTTAGATCAGGCTGCCAATTGGAACCCTCCACACAGGGTGGGTGCCCCCTCCTCACTTTCTGGCCTATAAGTCAATAACACTCACCTAAAAGCTCTTTCCTGGGCACCCCCACTCCATCTCAACAAGTTGACACGATTCCCCTAGGTCAATTCCCAAGCATCCTCCACCTCCAGCCAGGCCCCTCTTCCAAACATCATACAGTTCCTAACACATGAGGGTTTGGGGGAACACTCCAGAACCAAACCATAGTATCTAAATATTAAAATTATGTTTTTCCATGCTGGATACAATTTTCTCCCTGCCGTAGTCCAGCCTTCAATGTTGGGGGCTTTGAGGTGTCACACCATCTGGCTATCTAATGTTTGACTGGCACATATTTGCTGTCAAATCTGGCTGGGATATAAGCAAAGCAAGCCTGAGATTTGTGTCTAAAGAGGTATCACTAAAGATTTTGAGGTCTAATCAAAAGCAAGACAAAGTCAAAAGATATCTAACTAGCAGGGATTTTTGCTTTTTGTGCTTTTGGGCAACCATTCCTAATAATTGTTCTTTTTTTAAAAAAACCCTACAGCTCTGCCTATTTTGGTAGAGTAGACATACTAGTGAGTATTAGATTTCAAAATTCCCTTTCCTCATTCTCTGAATGCATTTCCTTCTCTTCTGAAAACAATGTTAATTATCCGTCTGCAATCTTATCCGTAGTGACTGATGATGATGGTCAGTCACATCATGTTCCATATTGTAAGGAATGTGACAGATAACTAGAATCAGAGTTATGACTTCTATTTGCCAAACTAGAGCAATACCAGAGATTTACAAAGAATAATTATTAGGCTAAGTTTTATGTAGATTCCATTGCTAAGTCTATTTTTGTATGCTATAACTAGCGCCTAAAAACATTAGAACTTAAAAAAATGTTCCAAAGCCTAGAAGCATATATAAAATGCCTAAAAAGAACAAAGCAAATCCATTCTGCACAATGTATTTCAAACAATAAATTTAGTTACCAAGTTAATTAAAGAAAGCCGGTTTGTTTGCGGAACACAGTTTTGTAAGAAAGTTTCTTTAGCATAAATGCAGAGTTTCCTTTTGTGTGAACTTATGTGAATTGTCACTTGGGAGAAAGTACATCTCTTACTTTAGGTACGACCAAGAGTGAAGTTTTAGTAACAACCTTAGATTTTTCTTTAGATATATGCAGCGAACCTGCAAAATTTTTAAATATAGTGTAAAAGAATAAATGTCTATTTTCCCAACTAAGAACAGACGTCTTCATAATAAACTAAGACTGCCCCATTGATCAAGAATGTCACTCTTGCCAGTTAAATTGCCAGAAGCCATATATAAGGTAGCAACTTATCAAAACATTTATAGCATAGTCTTAACTGTGTTATACTAGAAATTTATATTTTAAAAAATAAGGCATATCAAATATAGTGATAACTTATATAAACAATTAATTATAAAGCAAACTTTAAAAAAATCCCAAGTAAATATTAACTTAAGACCTAATCTTCTAAAAACTTTCAAGACCTAAAGACAGTAAAGAACAAAAGCAATTATTTTGACAAAAATAATTTTCTAAAGTTATCCCTGTTTTCAGTTTTACCAAGGATTTATTGATAAACATAAACGTCCTGACACTAACTTTGTGTATTGTAATTTAAGTTTCTGCATTTAAACATTGTTTTTAGAGTGGACTATCATTGAAGAAAAAATGCTTCACCTAAAATATATACTAGAATATATTACCACCTTAGAACAAAATCAACTTTTGGATCAATTGAAAAATGATGCCATTCCACATAAAGGTTGCTAAGTGTTATAAAAACAATGATATTGCTTTTATGAGTGTCCCAAACTGCAAGTGTCATATATGGATGTAAGTAGCATACGTCCAGAAAGTGGACACATAAAAATCGGAAGATGAGGAAAGCCTAAAATCTTTGTTTCTAAACATTGCAAGGGCGCTGCAAAAAAAGCCACTTTTAAAGTACTTAATTTAATCAAAAACTATATGGTAAAGTAAGAGCAGCTTATTTATTATAGAGAAGCAAGCAACCCCGTTTAGTATGTCTTAAAACTATTAACATTAGTCATATAAACAAAATCATTCGCAAACTGGGTAAGTCATACAACAAAAAGTTCTAAGATTTTTTAAACTGTTACCGAAATGTTCCATGAGTTATCCTAATACAAATAATGACTTTAGGGTATCTTAAAAAGAAAAATAAATGCAATTCTCAGCCATCTTAAAGCTAATTTAGAGCTCATTTTTCAACATATTGATCTGTACAGAAATGTTCCCATTATTTGATACTTATTGTCTATCTAGTGTAGTTATTTTCAAACTTATTAAAGAATCAGATATTGTTTGATCTCATATTTACTGTTACACATACACAAATAGCTCAACAATCTATGGGATTTAACAGATCTCACTCAACACATTATTATTTATAGACTTTGATAATCAAAGAATACATTGTTTATATTTTACAAATACCTTAAGTATATTAACTTCATTGTAATCAACTCAGATGTTTTACATATATATCCTTGCAATTTTCTTAACAGATTTTTCTGTATTGCTCCCCCCTCCCCCGAAAAACCTTAATATGGCTGATAATCGTAAGTCAACATCTGAAACCATTTCTTTTGTAAAGGAGCAAAATCTCTGAACAGTTGTAGTTCAGACCTGGAAATTGCATCTGCACACACTGAAAGAGAGTCTTTTGGGGGAGTTTTGATCTTGAGTTTTTACATTAACCATCATAAAGTAGGTACCCACTGGCAACAGAAGACTTAAAACGCATTGCAGTAGAACTTCTCTGTGAAAGCAATGTTGCTCACCTAGTACCAAGAGTCGTAAGACAATATTACAACCCTGACAAATACTACACAAGATAACAGGTGGTCTTGCTGTAAGACCTTTTATTTTTTCAATGAGCCCAGACACACTTTTTAAAAGTTGCTGTACATAGAGCATCTCATCTAAAGCCAAAAGGATTTCTGTGAAACTGAAGGAAATAGTTTTGTCAAATTGCAACTTTAAACATGGAGTTTTAGATGCAATGCCAATAATCACAAATATTTTACAAGGTGTTACATGATCTGAACATCAGATATTCCCTAGATACTCAGATTTTCTGCCTAGACTCCTTTACCATATCCTCAACCACTTATAAAAACTCCCTCACATTGGTGGTTTAATTCCTCTTTTAGAAATTCAGCCACTTTGCCCACTCACCAATGTTCTGTGATCTAAATGAACTCTTACCTTTACTCATTTGTGCCTATATAATTTTGTTTTACCAAGCACGCCTTTGTCCCTCCATACACCATCCTACATGACACTCAATAGTCTCTTTTTTTTTCTGTCATGTCACCAAGGGAGGCCTTTTCTAAATAATAAGGATGCCTATAAGTGAACTCACTTGAACAACTGCAAAAGGTATTTCAATAGCTTTGGAACTTTAAAATAAAAGCTGGGCTTGATGGTGCAGACCTGTAATTCCAGCACTTTAGGAAGCTGACATGAGAGGAAGTTTGAGCCCAGTCACTGCGTTACAGAAAACTAGGGAGATCCTGTCAAAACAAAACTAAAAAATGGGCTGACGATGTACCTCAGTGTGTAGGCCACAGTCTTGGTATCCAATATCACAAATAATAATCAAAATATAAAGTAGCAAACTTCCGGAAGGTCTAGAAAGATTCACAGATTGCAGAAGAATATATTTGTCCCACATCAAGAAAGCATGGGCCCAAATTTTCAGAAAAATAGGATGAAATGTGGCGGGAACAAATATACACTGGCCTAAGTCAATTCATAAAGCAATATTCTGATTCTTTTTCATGGACTTAGTAAAGAAGCTCTTTATTAGATGTTGTCTGATAAGCAGAAATTTTTCAGTTAGTCCCACTTTACTACTATAGTAAGCCCTAGAGGAAATCATTAGCTCACTTGAATCCTGCTGAGTAGCAAAGTAGAAGCTGCTATTCTCTGTGACACTCTCTTTCTAAAGAAATTAGTACTGAGGGCCTTCTAAAACCAGTCCTGAAATGTACACAATAATGCCGTACATAATCAATGATAGGGATTAGAAACAGGCAGAATCCTGAATCATTACTTGTTACTCCGGAAAAATACTGCCTCTTAAGTATGCTAATACAGATTGTCCCTGCAAATTTTCTCAAAATAAATAAATAAATAAAAGCCCTTAAGGTTAAATAAACTATCCCAATAGAGTGCTATATGAATCAATATACAGAATTTTCCAATGTCTAACTGACTCTGATTCCCAAAAGTTCCTGAGGCCATAATTAACTCAAAATTTTTCTTTTTTTCTTTTTTCTTTTATTTCTTTTCTTTTCTTTTCTTTCTTTCTTTCTTTTTTTTTTGTTGTTATTGTTGAGACAAAGTCTCACTCTCTAGTCCAGGCTGATCCTGAACTCACTGTGTAGCCCAGACTCACCTCTAACTCATGGCAGTCCTCATGCCTCAGCCTCCCTAGTGCCAGGATTATTAAAGGAATGCATTACCATGCCCAATTTATTAATTAAATTTTCTTAATGTTCTTTAGTTCAACTTATAATCTCCATTAAACCACAAGTACTTTTTGGGAAGTCAAAAATCTGAAGTATTATTCTGATAAAATAGCACCAGTAGAATTCATGTTAACAGTTATAAAGACATTTTGTCATATAAACATTTGTGTAAATCATGTAGAATAAATGGCACATGAGTTTATACCTCCTCCTCCTCCTCCTCCTCCTCCTCCTTCTTCTTCTTCTTCTTCTTCTTCTTCTTCTTCTTCTTCTTCTTCTTCTTCTTCTTCTTTTTGAGACAGGATCTTTCTCTGTAGTCCAGGCTCGTCCTGAACTCACTATGGAGCCCAGGCTGGCCTCGGACTCACTGCAATCCTCCTGCCTCAGCCTTCCAAGTGCTGGGATCACAGGCATACACCACCACACCTGGTTTATGTGGTGCTGGTACTGGGGAATCAAACTCAGGTACTTAGCACTTGACTTAGTGCTTGCTAGGCAAGCATTTTAAACACTGAGCTAATCCTCCAGCTCCTATACCTTCTTAATTAATGAATAATACTATTTTTAGTTAAATTGGTATCACTCATAGGATGGCAAGGCATATCTTCACACACAGACATACCATATAATACACATATGCACACCAATATAAGTAAAACAAGAACTTACATAAAATAAAAACTCAGGTTTGTCATTTACCGACTTCTAAAAGTTGCACTTGTGAAGTCCATGTGCTGCTAGCTCCTATGCTGAACATTTCAGTCATTCCCATACACACAGCTTAACTTTCTGTGTGTGACCTTAGCCTACTGAGAGCTGCTCCCTAATTCTCCCTCAGCCACAGTAACTTGACTTCTCCAGCCCTAATATAATGACTTTGCTGGCCTAGACAGTTGGCCAATTGATTATGACAGCTGTGATCCCCAGCAGGGACATGTCTCCCTTAGCCCATAGCCCACACTACCTAAAAGCTGTATTTACCTCATAATCACTCCTTTTTCTTATCCCCTGAACCCCTTTCTATGCCCTTATCCTATATGCCTTTTCGGATCCCCGTTGTTCCCTTATGCCTTATTCCTGGTCTCGTGCCTGGACCTAACAGTAATGGTGCACAGAAACCAGGAGGTGGCTGCTTTATTGGCCACACTTTCCTCCAGGGCCTGTCCCCAGTCTGACCTCCTCTGCCTCCATCGCTGGCATTTTGCCTCCAGCTCATACACAACCTCTTCCCATTCACCATACCCAGGTAGTGGTCTTGCTATTGTCAGGGATCCATCTGGTGAGACTGAAAACCCTAGTGCTAAGGCCTAACCTCTGGCCACTGGGCCTGGGGAGGAAGTAAAATCATTGGATATGGCCTTTTACATTCCCTCACATTAAGTGTCATTTCCTTTGAGGAAAGCAATGCCTTTCCCCAAGGGTGAGGCGCTTCTCTCAATGTGGCACCCTCTCAGGTAACCAAGACAATGGACAGTTCTCTGTCCCCCAACTCTGGTCACTGAGCCTGGATCACAGCTCTCTTTGGGGTCCTTCTAGCCAGAACAATAATCCAAAAACTGCAAAGATGTTTCCTTTATTGAGGCCTTTTTGGCCCTTCATTCTGACCCTCTTTGTGCTCCAAACCTTAATCCCTTCAACATAGAAACGGTTGCCAAAATCTCTGATCCCAACTCTTCAAAACCCAGACCTGGCAGAACAACTTTCTCCCCTCTGCAACTTCTCTTACCGTGACTGCCTGCTTGGGCACACTCCAAGGACTCCTAGTGATCCCCCAGCTGAAAAGCCTCCTATATCCTCTCCTGCAAAAATCTTTACTCTGACTTCTCTCTCTCTACATCCTCTCCAGCGGGCTCTTTGACTTCCCTTGTCTCCTCTCCAAACTCTTCAGTTCCTCTTCCCTCTCTCATCTGAGTAACAAGCCTGTTTTAACTACCCTCCCTCCTTATCCAAATGTACTGTCTCCTGCACATACCCACACCACCATGCCCCTCAACCTTTAGCCCCCAGTGCTTTTACATTGCCACCATAGGCCTCATCCCCTCCTCCTTCCTCTACATCTTCCCCAACCTCATGGTCATAGACCCCCTCCCTGCCCCTTTCTCCTACTGTGGTGGTTTGGATCTGGAGTGTCCCCCAAAATCTTTACTTTCCTATGGATACTGTGTAGGGTTGGGAGGTAGGGCCTGGCTGGAGAGGCGCGGATGCAGAGGACAACTTGGAGGGGCTTGTGCTTGTTCCACCTTACCTCCCAGTCTCTCTCTGTGCCACCTTGTTGTGAGGATCTCTGTCTGCAGAGCAGCTATATCTCTAGCTGTGGCTCCACCATGTGATTCCATCATTTTCAGCCACCCGCTGGTAAATGGACTGAGACCTTCTGAAACTGTAAGCTACAATAAATCTTTCCTCCCTAAGTTGTGATGCCAGGTATTGAGTTACAGTGATGAAAAAGTAACTAAGACAGCTACTTTTGTTGTCTTCCCCCCCTCTTCCACCTCTTGTTCTCAGACTCACCAACTTCCTTCTGTCCCCAAATCCCAGCCAGCTTCTGCCACCACATCTGGCCTCTAGTCTCCTCTCCATACCCATAGTCCCTTCTCCCTTTCTGTTGCTGCCACATATGTCATGCGAAATGTTTTCGCTGACTAATTTTTTTGAACTTCAAATTCTGACACTGATGTCCTTAATAATGTCTCTTTCAGGTACCCTCAAACCTTAACTCGGCCTCTAGTATCTCTTCTACCACATAACCCTCTTTCAGTCTTTCTCTCTCTCTCTCTCTCAATGCATTTTCTACCCCTGACTCTCATAAGAGATCCAATATTTTTGTTTAGCTAATTAGTCTGAGATATTTCTTACAGTTCCTTTTTCTGCTTGCTGCTAAGTGTCATTCGATATCAGCTTTAGCTAAAACAGAACATCTTCATTCTTCTTTCTGCTTTTTACTGATACTGTCCAAGGTCACTTGCTAATAAAAATCTGAATTAACTGAAATCAGAGGAAAAAACAGTATTACAGGAACATTTTGAAATCCCAATAGCCACCAGCCTTATGACAAAATGTAAAAAGGCCAACAACAAACAAAATTGAAGATGTTTTGAAAAAAAGGGATAAATGGAAAAAAATGTATTTCAAGTAAAAAAGGAATTGTATGGTAAAATTTTTGTCCTAGCCTGAACAAAAGAATGGTAAGTACACTTAGATTTTCCAAGTAAGTCGTAGACATGTTTGTGAAAGCTGTAGGCAGGTTGGTGGAAAAAGTCCTTGAAGCATGTTAATTTCGTTTTACTCTTCTGAGGGTTGTAACTTAAGGTCTCTTTCTTTTACTGTTTTTGATGTTGAAAGTTCTACCAGTGGTCTAGCTTATAAACTGGGCTTTCACTATCTTAAGGTCCAGCCTGGCTGGAAAGCAAGGCAACTTTTCAACTTTGTAAGGCTCTAACTTAGCTAGAAAACAAGCCAATGTTCAAAAAGTCTTTTTATATCCACATTTTCAAACCTCCTAGTTTTATCCTGCACTTCAGGTTTACCTATGGTCCTCTTCCCTCATCTGTGTGTTTAAAGTCTCACTTCAGACCCCCAGCAACCCCTCAATTGATTTCAGATCTTAATCCACCTGGCAGGCTATGCCTCCCTGCTCACTCTACACCATAAAAATCAAAGCTGATTATAGCCACAGAAGTTTTTCGTCATCTAGGGTCTGATTTTTCTCTGAAACATTTACAATCCAATTCATGGAGAAGACTCTGACGTGCATGAACAGTGGACTCCATGTCAACAGAGCTTAAGTGCTACTTCCTTTCGAATCTCTGTTGCTTTGACATGGCTACAAAGGCTGAAACACTGATCCAAAATAACCAAAAACTCCTCCCCACTGTGAGACAAGCAACTGGGATGGCATTCCAACAAGAGACAGTAAGACATTGAGAGATCAGTGATATCTTCAGAAAATCTTCTAATAAAAACAAGAAGGGATACATGAGACCTATTAAAACAAAATTGGAGTCACTCATGTCAGTCTCACCTAAAGATAGAACCAAGGTCTTATAAGCATTAGTTTTTATGCAAAACTGCTTGACAATAATTTTCATGAAGTGCTCTGCCAGAATTGTTTATCCTGAGTCATTGTAAAAATTGTCTAACAGACCTGCTAATGTTCAGTTCTTAAAATGTTCACAGGTAAAAAATGATCCATGGCCTAAATAAAAAAGGGCCTCCTGCTTAATATTATACTCGTTACGTCTGCTCAGTTTCCTGGTTGAGTTTATTTCTTTCAGGTTCCAAAAATTCATCCTATGTGAGGGTTGAAATAGGCTTCCAGGACCTTTCTAAGAAAATGTATTGGTGTTTCACTCTGTTTACAAGCATCAAATAGAAATATCCAACTGGTTCTATTGGATCTCTATAAGATGGCTACTCCTACTGCTTGAGGCCTGTTGCTCCTCACTTGTGTTCCAATGGCGATTTCTTATGTCTTAAAGCTCCTAAATCAACATTCAAGCATTCAACCCCTCTTGCATCACCGAGACGGTGCTGGTCCAGCACCTACAACCTTAGTATCCTACTGACCACAATCCTGACTCCCAATTCCCACTTAGGACTGTGTCCCATTTCGTCATGAAGCACTAATCCAAGGAGATGACTCATGATTATCATACCTTATAATAAGGATTTGGGAATGTGGGATTCCTGGGCTATAACTCCTGAGCTGAATATCTCAATCATTCCTGATCACGTAGCTTAGCATTCTTCGTATGGTCTTGTCTTCAGAAAGCTATTTCCTCATTCTCTCCCAGCCACAGTAACCGAACTTCCCCAGCCCCACGATAACTATACTTTGCTAACTTTGGCAGTTGGTCAACTGATGATACCTGTGATCTCCACTAGAGACTGTCTTTCTTAGCATGTAGCCCACCTGCCTCCTCTCCCAACCTATCAGGCAAGTCTGCTTTGTCCTCGTCTGCCCAACCTCCAACCCACACACCAGTAGAGCAGCACAATTCCCTACCCCCAAAGCTGTCTAAGTTACCTATGCTACATAAAATACTGTTCATGCCATAAAGACCTCTTTTTTATTATCCCTTTTTTCTTCTTTACCTCCTTCTTATGCCCTTATCCCTTATGCCTTTTTATATCTCCTTTGTGGCTTTACGGCTTTTTCCTTATGCCTCACACCCAACCTTATGCCTAGACCTGCTAGCCAGGCATAGGTCATGATGGTCTTATCCCTAGATGTGCTACCCAGTCATAGGATCATGGGGTAATAAACTTTCACTCCAAATTTTCTCACTGCTAATTATATTTTAAGTTCTGCTAGGGTACTTCGTTGACCAAGCACACTATTAGCATATTTTTTCCTTTTACATTCCGAAGCAAGACTTGATGTTGCTTGTATGTTTGAAGGTAGAACTTTGTAATTGTAGCAAGGTGATAAACTCATATCTTAAAAAAGTTTAAGGTTCTTTCAATCTGTTTCAAGTTTTCCTGACTCAATTTAAGGTAGATTTTCATCAATTTAAAAAGCTCTTAGATCAAAATTTAAGACTTTTTCATTGTGTAAAAATTTGGGCCTAACTGCTCAGAAGCTTACTCATCTTATTCTCATTCTGTTACTGACCACTTAAAGGTCGTTTCTCTAAGGCTCTTTTTCCTTATTGCCTGGCCAAGTCAATGGAGGCCAGTCATTACGGTAAATAAGAAAAGAAGTTGATTCAAATGTAACTTTGAGGAAGATGGCAAAGTTAAATTACTTAAATCATTCCTTTTTCTGGAAGAGGTGAACAAATGTCTTTCATACCACAGTGCAAAAGTAACTGATTGCTTTCAAACCAGCTTTTGAAATTCCAGTTTGCTGTGTAAGGTTTACAAATTGTTTCATGTGAAGTCCCAGATAGCTGCTGAACAGGACAAGTTGTTCAGTGCCTAGGGAGGGGAATCCTTAATTTAAAAGAAAGCTACTTTTTCCTCCAACTGATACCTTCATATATTTGTGCTTGGATTCCCTCTTTTGTTGCTCCTTTTTTTTTTCTTTCATTTTTAAGACAGGGTCTTGCTCTGTAGTCCACACTAGTCCTGAACTCACTGTAGAGCCCAGGCTGGCCTCAAACTCACAATGATCCTCCTGCATCAGCCCCCTGAGTTCTGGGATAACAGGTGTGCACCACCACACCTATCTATTGTATGGTTCTAGGTAATCAAACCCAGAAAGCACTTCCTGGGCAAGAACTCTAATCACTGTTGCTCCTTCTTCTTCAAGGTCCATACCCTGATTTTGATGGAAGGGAAAGGGTCCTTTCTTCATCCATAACATTACTTTGAAATTATGTGATTTCAATTTGAAATGCTAACCTGTCAATGTCTATACTATTGCTGGAAGCCATTAGTTTGGAACAAAGGAACAAGTTAAGAGCAATGGTTCCCACCGAGAATAATACAAAAAGAAGCCAAGTGGACACATTTGTCCATTTTCCTAGTAAACAGCAAAAAAAGCAGGCATGGTTATTATTCTGACTAAAGTTATTCCAGAGAATTTTAAGAAAACTTGTATAAAAGCAGTAAATTTTCAATTATACCAGCTATATTGAACCACAGTAAAATTCCCTTGGCTACACTACATGAAGCTATAACCTCTCTGGGGAAATACGAAGTTGCACAAGAAATTTTATTTTAGAGCAAATCACAAAGGAGTTCTCTAAATACATCCCAATGGATCTAACCTCCTAATATTCTCTTAATTTAAAGTTGGTTGTAAGAGAAACACTTCTGAATGGCTCAACGCTCAAATGGCTCCCATGAAGCAACAAAGACAAGACAAAGAAAAAGAGAGAGAGAGAGAGAGAGAGAGAGAGAGAGAGAGAGAGAGAGAGAGAGAGAGAAAGAAAGAAAGAAAGAAAGAAAGAAAGAAAGAAAGAAAGAGCCAAGTTCTACTTAGGACAGATTTAAATTTCAACTGAATACTACCTTAGAGGGTGTTTCCTTACCCCGAAATGAACAGCTCCTTGACAACCTAAGTGCACAGTTGGGCCTTAAAGAGGAGACATCTTTCTGTCTCACGTTCATGTGGTAGAGAACACTGAGCTCCAATAGCCTCTTTATCATAAATTTCTAATTACACTCTGTATGAAGCTTCTGGATGGCACTGAAAGCATGCTGTCCAATCCTAGAATAAAAGTAATTATTAAAAGTGAAATATAAAACTGTCTAAAACAAATGAGTACTCCAAGTCAACAACAACAACAGCAAAACAAATGCCTGCAAATTTTGTCTACCTCTTAAATTCTTTACACCTATCAGTGCTTTAAAATGGCCCTCTGTATGTCCAAATGGCCCAAAACAGTTAAGTCAAGAGGCACTACTCAGCCAATCAATGCCCCAAAGGACATGCAGTGGATCCGAATGACTTCACACAGGGAAGATGCTTATCTTTCCCAAGTACTATAGCTGAAGAACCTAAGACAATGTCCAGATGGTGGTGACAGTACATCCCTGGACTGTACTTGCCAGTGAAAAAGCAGATAAAGCCCATCTGATCCCCAAGTAACTTTTCCTTTAACCAGCAAGAGGAATTATACATAGCTGATGCCATGGACAAGAATGAAGGGAAAATTCAAAGCATTGCCTGCCTCTCCTGGAATGACCCTGTAGTCATGACCATAGGTTCAGCTAGACACAAGCAGTTACTTGTTTTCTCCAAGTGCTTTAACCTTGCCAGGGCAAAATTGGGAGATGAACAACTGTGAGGAGCAAGGACTCACCTCCTGGTTGGCTTGTCAAAACTGTTACTGGCCACGTAGACCATATACTCAGGTTCTTTGGTTCAGTGAAGACCAAATCAAAGAAGGTCATTTATTTTGGTAAAATGAAAAATAATTTATTCAAACCTAGCTCTGAGGAGACTGAGGGGTCCATTTGTTCCAAATCACCACTTCCCTGTGTATAGGTGTAGCAAAGACCGTACAGTAAGGAACACAGTGTCTGTTTTTTGCCTATGTCTATAGATTTAGAAACTCTAAACCATTAACACCTCAAGTACTATTTGTCTCTTTTTATTAACATTATTTCTAGGCTCCAATTGTATTTGTTTTGGGCCAAAATTCTACGTCTATAAACCGGGAGTATGAGCTAAATCCAGTGTATGATCTGATTTTTTTTTGTAAATGAAGTTCTATGAGAACAAAGATGTAAATATTAGCCTTTATTGTTTATAACCAATTTTACTCTATTACAACAGAGTTAAGATGTTGAAACTAAGTTACCATCTTAACTGAGAATTAGTATTTGAAAGTCATAAAATGTTTATTCTATGGCCCAATGCACTAAAAGGACTTCAAGCAGAGTTTCAATCCACGTGAGAGTATCTCGGTATCCAGGGCTTGACTCATTTTTCTCCTTCTATTGTCATTTTTGTTATTGTTTTATTTAAGAATTATGTAATAGAATGAATTTTCATTAGTGTATGTTTACAATATGAAATAGTTACACTGATATTGGTGAACCAGTACATACAGGTAAAATATCTTGACTATTTTGATCTTTTAATCCCTTTTTCCTCCCTGTCGTAGTTTGGATCTGGAGTGTCCCAAAAGGCCTCATGTTCCTAGGGATACTGTGTAGGGTTGGGAGGTGGAGCTGGCTGGAAGGGGCATGGGCTTGGCCTTGAGGGGCATGTGCTGGTTCTGCCCTTCCTCTCTCTCTCTCTCTCTCTCTCTCTCTCTCTCTCTCTCTCTCTGTACCACCATGCTGTGAGGATCTCTGCCGCTGGAGCTCTGGTTCTGGCCCTGCCCCAGTCCAGTCCCACCATGTGCTTCCACCATTTTCCAGCCACCCCCCTATGCATAGACTGAGACCTTCTGAAACTGTAAGCTACAATGAATTTTTCCTCCTTAAGTTGTAGATGTTGGGTACTGAGTCACAGCGACAAGAAAGTAGCTAAGACACTGATCCCTTTCCCTGTCTCTAAAATGTATGCCTTTATATTTTCTATTATCTCTCCTTTTCTTGACCTGATATTTGTCCATCAATAAGACTTGATTTGACTTATATAACTATCACTACCCTATATCAGTGAGTTGTCCTTAAAAGTGTTTCTGATTAATGCTAAAATTTATCTCCAACAATCTCATGCACGTCTGCTTTTATTTAGTATAGTTTTAATTATTTGCATGACAAGAGATCTAAAGTCAGTGACAAGTATTGCCATTAAAATGGCAAATATTGAGAAGTTATGTAAGTTTACAGTAGAATAATTAATTGGTCAGCATTACAATAAAAGAAATTACAAAAGCAGCTTTATTTGTATTATGATTCACAGTTATGATACATCAAAAATGTTTCCTTCTATGTATACAGAAATTCAGTTGTATATTCACTTTTCCTGAGTTCATACCTGTATTTTAAGATTAAAATTATATAGGTTAACTAAGTTAACCAGGGGATAAAATTTTATATGAACTATTTTTTGATTCAATTTGTTGGACCTATCAGAAGCTGAAACAGTATCCATTTTCTCTCCTTTATCTAATTATGTATTGCATGCAGAAATACTCATGAACCTTATCTTACTCATTTGAAATAATTAGAAATCTGAATGAGAATTTTCCTCAAAATTCAGCCTCAATCCAGGTGCATATCACCTGTTTTGGATAATTGATTTTTTATTTTTTCGAAAGCACACACAGCTGTAGTTAAATTATGTCATCTTTATTCTTGATTAAAATTTTCAGGAAGATGCTGCAAACATCTGACCTAATCAGGACAAAAATGTGATTCAACATGAAGAAATCACGTCCAGAGTGCATTTTTAAAAATTTCTCTTTATGTGTTATTTGTTTACCTGGATTTGGATGTGACATGGCACTGGAAATCCAATGTAGAGTGGGATCTTAGTTCTAAGAGTTTGAAAAAGCACAGCTTGCTTTGTACAATTTCTTTTAACATGGAGAACCCAACATTTTAAAATTGAATTCTAAATATATATGAGGAAAATACTAAAATATGCTAAAGAATGAGTTGCGCTTGCTTTTACTTCTACATGCTAATTTCATTAATATAAATTTGAAACCTGGTAAGTTTTATTAAATTATTAGAAATATGAATGCACTATGTACATATGCACACATGCGCATGCACACACACAAACACACACACACACACACTCACACCTCATCAAGTATAAAAAAATCCCTACCATAAAAACCATGGACATTTGAAAGTCTAGAAGGCTGATTCAAGATGGAATTTTTTTTTGAAGTTCATGTTAGAACACAGATCAGACTGCTCATCTCTGCTCCTCACTAGTAACATGAGGTAAGTAATTTAGTCTCTATTCTTGGTTTTCTCATCTGTAAAATTACAATATATAATAGTCTTCAAAGGGCTTTGTCAAGAATTCTCATGAGACAGCTTCAGTACAGTGTTTAAGACAGAGCTTGGCACATCATTGTTAGTCTAGTGGATAGGATACATATTTTAATATCTAATTTTTATAATTAAACTGTTATTAATTTTATTTATTTTGTTGTAGTTACTAATGCATATTAATTGTAAAATTTCATTCATTTCACGGTGGCACATTATTGTTTCCTGACAATACATTTATTTATCCTGACAACTTTGCATGTGGTTCTCTATGATCAGGCTGAAAACTCCTCGGCACCCTTGTTTCACCAATCCCTTTAATTCAAGCTCGTGTTGACCTCTCATACTTCAGGCACTATTTCAGGTTTTCTTGACACAATTAAAAATAATGCTTTTAAAAAATTAAATCTCAGCATTCAGACATGTTGACAACTTCATCTTTTTCTAGAATTTTCAATATCTTGTTTCTGCTACACACCTTTGTAATATACTGCTTTGACACTGAGACACTGTTGTTTTTCAGCGGATATGTTATCTCATTACTTTTTTTTTTTTGAGACAGGGTCTCACTCTGCGGTCTAGGCCGGTCCTGACCTCACTCCGGAGCCCAGGCTGGCCTATGAACTCAAGGCAATCCTCCCGTTTCAGCCTCCCGAGTGCTGGGATTACAGGCATCCAATACCACACCCAGTTTGTGTGGTGCTGGGGAATAGAACTAGGGTACTCAGCGCTCGCTAGGCAGGCCCTTTAACTGCTGAGGCATTCCTCCAGTCCATCTCATTGCTTTCTTTGAAAAGCATACTTTGCAAAGCATCAGACTTATTCCTAGGGCAGTATGAGGATGAGGATGGTGGGCGCAGTTCATACTGAGTGAATTTAATAAGAAACTGTGCTAGAAAACTTTGAAACAATGATTAGCTCATTTACAGTTGGCTTGCTTTTCTATTATCATTTTGTACCAACACATTCTTAAAAGTTTCAGGGGTAAGATAGTTTTCCCTAAACAAAACTTTTGTTGACGTAAGTGCTTAACAATCGCAACAGCTGATGCTGGTTTTTGATAAAATGTAAGTGCTCATTTAAAACAATAGATTTCTTTAGAGGTAGCTAGATGGTGATTTGAATGAGGCCAGAAGTTGGGGGACCTGTTTGAGTTGGGCAGATTGCCAAAGGTTTGGCTGGTTATCGAGGGTGTGGCCTGGAATCATATGCTCTTGCCCAGATTTTCCCCCAAGACCTGATCCTTCCTCTTCCAGTGTCATGAGCAGCTGTTTTCCACAAGACCCTTTCCACCGTTGCCAGCTGCCCATAAATAGACCAAGACCGCATGAAATTTTGAGCTAAAATAAAGATTTCCCCCATTAAGCTCTTGATGTTAGGTATTGTGCAGCAGCAGCAAAAAAAAAGAAAAGAAAGAAAAGAAAAGAAAAGAAAAAAGAAAAAAGCGACTAAGACAGGAAAACACAAAGAAATAGAAAAAAAGGAAGACCAAAGTTCAGCAGAGTAGACATTAAAGAAATACCGTATCTCTAAATCAAGCACATCAGATGCAAACTCCAAGGGGCTTGGGCAGCCTTGCCCCTACAATATTGTCACATACAAACTTTGGCTCCATTCATGACCTGAGTCTTTTCCCAGCAGCCTTTTCATATTTCTGGCATTGCCAACCCCATGAGAACTCCACTGTACTTTCAGCCTCACTCTTAGAGTCTCATGTGTTGTCCTCTTGGGGGACACTGCCTAGCATCCGGATCCTCTTCTGAAATTTGAGCTGAGCTCTCCATAATCCCCTAACTTTGGCATTCTACATGCCTACAAAAGCATGAAAATGTAGATGATAGCTATATCTGCCACAAGGGGGAGCAGTAGCCAGGGCCCCCTACATCATGGCCGCAGTGTTCTCTGAGTGGATAAACGGCGAAACTGCTTGGAGATTCAATATTTTAGGCCCTGAATGAGTAGTGCTCCTTGGGATTCTTCTCAAGGCACAAATTTACACTTTTGAATCTTTGAGCTTGTGATGAGTGGGGCGATGTTGATTTCTGAAATGCCCTGAAAACATTTCTTATTATCATGATACAAGGTATTTGTAATCTTTTCGATGCTATGTTTTTCAGCAAGGATGCTTTCCTTTGCCACAACTTGCAGGTGCTTTCTTCCTGGTGAAACCAAATGCATTTCACATTACTTTTTGATCTAATATTTGGTCATGGTTTTCACTACAGAGTTGGGTGAAAGTAGCCACAGCCTAAATATAGGCTGTTTTGGATTTCCTCTGTCAGATTATCTAATCTTTCCACAATCTCAGTTTCAGGAAAAATCTCAAATAGACCATATGCAGACACACTATTTGCCAAAAAGTGACACATTGGAAGTTTATCCATAGTTTAATTGCTGCTAGAGCCCACTTTTCTATTTACTATGTCTTGAGCCAGTCCTTTAAAAATGCACTTTTATCAGAATTCTGTACCTCTGAACTCTGACTAGGATTTCTTTGCAAGCTTAGCTGGCAATATTTTAAGGTTTCTGTACCTACCATATTCAAATCTTTTCTTATCTGAATATCAGTTCCAAAGGTTTTTAACCCACATGATCACATACAATCACAGGAATGGTCCCACGGCTGGTACTGATTTATGTCTTAGTCAACATCACTGGGACTAACATCAACAATTTAAGAATTAGTGGTTTGTTTTATCTCATAATTTCAAAGGTCTCTGTCAATGCATGGTTGGCCAGATCCAGGGTAGAAAGGACCTTGCAAAGCACCACTGCTGCCCAGACACACACAGCAGAGCAGGGAAAGCAGCCAGGGCGGGAGATGCACCTTCCAAGAGACTGAGCCATCTCTCTAATCAGGTCCCACAACCTAATCGCATGTGAAGTCGCCAATGGTTGCAATTCACAGAATTAACTTATTTCCAGAAAAAGGTACAACAACACATCAAGAGGAAGGGGGAAGTTAACTGGAAAGAATATAATAGTACATATGTAATATAGAAAAGCAATAATTACCAAATAAATTTACTTACAATATCCAGTTTCCACAGAAAGGTACGGTGCTGAGCCAAAAATACAAAAAATAAATAAATAAATAAAAATCAGCTGGAGCCCCTGGCCGGTATCCTGGGCTAGGCTTTTCTCTCTGCAGGCAGTAAGTCTGTTTCTTACTCTCCAAATGTGCAGTTTTGTACCATGCTTCGCTCATGCAAGGAAAATGAACCGTTTACCTGATGGATGCTGTTTTGAATAACATTGTGTTTATTGCCCAAAAGTCCTTACCTACAGGTTAGAGGGCCACTTTGCCAAGGAGGCAAGATGTTAAGTTAAAAGAGGGTTGCCTAGAGGTCCCCCACCTAAAAGTCAGAGGGTTTATCTGCCACCACACCTTCCACACCTGGAAGACATGAAACACTGAAGTTGAATCCAGAAGGGCAGATTACTGGTATAAGACGTGAACTAGGAACATATATATATATATTCTTCTAGCTTTCTCTAGGACTGGACTGGGACTGGACTGGACTTTACTTGATGAAACTTGGCTTCCTGTTTGCGATATCATGAAGAGCTGCTTCTGTTGCATGAAAAGCACTAGAGAACAGGAAGAGGTAGAATTTGATTTATTAACATCACGGGAGAGTGACCAGCCAGCTGGGGCACAGACTCCTTTCCATCAGAGTCCAGCCCTGAACCAAATTTTTACAGTTTTTATAGTCAAAGGTCACAATATACATCAAACAAGATACAGCAGGTATATTTAGGACACTAGATATTGGGTGCAGCTGGGCCTGCTTACATCCTTGTTTCAACTTTGGTTTTGGATTCTTTGATACTTTCTTTTTGTCCCACTGTGGTTAGTGGGAGGTAGGTGCCCGGTGTCTTTGGCAAGCAAGTTAATTCCAGAAGCAAAAGGAAGCTGGTTAAAGGCCAAAGGAAGCTGGTTCACAACAGGGAAGACATTCTACTCTTTCACCTCCACCTCAGCCTCTGCCATGTACTGTTGCTGGCTGCTGCTGAGTTGATTGTGACCCTCTGAAGCCGTGAGCTGAAAGGATACTTCCTCCCCTAATTTGTGGATGTCAGGCATTTAGTCACAGTGACAAGAAAGTAACTAAGACCAGAATGAGAGGCTGGAGGAATGGTACAGTGGTTAAGCACTTGCCTTGTGAGCAGGAGGTCCTGAGTTCAATTCCCCAGAACCACACAAGCTGGACATGGTGGCACTTGCCTGTAATCCCCGAACTTGGAAGGCTGAGGAAAGAGGATTCCCACTATTGCCAGGCTGGGCTCCATAGTGAGTTCAGGACCAGCCTGGACTACCCAAGTGACACCATGTGTCAAAAAAACAAACAAACAAACAAACAAAAACTGACTACAGAATAGGAAAAAGAATTGCCATCTATTCTTCTGATGGAAGGCTAATAACTAAAATTATACAACGAGCGTAAAAGATTAGACACCTTACCCACAAAGACACAATCAAGAATGAGCCCACTAAGTCTTAGTGTATTCTTGCTTCAATAAACTTTGTTTCTGTCTCCCGTGTCAAGCATATGCACACCTGATTCGTTTTTTGTATCACCCAAGCATCAGCCCCATCACCTGCATCTCATGGCAACACACTCAGGTCCCACTTTCCAACAGTATATGAAATGAAATCACCAATGTATTTATCCACTAGGAGTGTAGTGCTTCCATAATGAAATCATCTCCCAAGCATTTGGGAATTTCGAGGAATATCCTATATTTAAATTATAACCCACTCTCCGCTTTCCTTTCTGTCTTGCTCTCTTGTTCCCTTGCTTTCTCTCTCTCTCTCTCTCTCTCTTCTCTCTTTTACTCTCTCCCTACCTTCTCTTCTCTCTCATGGCTGCCAGGCTTTCTAAAAAACTTCACAGTTGGGGGCTTTGAGTTTTTCCTTTTCTGCGTCCAGAAGCTTTAACTTCTTAGAAAATGAATGCTTACATACAAAAATGTCAAAAATACAAAGCACTTATTCCCTTTACACAGAAATCTAAAAAATATCAAGATATAAGCTCCAGGATGAGTTAATTCATTAGACATCTTCTCATGTTAGTGTACACTTTTTTCTGAGACAGATGAAATTAAAATTTATTCACCAGAAAGATAAAAATAAGAACAGACCAATGTGATTTCTGGAGCAAAGTTTCTCACACACCCAAGTGAGGGAAATCCAGACTTGAGACACAGTGAAAAGAACCAGTCTGATGTCTGAGGAAGCTATTTTGCGCTAATCATGGCACGTCTTTGGGTCCTTGAATCCTTACATAAAATAACATTCTCTGAACTTCTATTCCTCCTTCTTTCTTCTTCAACGACTTTTCTTACTGTCCAAAACTGAAGGGCATGAACTTGATCCTCTTAATGCTATGCCTCTACTCTTGGATGGTCAGACAGTGCAGATTCAATTGGCCACTTTGATACTGTGTGGTCTATATACTCCAGCCACAGGAAAGCGCATTGTTCTGGTCTGGTCTACTCTGGTGTCTTTTTTCTTTCTTCTCTTTTCTTCTCTTTTTCTCCTTTCCTCTTTCCTTTTTAAAAAAATCTTCCTTAAAATCTCATTTGTTCGCTTGTCTTTTCCCTCTCCTTTCCCACTCTCATTTGTTGGGAAGCTCAAGGCCTTCAACATTTTATGATGTCATGGGAGAGACCCATGGAACTGAGTTTAAAGGAAATGAATAACAAACAGAGCTCAAGTTCTTCTGAAGATTCTAGGAGATATTTACTACTTCTCTCTTTGTGTGGGGAAGGTAGGCGCCCTCTTTATGAGGTTTTCCTATGTGTTGATCAGTGAGCAAAGCAGATTATGCTCAGGTTACTGTATCCACAAATGCTGAATTTTACCTGTCTCTTGTCCTCTCTGATCAGAAATAACACACAAAGGAGAGGGGAACGCAAACATTTTTCATCATATTCTGATAAGAAGAGGATATCTCCCAGGCCCCAAGATGTGCACAGAATTATGGCTTATCACAGCTATTTCTGTCACCAGACACCAGCAGCTGCAAGGGCAGCACAGAAGGCTTTGCCATCACACGCTCTGGGCACCTTCTCCTCCTTTCTAGTCATGGCAGAGCATCATTTAGAGGTCCCAAAAATAACGTGGGCTTTTCTTCATCTTAGCCTTCAGATGGTGGTGATGAGGAAGCATATTCTACCTGTGTTTTTCTCAAAGAAAATGGATCAAATCAAGGCATTGGATTATTATCTGTGATAGCTGGCATCTGGAAAGTCCCTCAAAAGTGTCATACTAGGAAGGTGATTTAATCATGAGGGTTAATCAACTAGTTCCCTCTGCTGTAAGAGATGAGGCCTGGTTCAAACTGGTTAATCACCAAGGCGCCTTGATCCAGTAGAGATGAATTACTGGGGCACGACGCGAAAGGTTATACGTTATCTCTACCCTTGCTTACTCTTGGCTTCCTTTCTTACAGTCCCATGAACAGCTTGTCTCGGTCGAGGCCTCGGACAGGTGATTCTATCATTGCCAGCTGCCCATGAATGGACCGAGGCCTCCTGAAGCTCCTGTAAGTTATAGGTGGTGGGTATGATGTCCCAGCAATAAAACAGTGACTAAGATACCATCCAAAGCGGCTACCAGCTGGAATCTGGGGGATTCTCCTCCTCCTCACCTCCCATCTTCCAGCAGCTCTGAGCTATGCTGGAGGAAAGGAAGCACGCATTATCTTGCCACTAGGCCACATCTCAGAGACTCATGCAGATAGGGATGTATGTGTGCACCTAGCCCCCTGAAGGGTTTTGTTTCTGCCCACTGTAGGTGTTCACAGTACATTTATCGTAATTGCCCTGGGTCCAGTTCAGAGCACATCGATCATATCATAATTGCCCTGAGTCCTATAATGATGTGCTCCAGCCCTACGCTTTCCACAGTACTCCTCAATGGGTCATTTCTATGTTACTGGCTTGTTTCCTCCCTTCATCTTGGTTTTATTTTTCTCTGACCTTTGTTCTGGTCTCATGTTTAAGTCCCGATATAAAAGCTGCATGTGTATTTTAGTTACTATAGAAAAACGCGTTCCTAGGCTTTTATAAAAATCTTTCATGAGTTCATTGTATATGTTGTAGATGCTTAGCTATAATGACCTTAGGACTGACTTTTGAATAAAACACAGTCATTGCGCCTGATCTTTTCCTGCGTTCCTGATTTATAGCGGGAGGTACAGACAATTGTCTGCATACTTTCTGGGGCCCAATGCCTGGAAGTAGCTGTATGTGCAAAGCAAGAACACTTGGTTGTTTACGGTTAGAACATCAGTGGAAGAGACCATGGTTGCCTGACTGTGGATAGATTTCAGCATAACTGGCACAGATGTCTGAACCAATCATGAGAGAAAATCGAGGAAAGCTGCTGTGTGGGCAATCTGACTTTAATGCTCACTTAATTGCTTTAATCTCTCTCTGGAAATGAGATTATAAGCACATGTTTCTTAAGAAAAATTTTGTATCGTGCCATTATAAATAATTTGAATGGAATGAAATTAAAGATTATTGTCAGTATAAAGGTGATGGATATGTCAATTATCTTGATTTTATTAATTTTACAGCATAAACATAATTCAAAACATGTTATTTGCACTAAATATACATAATTTTATTCATGTATAGTACTTGATAATAGTTGAGAAGTTCCAGTTTTTCAAGTACTCAAAAACTATCTCTTATGGTGAAATATGAATATGAAATAGCAGTTTTATTTTCTTTTAATTAAGTTAAGGCTTTGCTTTTAACCGAGGTAATTCTTGTGGAGATTGATGCCTAATTTTACTTTATCAAGCACCTTAGTAACATAATACTTCTTCTGATTTTTATTACTATGTATTTATGATACATAATGGTTACATTAAACTTAAGAATCTTGCATGCATATGTATCTAATCTACTTCACATTCCTTTCCTCTTCCCTTTCTCGCCCTCACACCCCTTCCACTCTCTTCGCTTCCAACATTTCACCCATATGACTCATTTACTTACACTCTGTTTTTTATTTTAAAGAGACTATGTAATATTTAATCTTCACTAAGCATAATAGTCTCAAGTTGAATCCACTTGCCTACAAATGACTTAAATCTATCCATCTTTATAAGCTAAAAACACCACATCACAGAGATCCATGCATGCCCAGGTTTATAACAGCACAAGTAATAATAGCTAAGTCATGGAAGTTGCCAAAATACCCATCAACAGGCTAATGGTTAAAGAAAATAGGGTACCTATGCACAGTGCAGGTAACGGAATCTTGTTACTATTTTAGCTGCATAAAAATTATTGATTGGAACATGCAGACTTTAGATATGCATTATCAGTTAAGTAATTTAAATATATTTTAATCCAAGTGATGGCAGTCATACATTTCTTCCAGAAAAGGTGAAAATACAAAAGTCTTGGAAATAAGAAATAGCTGTACATTATCTTCTATTAATACCTTATACAATTCTCCACAAAATAGACCCCAGAGGAAATAAAATACAGATACATATAGATTCACAGAAGGAAGAAATTCTCAGAGCATTCTGGGATGTAGGTGGATTGATGCAGAACTCAAGTTCTATACACGCGACTGCAGGCAATATAAAGGAATTGGATTCAAAGAAAGTAAAGGAAAGGCTACCAAGCACGAAAAATTCAATTTCTACTAAGGTTCTCCTTGACTAAAAACTAGTCCT
The DNA here is from genome assembly GCA_004027205.1 of Ctenodactylus gundi. Lineage (NCBI taxonomy): Eukaryota > Metazoa > Chordata > Mammalia > Rodentia > Ctenodactylidae > Ctenodactylus > Ctenodactylus gundi. Next base: position 415,933 of record PVKB01001416.1, read on the forward strand.
TCCACTAGTGGGTATTTGAAACATAGCTTGCAGATTTTGTGAAAGAGAATATAATTTAGAATATAACCAGCAGCTTTAAAATCTGTATATTTGCGTGTTTATGCATGTTACTCTATTTCAGTCCTGGTTTTAACGTCCTTAATATGTATGAATTGTGCCATTGTAATTGAGAAACTTGCTTGAAAATATATACGATAATTTGTAGGTTTGACAAAAAGCTTTCCTTTAAATTTCATTACTACATCATTCATAAGCTGCTTCATGTTTTATTTTTGTTGCAATAGATTTATCAAATGTTTTGCTGCTAATCAGCATCTATTCAAAATTCAAAGACAAAAATGTAAATAAATGAAGTTATTATAGAACATCATGTGAAAATTTTAATGTGTAACGACAGGGAGATTGTCATATGATTAAATTTTAAGGGACATAACTGTTTAAAAGGAAATTAGTGGCTGTGGTTTCAGGATAATTAAATTAATTGCAAATCAAAAAGATATTGTTTTAAAAACAAATGTTTTACTGATGAAGCAGCTAAGAAAATATAAATCCAGTGCTGGAAGAATGGCAAAGCAGGTAAACACTTGCCTAACAAGTGCAAAGCCCTGAGTTTAATTCCCCAGCACCACATAAACTAAGCATGGTGGTACAGCCTGTAATCCCAGAACTTGGGAGGCTGAGGCAGGAGAATTGCCATGAGTCCAGTGCTAGCCTGGGTACCATAGTGAGTTCAGGACCAGCCTGGATTACAGGGCAAGACCATGTCTCAAAAAAAAGAAAGAAACAAAAGAAAGAAAGAAAGAAAGAAAGAAAGAAAGAAAGAAAGAAAGAAAAGAAAAATATAACCATTGATCCATCACAATTAGATATCGTGAAAAGACCTGACTTAAATATTCAGCTTTTTAATGTGTGTTTTCTTGAAAATAATATTTATTGATATGCATTTGTAATACATAATAATTACATTTGGTTTGAGGCATTAGTGCATATACATATTGCATCTTAGCCATTTTTATTTTTCTTTCCCCTTCTCAACCTTCTGTCTTCTTTCCCCAGTATTTCCAAAATGTCTATCTCCTTGTTTTCTACAGTCACTTTTTCATTTAGCTATCTTTAAGATGTGTTTTTAAAGACAGCTAAATCCTAAATCATCCCAAAATCTAATTTGATGAGGATTTGAAATAAATATAAGGAGTAAGTTTAATCACCTGAATTTTAAAATGTTTAATATATCTATATCACACACACACACACACACACACACACACACACACACACACACACACACATTTGAGCCAAGGCTGGACAATTTCACAAGTTGAAATGACCTAGTCTCAAAATCAAAAATAAAAACGATTGCCTGGGTATGTAGCTCAGTGTGAAGGTCCTGGGCTTGATCCCCAGCATCACAAAGTAGAAAGAAAATCTATGTAATGAGTTTTACAGGAAGCACTCACTTCAAACTTACCGTCTTAATGCAGCACCCGATACGTATTTCTTTTGTCTTTAAATATTACCAAACATTCTACACTTCTTTCTACCAGTTCTCGTAATACTTATAATACAGAAAAGTTTCTAGAATTAAGAAATAAACAATAAAGTTATTCTGTTATTCCTTTTAATGATACTCTTTCTTACTGGCAAGAAAATGATAGGATTCCGGTATTTGCAGGAATTCAGGCTGGCTCCTTAACAAGATGTCGTATGACCTCACAGAATCCCTGCCATGACGATCAAAAGGGTGAACTAGAGCCTTTATCAAGACTGCACCTTTAGCGGCTTGAGTTATGTAAATAGTTTCAAAAATAAAACAACCGGGAAGAAAAAGAATGAAACGAAGAGCGGAATGGACACAGATGAACAGACTTTCACAGGGCAAGGCAGACTCATGATAGTGAGCACTGTTCACACGCTAGCATTCCTTCTTATCACAGACTCTTTAAAGTTGTCACTTTGCTAAAAAATATACCAAGAGCAAAAATATTCTTCACCTACTTTTAATGCTAGTAGTCCAAGTAAAAAGTATTAGGCAGCCTTTGGTTTCAAGTAATAAGACATTGTTTCTTTGAAAACGTAGATTTTGTTTTTCTAAACAACAAAAGATCAATGAATAGGTTAGTTGGAAATGTCTGCTCCTCAGGACATAACAAAATACTCTTTAAAGTTGTACTTGGTCTTGTATTTCAAATTTACATTAGAACATGTTAATATTTTCCTTTTAGTTTGAGGTTGTTCTTGAATGAATGGCACATTTATTCACACATTGTAATAGCCAGAAAAATTCTAGCTTTTGGAAAACGTATAATTTTCTGAAAATGGTATCTTCACTGGAAAAACGTGACAGATTCTGCTCTATATGAATGTTTGCATACTTCTTAAAAACTAAAAGTTGAAAATAGACTTTTGTAGGTCACTATATATAGATCAGAATCTCAGGAATTAAAACAAGTTCATAAATTTTTCTTAATACATTATACACCTATTTTGGAGTCACGATTTTGTGTATAATTAAAGATGTGATCGTATACACTGTAGTGTCAAGTTTTACTAATTTAGCATTTTCCTTTTGTGATTGCTTGAGGAATTTCATTTTCTGTGACTCACAAATTATACAATGTATTTGAGAAAGAGGGAATATTACCTATAAGCGAACTTATTTATTTCTATCCATTAAATTTTTCCATGTAGCTTTATTTTATTAACTTTATTGGATATTTATGTAATATCATGGAGTTATATATTACACCAATATAATATTTATGCATGAATAAGAAACTTATAAAAAATATAGTGATTATGTTTTGATGACTCGATACAAAATGTTTCCTTAGTGTTTGTGCTTAAATTTCTATCTAAGAGCGTTATTTCTGAGGCACAGGCTTTGTGCCTGCTCATAGCTTTCCTGCCAAATACGCGACCTAATAAAAAGTGGTTCTCTTGATCTGAATCACCATCGCCACTGACCAAGGGTTTCATTGATTTTTTTCTCAAGTAGCTTGTGTTCTCCAATTTCTTCACTCTTATAAATATAACTGAAATAAATATTTTGTAACTGTATTCTTGCTTATTCTTTTTCTTAAAAATCAATTTCTTATATTAGTTGGCAATTAATATTTTTACATTTCAACAAAATGTCATTTATGCTTTTTATACACTAAGTCAAAGGGTTTTCTGATTGATTTGTAGTAGGAGTTTTATGGTTTTTGTGTAATTTTTTTAATTAACCATCTTATTTCATTCATGAGTAGCCACAATTAATATAAATCTATTGCTTGCATATTCTGCAATTCTGCATATTTATTGTTTATTTCAAATTTAGATTAATAGATTTCACAGAATATTCTTTGAGGACAATTTGGTCACCTAAAAAGAAAGTGCAATCAAGAACAGTTTAACACTATCTTAAGGATCTGGATAGTTATTTTTTTATTTTTATCACACTGATGATGATGAGTTCCTGATACAACAGAAAAAAAAAAATAAAACAGCAAAAGGTAGAAGAAACTTGCCTATTCCTGAGTCAGGAAAATGTGTTAGTTGTTTCATTACTGAGTGATGACAGTGGATGTTCTCTCAGATTGAGTGATATTTCTTGTATTTGTTGATGGTTTTCATTAAAATTTATAATTTTTTGTCAAACATTTTTCTACACACATATATGGTCTATATACACATATAGAGCAATCCAGGCACTCGGAAGCTGCTGCAACCGTGGCACAAAGGAGCCAGGTTCCTGCTCAAGCCAGTGGCGGATCTTGGAGACGTCCACGCGGTCCTGGCTTTACAAGCTTCTAGAGCCCAAGAGTTGTGGGTTCATGGAGGCTTCCACCCAGGTTTCAGAGGAAGGCCTTGGAGGCCAAGCAGTGTGCCCCTGGGAGGGCAGTGTGTGAAATTGTGAAGGAGAAGCCTAAGGTCCAGTGGTGAGCCCGAAAATTTGGAGAAGCCAGGAGCATGGATTGTCAGCTGGGAAAGGCAGCAGGCCGTGAGTGGATCCAGCCCAAAAGAGGGAAGATGGCGGTTGCAGTCAGCAGCAATGCCACAGGGGTGGGACCACCCAAGCCTCTTGGAGTTCATGCCTCACCAGCATTTACCCCAGTTGCTGGACATGGAGCTACAGGATTTAACACTTGCCCTGCCGGATTTAGGAATTGTTCTGGTCCTATTGCCTTTTATTCCCTTATTCATCCCTTTTGGAATGGAAATGTTTACCCTGTGTCATTGTATGTTGGAAGTGCTTAACTCTTTGGTTTGAACAGGAGCTCACAGCTAAAAGTTTGTCTTACATCTCAGAGGAGACTATGGCCTTGGAGTTTCTTTAGCAGTGCTGAAACTGTTAAGACTTTGGTGACTCTTGGAGAAGGACTAACTGCATTTTGCATGGGGAGAAGGACATGAGTCTTTTGGGGGCCAGGGGCGGAATGTTGTGGTTAGGATCTGTAGTGTCCCCCAAAAGTCTCATGTATTTTAATGGAACCATGTGATGTTGGTGGATTGGGGTCTGGTCTGGAGGGGTGGATTACAGTTAAGACGAAAAGCGTGTGAGTTAGGATTAATGGTGTGTAGTGGCCACACCTGGGTGCAGGAGGGACTAATTACTGGGCGGAGACCTGGAAGGATACATAAGCTGCACCTGTCTTCCTGGAGGACTGGGACTAGTTTCACCTGGTCTCAGCTTGTCTTTTTGTTGTGATGTCATGAGAAGCTGCCTCCACCTCTGCCTCTGTCCTGTACTCTGATTGCTGCCGGCCACCCCTGAATGGACTGTGACCACCTGAAACTGTGAGCTAAAATAGACCTTTCCTAAATTTGTGGGTGTTGGGTATTGAGTCACAGCAACGAAAAAGTAACTTAGACATAGCCTTTGGAACTGGTTTACGGAAGGAGTTTGGAAAGGTTTAAAGACACCAG